>JAOWBC010001052.1:12784544-12798116 GCA_028566105.1 Hypoplectrus providencianus | reverse complement strand
AGTTGATTCTATCTCCCATGTCCATGTTGACTCATCTGTCGTTTCATATCAGTTATTAAATTTGAAGTGACACATGCCCATCATCTTTGTAAAATTCATGCTGATGTATTTACCACTCACCACTTTTATCTGTCAGCTAAAACAGCCAGTGAGCAAATGCCCGTGGCCCTTTCACTATAGCGACAGAGACTTAAATAGCCATTTCTGGTCTTGTGGAGAAAAATGTGCAACAAAAAGATGTAATAAATACTCTGAAGAAACCGTTTGTCCCCAAAACAAAAATTCACATTTTTCCTCTTACCTAAGAACGATATCCACTGAAGTGATGAACATGAAGAGCAGTTGGGTTTATGCTTTTCCTTTTTACGAATAGGAAGACATTTTCTCAAACTTGTAGTAAGGTCATGTCTTTGACATTTCAAATTTATTTCAAATGTTTTCTTGCTTAATTTCATAAGACAACAGCCATCTGCTATGTTGTCATGGTGTTCTTTAAGGTTTCGAGGCCCAAATCTACTTGAAAAATAAAAAGTTAAAAGGTTGCTTTTCCCCCCAAAAAATGCTGTTCTTATTATTTTGTATTTCAGCATCAATGTGTTCACATTTCACTTTTTCTTTTCTTATTTCCAAATTTCTAAATGAACAGTTAAAAGTAATTAATGAAAGAGATTCCTTCTGCTGAAAAAAAATGTGCAATCCAATAGAGTGGAACGTTTGACCTCACTATGAAATTAGCCATTGTATTATCTTTCAGAACCCCAGCCTTGTCTTCAAAGCATGTTCAATATGGGCCAGTAGATCCCATTACTCATCTCGGAGAAGTTTAGTTTGGGGTCCTGACACTCTGAAAGGGGGCCAAAGGCTTGGTACAATGTAATCTATGTGTTTTGCAATGGGCAAGGGTCTCCAAGATGCACAGAGAGAGGGAGCGAGAGAGGTGGGCGTGATATTATGTCCTAATAGGCCAAGCTGGACAGACAAACTGATAGCATCTGCTTGCTTTGTCAGCGGTGAAGACTTTAATGGTAAAACTGGGCGCCAAACGTTCAACAGGACCAGATGAGGACAGAGATTGATGGTTCAGAGGCCACAGGCTTCTTCTGGCCAACGGGTCCAGCTTCTTATCTCTGACCCTCACTGGCCAATCGATTGGTTGTGGGGCATTAGTCATCAACTAGACTCAGGTCATAGCTTTCTTTTGCAGCCCTGGCCCACGGGCAAAGCATTGTCAGCCTTCATGCATGTGCCACTGTATGGAGATAGATGAACATTCAAGCAAATATGTTGCCAGTGGCAGCGCTACTTCAGTGTAACAGATAAGTTAGAAAGGTCATCATGATCTGAAACAGAACCACTGTGCAAATATTAAGGGATGTTTAGGTCAAGACAGATTTTCTTTCTTTGCAAGCTTTGGTTTAATGTAGCAGAATTTTGTTTTTCTCTTCTTTTTTTAAACATCTTTTAGCAAAAGTAGTTGTTGCCTTGAAGGCATCGGCTAAATATGTACTTAACTGCAGCATACTGTGTGTTTGCATTATGGACTTGTTAAAAATTAACTGCTTCCGTTGTTTGTGTTAATGGAAAATTTAGAAAGCATTCTCCAGCAATGAAGGAGTTTCCTGGAGTTTGTTTCAGAGGTCATATGCCGCATTGATTGAATCCATTTATTATTTTGATCAGACAAAACTGTTTTTAGCCATGGGTTTCATGTAAACCAAAAACAGATTTGATCATATGCTGCCTTCAAATCTGTAAAACCTCGACTCACTTTTTGGCAAGTGTTGAGAACATCACTTTTCTTTAAAAGATTCTCTGCATATTTACAGCTCAAGTACAGAAAAACACAGTCACTTTGCATTGTTCAGTAAAGGTGTCCCTTAGATTTAAGAATGTGTTTTCTTTTTGCATGCTGCATGCCTGATTGTCCCTGAAATGTTTTTATTTATTATATCATGATATAAATGTATTTTTAACAAATGACTTCATAGTTCATTGAATGTAAAGATTTTTAGATCTATATAGGTGCATAGATAATCTCCTAATCAAAAAAACAACTCTAAGAATAGAATACTAAATATGCTTAATACATGTCTAATATTGTCCTAGTACATTTCTTCTGTGTTGTTATTTTACATTACTAAGATGAGAGAAGTATAAAAAATGTTTCCCTTGTAATATTTTGAGATACCATAAAAAGGGACCTTTTGTAATGTATCGCAAAGATAAATTGCTTAGCAACTCCTTTCTCTGTGTTTCTGTATTGACTTTTCTCACAGGCTGATTAGATGCTTACAATCTTCAGATATGTGTATCTTTATGTATTGTATTCCTGTTTACTAAAACCAAAATATGTGAGATATCCAAGAGTAAAAACTATTTTAACAAGGAGATTCATTTTTTTAATATGTTGAACAGCACTGTTGTTCAAGTAAAAGCACATTTCAATGCCGCAACTAAGATTTAACAACAGGAAATACATCTCAGACTCTGAACTATAGTATTTAGGATATCTAAAGGGGGTTTGGGGGAGTTACCTGCTCCTACATGGCTTTGGGGGCTGCAGACAGAAATCATGGTGCCCTGCAGGGTAGCCATTAGGGCACAAGACAAGGGGAGCCGAGAGGATGTCTGCACTCCAGGGATCTAATCTGGTACCATGGGCTCTGCTTTGGGAAAAGACCATTTTTGCAGTTCCTGAGCTCCGTTGGGTTCTGGCAGGTGCTTTAGTTCACCAACAATTAGTCATCCCCAGGGTCTGGCAACTTTTGTGGCTGAATTAAGCCCATAGGAGCATTAACTCTTGTCACATTAGCTCAAATGGAAAAGTCAGCAGGGGCACCTTTTTCGGCTTGGTTAACTTTATTGTTTCATTTTCTTGTTTGGATGTTAATAACATCCAAATCCTGACTTAGTCCGGAGGATCTTTTCATACAATGTCAACAACAAAAGAAGATTGAAAAACCCTGCATGTGCTGACAAATTGCTTAACTGGCATAGTCATTCAGTCTGTAACAAATGCTGGCCACAGTTGATACTATAGTGAAGTGAAGGGCTGCTGTGTTTGACTCCTACCTTCAGCACAGTTTACTTTTTCTCATCATGGGCCTCTTCTGTTCTTGGTTCTTTGGTCTGTGAGCATCTGCTCTGAGCTCTGCTTAGTGAAGTCTTTACTGCCTCACCTTTTAATCTTGGGTTTGGAATCAGCCCTCTTCTTATGGTGAAGCTTTGAGCTGCTGCATGAGAGTGAAATTAATTGTGTGCTAAGCAGAGTGGAATTAATGGCTTGCACTGAAACCTGTGGCCACTGCTGGCTTAGCCCTTGCCGATTCCCCCTGATCCTGCTTGTTACAGGAGCTTGGCCATTGTAGATGGGGAGATGATTGTGTGGTTTCAGCCTCTTGTCTCTGTTTCTTTTGTCTTTCGGGGGGAGTGCAGAGACCTCTCCTTTTGTCAGTCTCCTTGTCCCTTTCAGGCGGTATCACAGCTGGCCCCTTTAATTCACTCAGGACATCGGATGACCCTACCCCCCAGGAGGCTACTGTAAACACACACCCACCCACACACCTAAAAGGACTGCTTTCTTCATTTTAAACATTCTGACATTCAGATAGGAGAAACACTTGAATATGGACAGGGTACTTTGCAAGGCTTGTCTCATGATCAGATGCAAGGCTAAACCTTAAAAATGTGTATTTTTCCCAAACAACTGCTTTCGATTGGGTTTGCACCAAACATGTTGGCTTTCATGACTGTTAAAGTTCTTTGCATTGCCATTATCCAGTTGGCAACCAACGTTTTAACAAAAATGTGCAAGGTTTACATGAGGTTGTCCCTGGGAATCCCCAGCATGTGTTGTCTAGCCATCTGCCCGCTCTAAAGATGCCGACTCATTGAAGCTCTGCAAATAGAACTACTATACGGTCAAACAATTACCTAAACAGCTTGGTAATGGGTTTATGGTGTCTAGAAGGATGGCCTGCGAAATAAAACTACAGGATCCCCACAAAAACCTTACATGGCTGTAAACATGTATTAACCAGAAAATGGGCCTTGTGTGGCATCATTTAGAAAAGACAAAGACTGGCCCTCGGACAAAGAGGCAAGATGCAGTAAGAAAGAGCGGATTCTACATAGCTAATGAGTTGCTCCATAGAAATGTAAAGAGGTGGGTCTTTAGGAAGAGTGGTCGCCCCGCTGGTTGGGCCTGATAGACTGTAAAGTGTGGAGGTCCGGCCACTGTGCCCGCTGTCCATTGTGGCCATGCTAATTCAGATGGTCCCCCAGTTATGTCATGGAGGACTTTTATTGTGGCGTTAGGTGGAGTGGGACTGAGTCGTTATTAGGAAGAAACTCTGAGATAAACCAGAGAGGAGAAAGGCTCTGTTAAGTGCTCTTTCTTCAGGAATCTTAAGAGAAGCACCCCACTCCAGCCACAAATAAAAATAAAACTTCCAACATGAGCAATGGAGGACCGGCCAATTCACCTCAGGGTCCTTCAACGTCAAGGGCCATGTCCAACAGTGCCTACTCTACCTTGTGAGAAGTGGTCAGCCATTAAGGGGAATTGACAGGGAAACCCTTGTGTCAAATGAACATCATATAAGGAGAGTGACATGAGAACGCACAGACAAGCTTTGTGCTTTCGCACGTTTCACAAGGTGTTTTGAGTTAAGAATAAAGGACTTCTCGGAAATAATGAACCAAAAAAAAATATTCCCAGTGATGCAACTTTTCCAATAGGTAACGCAATGAAAAGGCAAGACTAGAGCAACCAGAAAACGGCTTAAATCATCAGTATCTTTGGATGTACATTTTAATGTAAAAACACCATGTAAAGCAGAAATAGTGGAGCTGCACGTGCTATATAGCAAACTTCAGGCCTGTCCCTTCATTATCTCATCTAAATGGCTGAATTAAGGGGATATCAGTGTTTTTGTGTTTGGGAAGATGGGGACTTGGAGATTATACCGCCGATTGAAATGTAAAACAGCTATTGCAATTACCCATAACCTCAGCGCGAACCTTGCCTGAAACAATGCAACTAGTTTCAAAGGCTGAGAGGCAGGCGCATCCCTGAGAGGCACGGCTAGATAACAAGAAGGCATCATTAAAGGTAAAGGAAGTGAAAAGGAGATTTTTTATCTTTCCTCACAGCGATGTGGTCAACAGAGTAGACCCCTCAGCCAAACACCGTTTTTAAATCCTCTTTGAGTGGGTTGTGAAATCATTTAAGATAAAATGTGAGAATGTGAGGTCAGGTCAGTTTGTTTCTGTGTTTGTGATTTATTCATTGCAATATCAAAGTGTGAAATAAAGCTTGTTTTGTAAAAAGAGGCTTTTAAGGCTGCAAAGTGTTGTATATGAAAGAATTTGATAAAAGTATCGATATCAGGCAAATCATATAAATACCATTGATCTAAGTTAAAACTACTCTTTTGCAGACCAACTACCAATTTGGTATTTTTGAGACCTATAATTATACTTATTTTAACAGAGAATATACAATAATTACTGATGTTCCAAGAAATATAGAGTTATGATGAAGCAAAGAAACTCAGAGAGCTGCATTATAATACAGCAGTGACACTTGGCAACCAGCATATGACTTTTGCTGAGTTATCCACTGATATCATTAACTTTACCTCACAACACAAACTCCGCTGACAAGCAAACAAAGCTTTCTACTGGAAGTCATCCTAACGTAAAAGATGCTCGTTAGGGGCTGTAGTCTGATGCAGTAGTCGAGTTCTGCATAAATTGTAAGTTATTGAAATGGACGTTAATGATTCAGACATCATGCATGCATTTTTGTCTGGTTTGGGGGCTGCACAGAATGTTTCCGAGGGCCATCATTGGCCCGCAGGCTGCATTTTAAGCAACTATGATATACATTATTCATACAGTGTATAACATTGTCCAGCGCTCAACAGTAACAGTTACCAGGTTGCCATTGGCAACCATTTTGGTAACTGTCAACTGATGCCTGGCCTTTGGTTGCAGTCAGTGGCAGCCACTTATAAGAAAAGGGACCACAAACAGCAAAACGAGCAAATCAAGCACATTTTTTAAATGATTCTTTTAGTGATAAATATATTGCTGTTAAAGTCAAATTCAGACACCATCAAATTGATTGTTCAATGGTGCATTTACATGAATCCAAACAGGCAAGTTTTTTGACTAGACAATGATATTGTTAGTTGTTGGACTGTGTGGTTGACGTTTGACAAACCCATCAACATTGCAAAAAACTAGGCAAATTGCTTCAGCCAACAAAAAAACTTTATTAATCTGACTTATGACTGCACAGTATATAAGGTGACCTAAACTGGCACGATTCCGTTTTGAAAACCAAATGCTGGTGTCTTCAAACTATTTAAATAATGGTGTAAACACCAGTTCTTGCTGACCACATCACATCTGTGATAAAGCAATAAATCTGGGCTGAAGATGTGTCTGGTTGGCAGAGGTTTGTACTGTTTCAAACCCTTTGTAGCTGCACTGATTGGAGGTATCAGTGTGTGGATTACTCTCCATGCTCTGCTGTTTCAGAGAGCTGTGAAAGGTCTGTTCACCCTCGGACAGAGCTGGATTTAGCAGATATTTGCATGTTAATGTCCACAGTTCAATCCAGTACAGAGAACAGATATGGGATCAGAGCAACTGCTACCTTTTAAAAAGGGTCTTGTGTCCCCCTTTTTCATGGGAGGTCTTTTGACAGTTGGAATTAGTAAAGTGCACTGTTTCACAATCACAGGGGTGAGGGCTGAAACACACTCACACATACACAATCTCATCCTTCTTGATTCCCCCAGATGGATAGGTTTCTCTCTCTGTTTTGATGTTCGCTGCCGTCCCCCTAATTCCAGCATTTAATCACCCTGTGTGTCGGCACAGAGACCTCAGCTTGCCCTTAACCCACTTGAGAACGACCCCGATCCCTCTTCAAATCTGCTCTGCCTGCAGCCTCAGTGTGAGGGGCAGATGTGGGACATGAGCCAATCTGCTCCCCGAGGTGTTTGCCATCTCCATCCTCTCTGTCAACACTCTGCTTTCTCTGTCACTCTGTCTCTCTCACAATAAGAAGCAGCGCTCTTTGTGCTAAGATGAGTTTAGATGGAGATGGCAAACTCTGGCCAACACGAACTGAGGTCGGTGGGTGTCAAAGGAGGTCGTTTGATGTTTGATCGGCTGTTGCCGTTTGCGCTTTAAAGGCCTGGCTGTTTGGGCCTTGAGCTGATGTGCCCAAACAAGAATTCTTTAGATTGGTGTTTGCATGGATTTGCATACTGGCCTGAAGACAAGCTTTAATGAAGAAGTGGGTTTTGGTGTATTTACATTTCAGAGTGAATTGTTCAGTCTGTTGATCAATAGATGACAAGTGCTGAACAGCTTAAAAAGAAGAAAATTTGTGTAGCTTCCTGGTCTTTTTTTTTTCCAGTGATATAGTCTTTTGTTTTAAAGTGCAGTTTGCATGGTTACAGCCACTTAACTATCACAGGGTTATACTAAATCAAAACTTTAATAGTATTGTAGTTGTGCTAAACAAACAAACTTTAGGGCAAAGTTAGTCCGGCAACTAAAGAAAATTCAGTCATAGTAGTTTTGAAATGCATATGTAAATTCATCTAACATCATGTGGTTTCAAAATATCAGTAAAACCTATGGTGAAAATAGCATTTTTGAGTCCAGTCCAGTCTAGTCCAGTTTGCAATCCACAGAAATAAGTTACTGCTTTGTACATAAATTAAAGAACAGAAAAATGAAAAGCTGCTACTGTGACAAGAAATGAATGGCAATATGCTGTCTGTGGTAGTCAATGTTAATGGTGTTTCATAGTGTACCCCTCCATTGTTTTAAAAAGAAATGAAATACATTTGATAATTTTTTTTCAATAAGTGCTTCTTCAATTTGTACAATATAAATGGAAAGTGCACAGTTGCAGCACTAATTAGCATTAGTTGATTATTTTGGAGTTCAACCAGAGTTAAATTAATTACATCCAGTGTTATTAACGACACCAGAGTAGCCTACCATTTTTTTTAAAAAAAATATTATATTTACAGACCATGTCATGGTCTTTCCCTTTGGTCTGGTGTATCTTAGCTGATTTTGTATCCAAGTGTAAATTGCCACCTTCAGGTTGAATGTTTGGATGTTTTGACACCGTCTTCTCAACTCAATTTCAGTATGAGATGATGACTGTAAATGTGGGTGAGGTGCAAACAGCCACCCATCTCTCTCGCTGGGCTACACAAGGGCCCTATTGAGGTGAACAATGCCTCAGCAGAGAAGATGGGTGCAGCTGTTTGGAAAAGGAAGCTGTGACCCAAACCACAGCCTTTAGCCTAAAGGTGTGAAACAAATTAACACCCCTTAAGCCCAGTGACGCGGTAGATTATGTATATGGAAGCTCCACAATGTAGCAGCAGGAGCATTCATTCGAGTCCCTCTCTATTCAATTACCTCACACGGCGGTGGTGCATCAGCTGACCTGCATTTAATGGCAGAGCTTTTGCATGTGATAACATCTGTGATAATGAGCATCCAGATAAGAAGTCTAGTCCTGTGACCTGTGTGGTTACTTTATGGCCTTCCCCTGGCTATGCTGCTGTTTGAGGTTTAGTTCAGCGGTGGCCAAAGGCAATCAGTTCTGGTCATGCGGCCGGCTGCTGAGATGACAGCAAAGAAGTAATATCACTGCAGGCCCTTCTCAAACAAGAAGGCTTTTGTATCAGGTAATAAGAAGACTGCACAGTCATGCTAGTTTGCATCGAGCTGGGGTCAGATGTGGGGGGTGTGGCTGCTGGGATTCCATGCTAAACTGTCAGTTCCTGTTCATTTTCTACACACCAAGTCAAATAAATGTTAATGCTAATATCACAAATCAACAATTTCCCTCTTGGGGACTTTTTGTTTCGGACACCCTTATAATAAAACAACAATATTCAAAAGTTTGAATTAAAGCTGTTTGATTCAAAAGGAGCAGTGATTATAGGCTGAAAAATCATAAAATATTTTATAGTCCTCCCTCCCCTCAAACACTTTTTTCTGAAGTTTATGTCCCCTTAACACAGATGATTGATGCTTTCAGCTCCTCTTCAAAGTTTTTTCTTTATTTGTATGCTGTAAAACAATATTCAACATAATATTAATCAGAGTAAGTAGGACAGGTGGTTTGATAGCAAGCATGCACTAAAACGGCATCTAAGTAAGATAACTACAGGCTGAATGAAATACAAATTGAGTGCTGTTGCACTGCCACCTTGCAGCTTTGCCATTTTCCACATCTTTAATTATACTGTTTAGCACATGCACGCCTGTGGCAGGCAGAGGCGTACCATGTGTCGGTAAGGGAGTTGGAGAGAGTCGTGGGTAAAATCAGGGAAACGAGGTGCACCTGCACCAATTATATCTCACCTAAATATGGCTCTGCCTCCACATACAAACATATATGCATTTCAGACACATTAATAAGGTAGACATTCTGTCCAACACTTCTCAGTTGTATTGCTGAGATGAACAGATACATACATTGTAGCACTGTGTCTAAGAAAGCATTTAAGTCAAGGTTTGTCTAAAGGATGCACTTATCTGTGGGAATATTTTCTATCTGAGGGCACTTCCTTGTGTCCTATCTTTACCAGCAGCAGGAAATCAGATTTTAGTAGAGCGGCTATTCATCGTGGTTATGGTCGGTCATAAAGCCAATGATAAGTACACCTTTAAAGTGCGTCCCATCCATACTATTGATGTAATGGTTGTTTAATGGCTGTGTCCACTCCTCGTTTAGTGTGTAAGTGGCTGCTGATTGCCAAACGCAGGCCGGGTCTCCTCCCCACGGACGTGTCTAGAGGCTGGCGTAACACAAGGCCACGACCTGGCTGCTTATACACCATCCATACCTTCCTCTCCTCCCCGGCTGCTCCCTTCCCGTCTCCTCGCCATCCATTTCTTTGTTCTGTCGTTATTTTATGAAGTACTGGGATGATGGTCGTTTCTGGTGAGAGGTGGCCGGATCAGAAGGGGAGCGGAGTGTGCCGTCCATCAGACGGCTCGGCCCTCGCTGTCTCCTAATGATGATATCACTGGAGCCAGACAGGCAACACACACACACACGCACATACATCGTGTCGCCTCGCCTCAGGCTGCTTGTCTACCAGGCTGCACAGGTGACTCACAGTGGCCCTGATGGAGTGTGTCACCACTGAGTCTGGTGCCTGCATGAGTCTGGGCGTGTGTGGCGTCAGGGTGTGTGTGTGTGAAATGGAGCATGATTTACCCAGTCACCCCCTGGAGTGCGCCTCTCTTATGAACTCATCTGTGACTCAACTAATAGCCAAACCTGCCACAGATTTAGCTGCGGCCTCGCCACCCCACGACCCCACTGCCGGTTTATTGAGGCACGGCGGTGTCTGCATCACTCAGCTGGCATCCAGAGAGGAGCAGGCACACTCATGAACTCATGCTTTTTTGTTGCCTTTTGAAGGCCTCACTCAGTGAAATCATGCAGTGTGAGCGTCCTTTGACGGCAGTTAAAGCCAACCGGCGTAAATGATCACTAATAGTCTGGAGCCCGCGGCGCAGGACATTACTAATCAGTGATCAGTCTGTTTTACAGCCGTGTGGTGACAAGGCATTCACGTGACTGGAGCTCCCTGTGAGCGACACATTTTAGCGTTTCAAGCGATGGAATGGCAGTGACGTGAGATTTAATTGCGACTGAGACAGAAGCATATTTTACTTTACAGCCTCTGATATTAACGCTGTGGGAGTGTGTGTGTGTGTATGGGTGTGTGTGTGTGAGAGAGAGAGAATTAAATGGTCGGTTAGACTTGTGAAGGGTCAAAGTTCCTTGTTATCGTTGAGTGTGGTTGAACCTGCCCGCCTGCTGTTGGATGATGTTTATAGTCCTTATCAGGCTCCACAGCAGCAAAGCGCACACACACACACACACACACACACACACACACACACACACTCTAAACATACAAGCCTCTGCCCTCTTGATTGCTTTAGTGGCAGAAACTAAGAAGCTACACACCCACATACACACTTCACATTCATGCACACAAGCCTCTGCCCTCTTGATTGCTTTAGTGGCAGAAACTGCACACAAACCAAACAAACGTGTGTGCGCAGATACACACACATACACACATGAGCGCAGTTCCTACGGCCGCTCAGTCTTTTCCCACACTGATAGAGATCTGGAGCATGCCATAAAGCACAGTCTTGGATCACAGGGCACAACAGAGCCCTCCTCTGCTCTCTCAGCCCACTTAGATCACTCACAACTCCCAGGACTGATAACAAGTCTGCGGTTCCTCCCTTACCCCTCTCCAGCACCTCCTCCCCTCTCTGCTTCTCCTCACCCACTCCTCCTACTGCCGCCTTGTCTTCACCTCTCTGCCTCGCCACCCTGATTAAGCTCACCTGCACAATAACTATTACAATGAATAGCTCTGAGTTTAAATCAAAGTTAAGGCGGTCTGCTGGCCAGACATTATAATGCTAACTACAGCAGCGCATCACCAGCTATAACTCTCCTGTTTCCTTGACCTCATCGTCACATAACTGCATGACCTCAGCTCAAGGAAAAAAGTTTCTGCCCACACAGACCTCACCTGCATCCCCCAAGTAGATCTGAAGTTGAAATATCTCAGCTATTTCTATGATGTCATGATTTAATGTCCAATTAATGGATAGCAGTGGAAACTGAGGTTGTTTAAACACTGTTCTGCACATTATTTACTGGTGTTTGAGCATGTCCAGCCCTCTGCTGGTTGTAAATTATCTGCCCTCTCTTGACCCTCACAGCGCTATAAAGCCGCGCTTCCTCCAGCTAAGTGAGCTTTAATGGAGCCTACAGTGCAGGTTTTAGCCTTTAAAGATGATTCCTCAGTGTTTGTTTAGCAGGTAGAAGTCGGTCCTAAAAGGGTCATGTAAATATAGAATTTTATGTAATTCACACCTTCCTTAATTTATCAGCTCACTGCTGTTGGAACCATGTGGACACAGGAAATGACACACTGCTCCACATAATGGGTGCACATGCTTCCAGCTGGATCAGCAGCGTTCTGAGAAGTGTTGGTCATACTTCTGCAGATATCTAGTTATAGATAAGTCTGGGGTAGATGTGTGACCCTGCCAGAAGTTTGGATTCCCATTCCCTTCCATTATGTGCCAGCAAAGCCACCAATCAAACATTTGCTTCAGGGTTCAGAGCTAATTAGCTTCATTGCATTGCTAGGAGTTCAGATTTGGCAAACTTTGACAGTAGCTTGAGGTGGGTTCTGTCTTTGCTTGAGGTGGGTTCTGTCTTTTTTATACAATGGTTAATATGCTTAATGGGAGATGGAAATGTTTTTTTCCAACGTAGCAAACATTAACCTCACATGTATGATCAACTTTTTTCTCTGTGTAAGTCAGGCAAGACATTTATACATTGACCAACTGAATCTGATTCCTGGGGAGTGCTCTCCATTTTAAAAATGATCAGAGATACATACTGTTACATGATGTCGTTATGGGTATTGCAGTCTGTAGTTCTATCAAAATCTAGCTTCAAAATTTGCTTTGACTTAAATGGAAACATGGCTATGGATTATTGCTGTGTCTAACCTTTCACTATGTGTTATATTGGCCAAAATCGCTTCCTGCCCTCTTCGGCTTGTCGCCTTCTCACCAACAACAATGCTAGAGTCTTTCTCTGGCAGGTGATGATCACTACCTTGCATTCATTTGACTGTGAACTAACTCTTCAAGTAATGTCCATTTCATTTTATCATTATGAACACAGCAAGCATGTCCCAAACAGAGATTGACTAACAGAGGTTTTGCTTCATTGCCAGTAAGACCAGCAGTGGTTGTTATGAGTGGAAGGGGCCACAGTCATTGGGCGGTATGTTGGGTGTGTAGCGTCTTATCACTCACAGTGCACACAGTCAGCGCCGGAGTGGAGGGAGTGCAAGGAAACAACTTGTGTATTATTCACCATGGTCATTGTTTTATAAACACAACACACTGGTTTACTGTGCACTTCAGTAACTTAAAGTCAGTTTATATCCTGAATGGTTCTGTCAGAAATAACAGATGAACTGTAGTAATAATCTCACAAGTAATATAACATGACACATACATAAAAAATGTCCATTTTGCAACATTTTATCGCTTCCTGATATTTCGCAAGTGATTCAGCTGTACTGCCCTGCTTAAAGACCACCTTTACATTTAATGCTTTGTGCACCTGTTGTAGCTCTTTCCCTGGACAAGTCTGCAGGACTGGACCAGCAGAGAAACTACTGCAGTGTGTTTGTTATTGATAGAAGAAGAAACGGGTAGTTCAGCAGCATAAGGTTAAAATAGAAACTACTACTCTTCTATCAAAAAAAAAAAAAAAAAAAACAGAGAGGAGAGTTCCTTCCTTGCTGTTATAATTGACAAGTTATCTCTAAGAAATGTGTTGTAAAAGTTCCCTTACATGAGCGCAGAGCATCAAACTTTACTAGGAGGAATTTAAAAAAGAGTTTAATCTTATTTTGTAAGAGAATAAGATTATGTGGATTTGTGTGA
>JAOWBC010001052.1:12735042-12760855 GCA_028566105.1 Hypoplectrus providencianus | reverse complement strand
AGATAGATAGATAGATAGATAGATAGATAGATAGATAGATAGATAGATAGATAGATAGATAGATAGATAGATAAATAGATAGATATCAACGAGGCTAGGAGGGATTAAGGTTATAAACTTAATAATAAAGGACAAAATCTGTAAAATTGCAAATTGACTTTCATTTATTTTCAACACAACCTTTTGTTTGTTGGATCTAAATTATAGCTTGATTAAAGTCTAACAGAGGGCTACAGTAAATCCTGTGTGAATGTTTGCTGCAGTTCCTCTAAAATGGGAAATATTGATCAGTATGATTTCCCTGGGTACTAGGGAGCTGTAGAGGAAGAGTGAGAGACATTATTTAAGGGACATGGAGCCTAAGTAAAAAAAAAAAAAAAAAAAAAGGAAAAGGAAAAAAAATAAAAAGAACGGCATTACGGTGTATGCCTTGAAACATGACTTAGTCTGAGTGGCCTTTGATGGTAAGAAGCAAAAAGGTAGTTCATCATTGTCTGCATGGGAACCAGGGGGTGGTTGTCTTGTGTTGATTTTACATTATTAATTTGAGGCACACAAGGTCATTGGGGCCGCTATAGTCATGAGAACCAGTTGTTATCTTAACACAGCTGTCGGGCTGAATCTGCATTGACTGATTATGCCATTGATTGGTAACACTGTGAGAAGGGAGCCTTTAGGTTACTGCCTTGAATTCTGAGGCTTTGTGTTGATTGAATTTTGGTACAGAAAACATCCGTGCAAAACAGTCCTTATTATTAGTATTTTACAGTCTCAGCTGTGTAAACTAGCACTGTAGTTTCAAGAGAATTGTATAATCATGTCCTAGACACCTTCAATCTGCTGTAAGCAAATCAAATGTAAATGTCAAATTGTTGCAAACATATGCTAATGCAAGAAAAACCTCATGTGTGAGGAAAAGGGGGGGTGAAACTAAATAGAAAATAAACATTACAAAAACTGTGAAATCTTAAACAAAGGGGGTTGAATCCTGAGCAGCTGGCATGGAATGAACTCTTCTGGAGAGGGAATGCCAGTTTCAGAGCGCCCCGAGCATCGATTTGGAGCCAAGGCAGTAAACAGCTTTTATCAGCAATAATGATGGCATAATCCCAGCTAAAGAGGAAAGTAGCATATGGTGCAAAGCTTACAACTGCAATCCCAACAAAGTAGGGGGGATTTTCATCACTTTGTCCACTTGAAAGACACTCTGCCAATTCATTTTTTTTCCTCCTTTCAAGGATCATAATCTACACAGTAAAATTAACATAACTTGTGTAAAATACAGACATTTTTTTCATCCGTTGACTCTAGGCCAGTGTGATTTATGCATCTCCACAATGTGAAATTGTAGTACAAACACTATAATGATGTGTACAGATAGGCTTTACAAGGTGACAAGAATTGCCCTACAAGCTACCAGGGAGTCACTGCGATTCTGCATTACAATCCTGTATATACGTATGAAGCATGAAGCAGCAGCAGATTAAAAATGAATTTCAATCAGTGCATATAGCTGCCATCTACGTTGAAGTCAAACAATCTTTGCTGCCACGTCTATATTTCAGTTGTCAGTTTTATCGTGGCCTCCTTCATTAAACCTATCAAGTCTTCCTTTTGATCAGACAACCAAGGCCAGAAGACAGCTCTTTTCCAGGAAGAGTGCAACGCTGCCAAGTAGCACTCTAGACTGGCTTCAACCTCTGTCATTGATTTTCCTCCAAGCTGTGACCATTCATTGTTTGTGACATTCTCCTGTCGGCTCTTTAACACCCTTCAACCAAATCAATTTCATATTTTTGTCAATGCCTTGCAACTGGATGAGCCAGATGGGAAGGGACGTCACATGATTTAGGATGTCGATTTTCTGGCAACAGTTTTATCTGCAGTTTTTACAAGACTTAGAAAGCTGGCACGATGGGTTTATTTAAAGACATATAAGACAAATAAGCTGCAGTGCTTGGTTGTAGAGCAGAAATAATTAGTCATTGATCGATTAGTGGAGAGAAGGTTTAAAGGCAAATATTGTAATCATTCATTCAGTTTCAGAATTTCAATCTTTTATAAGCATGGATTACCTCATTCCAGCTTGTAATTTGATGCTTTTTGTCTTCTATCCTTATAAGCAGAACACTTTTTTCTGACATTCATGGATAATAAAAACAAATGATTTTATTGATAGTTGTAGTTTATTACTGTTTGTGTTTCCAAACAAATTTTTAATTTTTCTTTTTAAATTTAAGTCTACAATCATCAAAGCTCAAGAGAAAATTTTTTATTCAGATTATCCATGTCACTTATTTGTTAGCGGTTACCATGGCTCTCAGAAGACATAATTTTATTTATTATATCTGAATCTGTCCAATTGTATTTTCCTGATGCAAGCTAGGGTGCAAGACTTTTCAAATCAAAAGCCTGGCAATTTTGTCAATAAAAACATGAGAAAATGGTTAATCTATCAAAAAGTTATATTGTTCATTAAATGTTTTTGATGGTTTTCAAAATTCCATAGCTATTCATAAGCCACAATAATAGTCATGGACATGCCAAAAGGAATCCAAACAGCCAACCAATTCTTTCTTCAACTCCAACAAATGACTAAATTTATTCTTTGCGTCTTCATAAGCCTTGTAGACCATATGGCTTTGCCCTCTATTATACCCCCCATATCACACACTAACAATGACAACAATAATAGCACCAGTGACCTTGACTTCCCGTCTGGACTCTAAGAATAATATTTGATAGCAATATTAAGTGCAACAATAATGAGATGAATATTCCCCATTTTGTGTGGACAGCTTTAGGACAAATTCTGAAGGGAGAGCTGCCTGCTGCAGCTACATGCTGGTCACTCTTAGTTGTCAGGGCTGATTTATTGCCTCCTAGCTGTTCAATTTCACATTTTGTCCTCGTCATATCCCCGACTCATGATCATTCTGCACTGACCCTTGTAGGGCAGGCAGGGAATATTGATAAAACAATTATCTGCTTGCCGTTCATTTGATTTTCCATTTCAATTACGGATTGGAGGAGGCAAAAAGAAAAGATTGCGGCATTGATTTTTTTCTTTCCTACCTTACAACAGGAAGGAGGCAGGCTTTGATGGGATGCTTTGGTGACATGGAATAGAGGCAGGGGAAGTGTGCAGTAGCTTTAGGCGCTATGCCTTTCTTTGCTGTTGTTTTGCTTTATGGATCGTTTGTGAATTAAGTTTGATTTAGCATGGCCAACTAATAGTATTTTAAATGTACAAACAGTCTCTGTACCCCCTTTTTTATCTTATCCTAGACACATACATCCAATTTGACTGGAGGTTATCGAATAGTTTATTGATTTGGCAGATTCAAATGTGATGAGTGCAATAGGCAGGACTTCTCTCCATGGGGGACCAGCATGTTCACACTGCTGCTGACCTGAGGTAAACACTGTATGCGCCTTGCTCTCTTGAGGCCAAAGGACCCAAAGGTCATAGCAGTTTGTCAGCGACACCATTCCACTCTCTCCCCCTTTCTGATGGTCTGCCACTGTCTATTTGTCACTCTTAAATGACAACAGAGTTGCATCATACTTGTTTTTCCTGCAGCACTGACACAATGCTCCACCACCTCTACATTGTGCAATATCGCACTGTGATGGAAAGCATAGTGTGAGGACGATTTGAAGGCACATACAAGACATTCGCCGCTGTAACAGATAAAAATAAACCAAACGTAGAAAATACAGTAAGAGATTCAATTGGGGGAAAGTGCATGTTAAATGCTGAGTTTCTTTCAAGCAAGCCATGTCAAATGAATCCATTACCACATAAAGTAAATAGATTCTTCTGTAAATGATTTGGAACATTGGTAATGGGTAAAGACCTAATGGGAATCCTGGTGAAATAGCCTTTGGGGAGCCTGGGAAAATCTGCCTCACTGAAGTGGCCGGCTCTTGGCCAAAACCCTGTGTAGAGGGGAAGGGGAGGGAGTGGGGGGGTGTGTAGACTTCACAGAGATGACAGAAAGCATGAGAGGGAGAGCGAGACAGACAGAGGAGGGTAAGAGAGAGAGCAAACTCTCAAGGAATCTCCACCCATGGATGATGTTAAGTTCCACTGTTGAGCATAATCGCGAAAAAATGCTGAAGACTTGAAAGGGCTGATGATAATGCTATTGCTGTCCAGTGATCCAGCACGGTCACAGGCAGCAGCAGCAAGGCACAGTGCTGTACTACTTCCTATACTGCAGTCCGCTTCGGCGAACACAGCGGCTCCCAGGGGATTTCACATGGCTGACCTTAAATAAGTTTGGCTTTGATCAAAGTTTAGCACGATGGGCCCGCTTGCTACAGATCAGGGGATCAGGGAGATGAGACCTGGGCTAGGAGGTCCTGGCAAAGACTTCTTCCCAAAGCTCCAGTGCACCCTTCCAACACCGGATTATGTTGGGCAATTAAGGTAATGAACTGGCTAACGTAACAGCGCATAATGATCCTTTTTATCCTCGTTCTCTGAGGTGCCTCTTGTAGTCTCTCTGACACATCTTTTTCTGTATCACTTACAAACAGCTTTGCACTCTGCTCGTTGGTGTTTCCAAACACGAAATCATAACGCAGGTAATTTAAGACATAAGAAAACTGCCACTAGGTTAATTTGTAAGAAAAACAGTTAGTGATGGGGGCCATTGGTCCAACGGCCCAATAGTCCAAAAAAGTGATCTTTCTCTTACCTGAACCAACCATTGCTTAACCTCAGAAATATTATAATTCTCATCCACAATTACTGGACATTCATGTTTGCTTTTGGACCATTACCCAGATATCATGTAACGTGATATCAGAACAATGATCATTCCCCACTTTGGAAGAGTAGAGCTTTTTTCTGTGGTTCAGTCAGCAAGTAGAGACCCGAAAAGTGAGCATGGGCTTGGATGAAGTAGTCAAAAGCACCTGTGTGGACATGCGCATGTGCTTTCGCCTACCCAGGTGTGCATACGAGTGAGCGGCCAGGCCCCGCGTCTATCTGTGTGGCAGCGAAAGCCTGCATTCCAGTTCCCCCAATCAACCTCCCACCCCATCAGTGCACAACTTGTCTGCCTGCTCCCTTTTCATTTGAACACATTTTCTAGCCAAAAATTTCACTTCAATCTCACCTCATCTCTCCATACTACATTAACCCCTGGCAATTGCCTTCCAAATGACCCCATTAAGCTGTAATTGCCTCAGCAGGCCTGCTCCCTCGCTTGTAATTCTGTGCAGCGAACCCACCAGACGTTCCCCCGGCATTGTTTCATGTTCTGGCTCCCATCAGCCAGTTCAGACGCTGACCCTCCCCCCTCCCCCCCCTTTTACTCCCCACCTCCTCTCTGTCGTGGCCGGAGCTGTTGGTGCTCACCACTAGCAGTGCCATTGGCAGACTCTCCTCATCTCCACAGTGAGCTCACACAGGAGGTGCCGTGCCCTCACTTCCTCCTCACAAGCTACACTCACTGTCATTCCACTACCACATTCACTCGCTACGAGAGGCCCTAAACAAAATAAACCTCCACCTGGCTTTTTATTATGTCATTCCTTGGCATTCATTTCATAAATTCAGCACAAGCACACTCATCTGTGTGACTCATAATAAATACAAGCAGCAAAATAAGATATTTGCCGTTCAGAATTTCTCTTCACGTGTCAATTAGAGAATTAATTGTGGCATAATATTTGCCCGTTCGCCGTCATTGCTCTCTTTAGTTGTCATTAGGATGCTGTTGGGTGCAGAGAGTACAGCCGGTGATGACACCCGCCATGGCACCTCCCAGCACAACTTCACCTTTTTCTGTTCCCACAAGGGAGCTGATGTCAAGACTGCTCAACTTTTTGACGAAGGCCTCCGCGGATAACTAACGCACAAATGCGGATAGGTGGAGAAAGCGATCCTGACAGTGATATATTGCAACTAGTTGCAGGTGTCAAAAAGAAGATGCTCTGCCAGCCACTGGCCTGCATGCACTGTATATATGCATGCATGCACACGTCTGTGCCCTGCATGATTTTCTTCTGAGCGTGCATCCCTCCGCACATCCTGCATGTGGATGTGCTCGCAGACATTTGGTGTGTGTGTGTGTGTGTGTGTGTGTGTGTGTGTGTGTGTGTGCACATGCGACTGTTTATGATGCTTGTAAGCCTTTACATGTGACCTGCGATGGGGGGACTCGGACTAATAATCCATTCAACACTCCCTCCATCTCAAGCAGCACATCCTCCCCGCCGCCCATAACAGATTGGTTAGCTCATAAAGGCTCTCCACTGCCACACATTCACACGCTGCCTCTATCAGCCTACAGTGCAGTCACACCATCTTCTACCACATACCTTTATTTCATTGGAAAACAAAGCTCTTTGAGAATGTGGAACAGCATATCGACAAAATACTGTTTTGCTGATTTTTTTTTTTTTTTTTACACTGCAGCCATTTACTGTGATTTCTAAATTAATTCTAAGCCTGAGATACACAAGCTTTCTCTGAACACACAAACCTTCAGAAATGCTTTAGATCATTTCATTCTCTCGTTGCCCGTTTATTTAAATTCATTCTTTTTCCTAAGCAAATGTTCCCAGGAATATCAAGGTGTTTTTGTTGCAAAGCTCTAACTGATCCAGGGGGATTTGCTTCCAACAGCCTGTCTCTCCCTCGCCTTTCAACACAAAACTCTGCGCTCCAATCAAAATGAACCACCAGGGACCCCCCCTTCCCTCCCCCCTGAGCTACGCCTGCTCTGAGTGCTGTGATAGCAGCCTCTCTGCCATTGATCGCGGAGTTTAGCACAGAGCATGCATGCCACCGTTAGCAGAAAAACAAAGACCTCTCTCCCTTTAATAGTGGCGCGCGCTGTTAATGCAGCTAACGTCTTCTGTTTTCCTCTGCCCTGAAGAATGAATGAAAGAAAGCAGATAGCAATTAAAAAGGTTAACTAGGGTCCACGTCGAGTCACAACTCATCTTTTTCACACAAATCTTTTTACCTCATAAACAGATTGATATCTTTTAGGGGGGGTGGCGCGCATTCACTTGCCACAAGTGATAAAAACAGGCATTCATGTCTTAGTTATAATTGTGTTCCACGTTGCAAATCTAATTGTAGACACTGAACTCAAAAAGGAAACACAGCTTTATTGATCCACCTAACACAGACCAGGAGGATCTCATGAATTAGGAATGAGATAAATCACCATTAACCCCAGAGAACCCAGCTTGTGGTCGACCACTGACTTACCGCACTGATCTTTTTTTTTTTTTTTTTTTTAATAATCAGGATAATTCTTCCCGGCAAAGTATAAATATAACCATTCAATGAATAGAGCATGTGTCTGTTTATTTAATCAAGCGCTGATTTACTTGTGACAGAGAATAAATTCTTCTATTTTCTGTGAGCCTCTATAAAATTGCCATCATTTTTAATTAATTCTTAATTAAAATATATTACACCACAGCTTCTACCCATCTCTCTTGATATTCTAACATAATCAATTCAGAACCATTTACATATCATTAATTAAAAGCTTTCCTCTCTCATCCTTAAAATCATAATGAGGGCCGATTCCTCATTAGTAACCTATAAGGGAGAAAATAACAATACAGTAGAGAATGGATGGCGCATTCCACAGTGACTCCTTTGTCTCTGAGTTTCTGAAAAGCATTTTTTTTTTTTACGCTTCTCAATTGGATTTAAGAATTACTGAGTCAATTTTGTAGACTCAATGAAAATAAGTGAGGCAACACAGGCTCCCTTAGTATTTATTTGTGTCTCCGTGCTGCTTTAAAAAGTAAAACAAAGTCAATCAGTGTCATCAGTCGTATTGAATTTGGACTAAAGTCTATTTCAAACTGCAGGGGACAACAAAGTGGAATTTCTCCCGACATGTTTGCTGCTTTTTTTTACCAGTATGGAAAAAAATTATAAATAAAACAGTTATTGTACATATGAATTTGTGTTCTCTAAATAAAACACCTGTGAACAATGATGCTGGACTAGAATAAATAAATCTCCTAACCTTGGACTTTGTTTACAGCCTGCAGGAAAAAAAAAAACATGGCACTTTGAGTAATAAACAATTCTACATGAATATAAAAGCCAGCTCAGTACTTGTTGATATGCCATCAGACTGCATAATTCATTTGCAGTGTACATTTTAAGTGCACCTATGCAAACGGCGGCCTAAGATCATTTATTATCCGGACCTTAAGAAAGCCAACGCGTGCGTGCTATCTTTCCATCTTGAGCTCTCTCTTAAAGAAGAGTAATAATATCAAGTAATGATAGGTATTGTTATGCCGAGGATCAGGCATATCCTGATTTTTATCGCCTGTCTCTCACAGGTGCTCCGGCGTTACTTGTCAGGACTGCATGTCTGGGTCTTCCACATGTCAGATAAAAATCGCTGCACTTGGTGTTTCGGCAGCCTGACAGCAATTTATTTGAATGTTTTGTCACACTGGTGTTGGTGCATTTTGTGTGGGCTGCTCACCGGAATGGCAACAGCTCGTAGCTCCCTGACACTTGTGCACACACACATGCACACACACACACACACACACCTGGACCAGCACAAAATCACAGATGCATACTGCATGTGCTGCATGTCTACCTTAGATAATTAAAACATGTGTGTGTTAAAAAAAAAAATAGAAATAGAGTGCTGGTTAACTGGATAAATATTTAACACCCAGTAGGTGACACTACATCGTTAGCACACTTTTAAAAATACACATTTTCATTTGCACCTCCATGACCACACATGAACCCAAAATAAAATGTCAAAAGGCAACTATGCTACAGTAAAAAAAAAAAAAAATTATACATTTACATGTACTTTTAAATTTGTACTTGAACCTCAAAATAAATACTACAAACCTCGCCGCAATCTTGTGATTCTCTGAGCTGACATGGAATATTGAGTAAGTTAATGAAATCCTCTCAAAGACAGGAACTCTATTTTTACACCACGATAATTAAAGTACGACACAGTTATAATTTACAGCCCTCGCTTAATTGCATAGGAAAAGTAAAATGGGAGAGCTCTATGAGAGGAGATTAAATGTGTGTCTGTGTGTGTGTGTGTGTGTGTGTGTGTGTTAGTGTGCGAAAAGCGTGTGTGTGTGTGTGCCTCGTTCACTCGAGAAGAGTGAACGTAAAAAGAGCTTCCTGTGCATCTAAACAACGGGGCTGTATCTTTTAAGCATCATGGAACGTATCAAAGATTAGGTAATGAAATATGCACTGTCCTATTTTTCTGCTAGCAGGCCCTTTGACAAATCGAGTACAATCCAAAATCTCCATAAATCACTATTAAAGACAAGTATATCATCACCAGCGCATATATCTTCCCCAGCCTGACCTGTAGACTAATGAGAAAAGGCCCAGACTATCTTGTCTGATTAATTAATTCAAAATGTCGGCTGTTATTCAAATGTGAGGCTGGTGTTATTTGAATAACACTTGACAGCGACGCCTGAAGAAATAATTTCTGGTTTGTGAGGCTGCTGCGGCATTACTGATGATGGCTCATGGAAATGTTAGAAGCCGAGGAGTATTTTTTCCCCCCTCTTCGCCGGTCCTCTCGCTTTCCTCTCCACCCTCCTCCCTGGCCCGGCGGCCCCCCGGCAGCCCGGCGGCCAAACCTCCAACCACCGCGCTCATAAAACATCCTGGCACGTGCTCCACATTCACAACACCGACACATGATTAAATGCCAAAATTTGTACCACAAAGTTAGGAACTGCAGTGGTAAATAGCATGGAAAAGGAGTGTGCGCATTTAATTTTATTTCCTCCTCTGGGAGAAAGGCTAAATGAACGTTAGTTCAGGAATATAATGATTGTGTTTAAGGCTGTGTGCATCTGAGTTCGTCTCCTCTGTGGTTTTTGAGTTGTCGTCTAAAATGGTTTCTTTTACTAATGTCATTAGGACAGCATCTATCTGTGAGGTTTGGGAGAAAAGAAAAGAAAACGGCTACCTCCAGAGCCTCTGCAGCAAACCCACACTTCCCACTGGTGTTTTTTAAACTGTGCAGCAGTTTTACTCACTTTTTTATATGCAGTTAGCATTTAATTTAGGACAGTTAAATTCTAAATATTTAGAGGGTAACTTTGTTTGTGGGGACTAACAAAAAAATCAGGTTTATGGTTGAATAAAATATAGATTACTGGTTTGACAGTAGGGGAAACAATAATTATATTATTATTGTTATTATTATAATTATAATGTTGGATCAGGATGTTAAAATTTGTTTGCATTAGAATTATTAACATTATTTGGAAATCATCATGATTCTGTTGTTATGTGTTGTCTGTCCCTGTGCCCGCTCCTGGTGGCGGTGCCCAGTCAGCGGCTCCACTGTTAATATGTAAACGGTACGATGATTGAAGACTGAAGGCAGTTTCCCCGGCTGTGCCCTGAACCCGGGCCTCGCGCCATTGGCCGCCAGCTCCAGCGGCCAAACAACCAATGGGAGGGCGCCGACCACGAGCCGTCCTCCCTCGGGCCGCGTGTCCCTCGCCCTGATTGGTGGAAAGTTACTGTGGGAAAGAAAGTTTGGGAAGTTTCACACGAGCCGTTCGCGTGCAGTGAGAGATATAAATACAAGCCACACGCGGAGAGCCCAACAGAGAGACTCTGCATCCGCTCGTGATAGTTGCTGCTGCGCATCGCTCACACGGATTCTAACTTGATACACATCTCAGGATTTTTTTTAAAGGGAGACGGGACTTTTGCGTATTTCAAGCTGAAAATACCTATCGTCCTTTTTTTCCCTACACCAGTGGATCGTAATTTGCTGTGGTTTTGTGGGATATTTCCGATAAGAAAATGCCTGCCGATATGATGGAAAAAACCTCCTCCTCTCCGGTCGCTGCAACCCCGGCAAGCATGAACACAACTCCCGATAAACCCAAGACAGCCTCGGAGCACAGAAAGGTTGGTATAAAAGACATTTCTTTCTCAACTAAAAAGCTTGAAACATTTCATTTTGGACTCAATATTGCAGAAACTCCTCACTCACAGCGATGATTTTCCACTAAACAAGACATAGAGATTTAACAATTTCTGTGATTTTGTTTTGCTCTATAGTCATCCAAGCCAATAATGGAAAAGAGGAGAAGAGCCAGAATCAACGAGAGCCTGGGGCAGCTGAAAACACTCATCCTGGATGCGCTCAAAAAAGATGTAAGTAGTCACTTAGCTATCTGGTTATTAATAGATCCTGTCAAACAGTGAGAAAGTGAGCGCGTAATCCTAACCATGTGTGTTTTCCGTCTCCTCAGAGCTCCAGACACTCTAAACTGGAGAAGGCGGACATCCTGGAGATGACTGTGAAGCATCTCCGGAACCTCCAGAGGGCTCAAATGACCGGTAAGTCGCATTTCCCGGACCAATCTGTCTCATGTCTGCGCGTTTTGGAGCATAACTAAAACAGCCCTCCTTCAAGATTCGCGTCTGAATCTCGCAGATAATAAGGTTTTGCAAGTGAATATCGTGACTTATATATATATCTGCTTTCCCTGCAGCTGCCCTGAACACAGACCCCACTGTTTTGGGAAAATACCGTGCTGGTTTCAGCGAGTGCATGAACGAAGTCACCCGATTCCTTTCCACCTGCGAAGGTGTCAACACCGAGGTCAGGACGCGGCTCCTCGGCCACTTGGCCAGCTGCATGACCCAGATCAACGCGATGAACTACCCCAGCCAGCATCAGCACCAACACCAGCTCCCCTCCACCGCCGGACCAACCCACCCCTCCTTCGGCCAGTCCATGGTGCAGATCCCCAGCTCATCCCCGCAGGTCCTGCCCATGAACCCGGTGTCCTGTAAAGGAGGCTCGTCGCCGGCTAATTTACCGTCAGACGCCACCAAAGTGTACGGCGGTTTCCAGATCGTGCCTGCTACGGACGGACAGTTTGCATTCCTCATACCTAATGCGGCTTTTGCGCCAAACGGCCCCGTTATCCCCGTGTACGCCAATAACGTCAGCACGCCGGTTCCTCTACCGGCTGCTGTTTCCCCCGGAGCCCCGTCAGGCAACACGGACTCAGTGTGGCGACCCTGGTGAAAAGCGGAAAAAAGGACCATAAAGACTTTAAAATGACACTTAATAGTTCTCTCTTTGTTCAATGTTAGAAAGTTGTTTTGAATCTGTTTTTTTTCTCTTGTGAAATGGAAAGAGTATGCACTATATTTGTACAGCTAACAAGGGAGTAAAGTTCATATTGAAATGAGATTTGTATTGTGGAAGTCCGTTCACTGCATTTTTTATATATTGGAGTTGTCTTTTTTTACTGTGTGATGCCAAAGATATGTTCAATGCTCTTATGATGTTCTTCGTTTTGGAAGACAAATAAATTTGTAAAGATATAAAAAAAAAACATGCACTTGTTTCTGTGTTATTTGTTTGAGACTTGATCTTATTAATAACTAAGTTACAAATAATATTATGCAATTGTTTTCATGTTTGTAACTTAAACTTTCACATGCAGACTTGTCTGTGTTTGTTAAAGCAAACCCTAGTGGAGCATCAAAACTTTCAGTTCGGTTATTCTGTTTTTTGGATGAAAATACCTTCATATGAGTTGGCTTTTACACATGAAATCAACAAGTGTTTTCTAAAAACTCAGCTTTAAGCACGTAAGGGTCAGAAAGCTATAGAAAATATTTGTTCTAGTCCACCTTTGAACCCCAGTAATGCTGAGTGTGACTGACAATCCTCTGTTTGTAGTTAGTTCAGTCTTTGCAAAATTAGTATTTTGTTTTGTTTTTTAATCAAAATATATACATCTCTCTTTAGTCTGTTTCAGCAATAACTCTGTTTGTGTGTTGCTCTAAGTTACACTGAACCAGACTGTCAGCAAGCTGTTGCCTTATTGTATTTCTGTTATCTGGATAATTGAGCCTACATGATATTTAGTCTCTGTAATTAACCAGGAACAGCACCATAACTATTTACACTGTTTCTTGCACTGACAGTGCAGCAGCTTCACTTTCCTGGTGGAAACTTCGGGAGTCTTACAGTGGTCACTTACGCCATCTAGCAGCGCAGAAGTGAATTGCATGCTGATTGGTATTTGTGAGATCAATGATCATGAATGGCTGCTGTGGATGTGTATCCAAGATGAAAAGGAGCACAGTCTCTGGCTCATTTGAGAGATAGATATAGAAATTGGAACATTTTCAGATTTTTATTGTATAAAATAAGAAACAAGATTTAATTGATGCGAGAGGGTTTTTCATGTCAGGCCAGCTGTTGAAGGTTTTGATGAAAATGAATCTTTTTTGCCTATTTTATTATGACATAAAGCTAAATGGCTACTCAGTGTAAATGATGCAGTAGCGCCTTCCACTCACGAGTTTCTAAATAGGATATTACTAATTACATTCTCAACCATCATGTGATCAAGACAAAGAAAAGCTATAAAATGACTATTATGTTAAATTTCTACTGTTTGGCCAGCTTTTACATTGCCAGCAGCATTAATCTTGAGACGGTAAGGAGGAGAGAGGAGCCTCTGGCTGTGTCTTTAATCAGAGCTGAGGGACTTCCTTGATGCCAGGGGAAGGGGGAGGGGGGTTGACAGCAGAAGGACGCGTTAAACACCTCGCCACTGAGCCATGTGGTAGCGCTCTGCTCTGCCCAGGTGTGTGTGCCCCCTCCAGCTATCCGAGTGTGGCCCTGCTTTGAAGGGGTGTGTGTGGGGAGGGGGCTGCAGGTGTTTGCAATTATCAGTGCGCTAAGAGGCACAAAGTGTGGATAAGTGCCATCATTTTGAATTTCCATCACACCTTTTTACGGGGGGCCATTCATCCCCGTTTGATTGAAGCCATGTGTGTGCTCGTGCCTGTGCGTGCATCCGTCTTGTGTGTGTGTTTGTGCAGGGTGCTGGGTGAGGACATGCCTGGCCAAAGGGCACAATGGGTGAGGTAGTGGGGAGTTAAGTGGAAGGGTAGGGGGGTTCAAGGAAAGGCCTACCACACGGGATAACAGTCGGCCTCCTGTGAGCCAGAGCTTTCCACACAACACACACAGTCATACACACACATGCACATACACAACGTTCCCACAGCATTCCAGCTGTGCTCGGACCAGTGTCGAGCTTCCTGCCCTGAGCCCCGGGGCCACAGCTGGACGCGGGACGTCTGGGAGGCACGTGGTGTGACCCGGACAACACCCAGCTGCTGAGCCCTCCCACACCAGCACACAGCTTTTCCCCCCTTTTCCTCCTTTCCTCCCTTCCTCTCCCCCACCCGCCAACATCTTCAGTGGTCTCTTCCCCTCTGGAGAACAGCTTTACGAGCCTCTCCAATTACCCAGTGCAGTGGCCGAGCTGCCGGAGTGACCGCACACATGTCACAACACGACCGGGGGGTTAGCTGCCATGCGTGTCCATTAACTTTTCCCACACTCCGCGTGCATGCAGAGAGCGAAAGGAGGGAAAAAAAGCCCCTCTGCTTCCTCCTTGGCTCCCTAAGTGCTACCATATGGTCCGCTCTCTCCCTTTCTCTCCCATGGTTCCTCTTTCTCTCTCTCCCTCTCTCTCTCTCTCGGCCCGTCACTGGGGCTGTCTTTGATTGCAGCCCAGACAAGCGAGAGCTTTATGATTTAAGCCCAGGGCTTGCTGTACCAAGCCCTGGACTCATTTTGAAGCCAAACTCCTCTCCCTCTCCCTCCCCTCCTCACCCCCCCCTCCTCCTGCAGTTGCAGGGGAAGGCTGTTTTCTGGCAGGAAATGAATAGCTCCCAGATGAGCGCAGGAACCTGAGAGGTCGTGAGAAAGAGGCGAACCCCCCTCTGCAGGCCCGGCCTGCTGCCAGCCGCCGGGGGAATGTGGGAGAGCGCCTCTCTGACACACGCATCAACCCCTCTGCCCTCCACCACACCGCCTGACTGACTGACTGCCTGCCTCGGCGCTGGGCCCTGAGCCTGGAAATAGACTGATAGACAGGGCAACCGCCACCGAGCTAGGCAGCACGGCTCGTCAGCCAGCCAGCCAGCCAGCCAGCCAGCCAGCCAGCCAGCAGAGCAGCCAGGCAGGGAAAGAGAAAGCTGTGGGAGGGTAGAGAGAAGTGTTGGATCTGTGTGGGCGGAAGTGGATCAGTGTGTATATGCAGTCTGAATCCTGATCCCAGCACACAATACAATGGAAAGTTACATCAGTACTTTAGGTTTATGTTAGACTCATGTGTGACCCTGACTGGGTATTTGCGGAGATTTTGTACACAGACGTACACACTCACTCACATGCTTCCCTCCCTTCGTCCCAGAGGCTTACACTCATTCCAGAGCATACACTCACTCAGACAGGTGTTCCCTGTCAGGAGCAAAGGGGGTTTCCCTTTGCTTCCCTGTGTGAACTTACATTTATTCCTCGTGAGGTAGACAATGTTTTGGTTGGACGTGGTCAGAAGTTTAGCTGCAGCTGTCCAGTCGTATTTTAGTATCTTTTTAAATCATTGTTGTGCATCAGTGTGACATGTCAAGATCAACTGATTACAGAGTGAAGGCCAGCCTTTTTTTTTTCCAGTTGTAACAAAGTCACATGATTCTGTCTGTTGCCTCAGGAACATAACAGTGTATGTAGAGAATACGCTCCCAATCTTTTATTGTGAGGCTTTAAAATGAAACAGTATCGATTTCTGATTTCTGAAATTCACATGTTGCAGTAGCTAAACAAAATCATAGTGAACAAAGAAAAATCAGCTATCAATTAACAGATGTAACAAAACAAAATATTACAGGTAACAAAAAACATTAAAAATAGAAGAAAAATGTAGTGAAATACCAAATAATCAAATACAAATATTATAAGTTTAAGGGTAAAAAGAAAAGCTGACCTTAAAAAATGCATAGAGCTAAATTTGATGTGCGTACAGCACAGAAATGGAGGCTATATGTTGTATGTTCAAAAGGTGTGTTGCACTGTGATATTGTTCCAGGGAATGTATGTTCTATTCCAGTTACAGTCAGTGACTCCAGGAGGATGTCCAGTTCCCAGTAACCTTAGTTTGAAGATGAATTAATTCTAATGACCAAGTAAGTAAACAGAGACATTATGGGTTTAGCAGGACGGCCGTCATCTTCAGTGAATAACGCCATACTATAATAAACAACCTTGGGATGCTCATAATTTACCAATAAATTATTATATAAACTTTTATTAAAAGGTGAATTATCTCAGGTACAAATTTTACTTTTTTTCATAAGCATCCATAGAAAATTTGACACCCCTGCATGACAGGTGGAGGCTGTGCATCCATAGTTTGTAAAACGTCTTATAGGCACTCATCGGTCACCTTTCAGACAATGTAGTGTTTTTTCTCTATGTAGCTGCAGAACCAGCAGTGAAACTAAAAACTATAATGTAGCCAAGCTGTAAATTCATGTATCATATGTAAGGGACAGATGTGCTGCCTGATGCTATAATGCAGACTTTTGCGTTCAAATGAAGCAGCAATGTTCCACTTATGCATAAAAGCTACCGGAGTCAGCGAGCTTGTAATTACGTCTTCTTTCTTAGAAAAGGGCATCCAGGTCTCACAGACCTGACCTCAACTCTCCTGTTATTAGTGTGTTAGTCATCACGTTGTCCTCTCTAAGCTGCGAATCTGGACCCATCTAACTCCACATGGTTTACCCTTCTTGTGCTTCCATCTCCTGGTGTCCCTATCTTTCTCTCTCACACTCTCTCTTTGTCTCTCACACACTCAGTTTGTGCGGGGCTCCTATGGTAACCTGTGGTCCCAGTAAACAGGACAAGCTGTCTACACACAAATCCCAGCAGTGTGCGTGCCCACTTTCCTTGGCTCACCCTGCATGGCAACAAAAACCCCACCAGAGGCTCCCACCACCAGCCCATTCAAATGTCAGCCACCTCGTTTGAAGTCGTGGACTGCTATGTAAATCCACAGTGTTTCTCACCAGCCCAGCCTCTCACACACACACTCAAAAACAAGAACTCTAGCAAAGGTGGTCCTGTGATGCTGGATGATTGTTTCTTTTATAGTCTCCAGCCTTTAGAAGTAGTCTTTTTCTTCCCTATAGCCCATCCTCCCAGTTTTGGTCCGTAAACATGTTGTTGAGGGTTTTTTTGGTGGATGGTTTCAGGGCATGGTGACTTGAGGAGAGCAGGACATGGCAACCATACGATGCTGTCAGTTACGATGTTGGCACATCCCCCCAACTCTGAGCTGTGACAGTGATGACCCCATCACACTGCGCCTTTGTATGACCTGTCCTCCAGCTACTCTGGAACCCAAGGCCAATTGAGTGGGAGGGCCTCCCCCCACCTCAGAGACCATCACAACAAACAAATAGACCAGGCAAACAAGTTCCCACCAAACCAACGTCCAAACAACTGCCAACGGTGACAGTTTGGTTGGTTTTGATATCACACAAAGAGGTTCTTCATGAAGCACTTCTGAGCCTCTTGCTTTTATCATTCAAAGCCAAGTTTCTTGACTTCAGGGTCAGCCCCTCGAAAGCAGTGAGAGAAAAACAGGACAAATATATTACACAATAATTTCAAATTTGCTGGATGCTCAGATAATCCAGCAAGTTTTGCTATGTGGCTTCAACATGCTGTTTCAGTTGCTTCTCCAGCATTTTGTAAATATACCTATTTATACGGTATAAATTATACGTATTACATAGTGCAATGATATTCTTTCAGCGTGATGAAATGTAATAGCATTTGGCACAATGAACAATAGTCATTTTGGATATAATATGTAATGTTTTAATACATTATCCATCAGCATTTGGATTTTTACTGTAGTGTTTCAGGAGCTGTGTCACAGTTTTTTTGCAACTTGTGCAATGAAAGTAAATTCTTGTGCTGAGGTTGGTTTTTTTTTAACATCCACTTTTTAAATTGGTTATTTTTCTTAACCTTGGGAAGATTTTCTCTATCCATAAAGGAGTCAAATTGGAATATTCTTCTCTTTAATGGAAAACTGCAGCCATTTGGGGCATTACAGCCAACATTTGATTGTCGCTCCCCCAAAAATGTGCTGGCTTGTTTTGCTCACATGCATTAACATGGTATATAAAAATGTATGCTAATAGTAATAACACTTTTCTTTTACTTGTTTTTGTGGTGTTCATTAGAGCAACGTCAACTTCTTCAAGTTTGGTGGTCCCTCCACTTCCACTCCACAGCTGTGTGTCCAGCAAAGTATCCCACACCCTCTGAGTGCTTATAGTGCACTGAATTTTTCCATAATTATCAGTTTGAGCACCCAAACTAGATAGTATAAAATATATATTTTGACACAGCAATGCTTTTCAATGGATAGAAATTATGTCACAATGTCCAAAATAAATGGTTTTCTTTATTCTCACCTGTCTCCATAAGAAGGTCAGAGGTCAGCTATAGTTTCAGTTTTGCCACACAGTCTGAATCTTGTTATGTTTCCATATTTGTGTGTTTATACGGCTAAAGGATGTTGAGATGATTGACTCAGTCTGGTTAGAGGATTACAGTAGATACCTGCTCTGAGTTCATCTACACTATGTATGTCTTTAGGTATTTGTAAATCGTGCTTGCAGCTCACCGCAACCACCTTCACACTACATCATCGTTTTGTGTGGGGTTTGGTGTCCCTTTGCACATGCGGGCGAGGCTGAGATCAATTAATGTGGCCTAGGGAGACTTGTGAAGTCCAGCAGGAGAGTGAAACACACCCCACTAACACACTTAACTTACACGCTGTTTGGCTGTATGATCTACGAGCTCTGCCCTCGCGTGGCTGGTTTTATTTTCCTGCTTTTAACTGCCCCTCCGCTAAGTCTCGGGCCCCTCTGAGATGAAGGGAAAAAGAAACCAGATTTTTTGACCCTTGAATACATCAAACAGGTCCGGATGTCCAGCTCTTTTTCACTGTGATGGAGCAGGGTCATATGGAGTCAGGGAGTTTGATGTCGGTGAATCAACACACAGGCTGCTGTTGTTATAAAGTCATGATGACGGTGTTAATGATGTAATGTTAACTTCAGGGCCACACACACAGGAGCATGGGATACAGGGGAGGGAGGTGTCTGCACACAAACTGATGGATTAAGTCTTGACTGTGCAAACAGTTTTGTTTGTGTTCTTTGATTTAATGGCTCACACTTCAGCATGGGAAATGATGGTAATGTGCTTTGAAAGAAGAAACTCCTCCACAACTGGGAAATGGTGCGGAGATGTGTTTGACTGTTGGGTGTGTAGCCTTGCAGACTCTAATACAGTCTGTTTCCATATGAACGTTTTCATCATTCAGTCGTCATTTTCATACTTTTTTGCTTTTTACATTGACTCAATATTTAGATGATTAAATGGAGAGAGAAAAGGTATTGCCTGCTCACTTAACAACATGTCTAGACCAGAATATTTTAATCATTGTTTCTTCCACTGACTGGTGTACTTCTGCAGGTCAGGCACTTTGAAAACTTTCTGGTCCAGACAAAGTCAAATGTCAGAGTGTTCTCAGTATCTCTACTTCTAAAGAAAATTAAAGATAATATTGGTTGCCTCTCACCCCACATATTTTGTGACTTAACTGCTTGCCAACTTCATCAACAGGATGGTATATGTCACATATATATTGACATATGTTTGTAATGCTTTAATGGCTGAAAGCCTAAATTTCTGTTGTGTCTCATCAGGGTTAGGGTTAGACTGGTCTCGACAATATATGGCCACATCAAAGTATTATCAAAATGTTGTCTATTAAACTTTTGTGGGAAAGATTAAGTGTCCAAATTATCTTTTTCTCCTCTGACACTGTTTTCTGATTGTCTTGCACCAATGTGATGTGCATATAATTACCGTCCTTCAACATTATGTCTAAGAAGAATTTAATACAGTATAGTTATGGTAATTTAAAGTGACCTATCAATGGGTGCATGAATAGATTAAAAAATAGAGAAAAAATGTGGTTGATTATACTTGAATGCATGTCCCTATACTATTTAAACATGAGATGCATACTTTCTCTCTAACCAAAAATAAAAACGTGGAAAAATAAACTTTGGCATGTAGGTTTTTTGTGTATGCAGAATATGTTAAGAGCAAAAACCATCGATCTATTTACAGGAATAAACCTTTCCTGTACATATAAAGTCTTGTGATAGAACTCTCTACCAAATCTGTAAATTCAGAAATTTAAAAATATATACAAATCAAAAATACTGACGTTAGTGGTTTTTTTGCATTTGAAGAGCCTCTTCACGCTTCTTGTCACGATGTCATGTCATCATTGTCTGGATTGTCTCAACCATTGTGTGTCGCAATGTCTCTATTTAAGTACACGCAAAAACTACATATTTATTTTAATGTAGTGACTTTAAATTCAAATAACCAGCAACTTTTTAGTCGATCTCTACTCCTCAGTTTCACCCAAAGATCCTTCCGGTCCTGTTTTCTTATTTGTTTCTGTTGGTTGGTTTTATTGTCGCTATTTGTTCTCCCTGCACTCAAGTGTTTCACGACCGAGATACGTTGCATCATGTCAGTGCTCAGAGACATGAAATGGCATTATCCCACCTTCCTCTGCTCCGTCCACGCAAAAAGCAGCCTAAACTGTAACGTGGACCAGCAGTTAATCCTCTTTCCCTTTTTGGAGCGAGTGGCGGGAGCCGCAGAGGAGCTGGCCGCAGAGATACCACCACGAGACACAAAGCATGCCGTGTGTGCGTGAGTGTGTAATTGTTTGAGGGTGTGCACACAAAGAGTTTGTTTATGTCACTTAGAGTGTGCGAGTGTGTCTTTGCTTGTCTATCTGCCATCCAAACACGTTGACAAAGCCCAAGTGTGGGTTTATTCTAGATTGAGTGTGTTTTTCTAAGCGTGCGTGTGTGTGTTCGATGCCTCCCACCTCATTTGTTTCTGTAACTTCACCTTTGTGGAGTGTATTCTCCAACACTCCCACCAGACCCTGTTATCTCAGCTCCGGTTTGCATCATGAATGAAACAAATGCCTGTGTGTGTGTTTGGTTGGGGTACTGGCAGGCCTGTCATGGACGTGTAAACCCCGGTTTCTCTGGGAAATGGGTCCAATGTGATTATCCCTGGAGCTGTAAACTAGCCACCAAGAGTGGGCAGAAGAACTGAGACCTCAGAGGAATAAGTGGCATGTTTCTGATGGTATTGTGTTGTGTGGTCAAAAACATAAAGCATCCGTTTCTCTTTGTTTCCTTAGTTGCAGCAGCTGTAAGGGAAGCTACAGTGTGTCATCCCTGAAAGATAAGTCATTGAATTAAGAAGCTGACTGACTGAGTAAGACAGCATGGAAACTATACATTATAGGGGAGCTTGTCAGACTTCCGCTGCCAACATTCAGTGCCAGTGCACGATTTAATGTGCCCTGTAATTTGTTTGACAATCAAACACTTTTAACCATAACCACAATTGTTCCCAAGTGTTTCCCATCTTGTTGTAGAAGCTGTTAAACATTAAGAGCTATTTTACTGTACTGATACTTTCAATATTCATAATCTTTCCCTGACCTTAGTAATACTATTGCTATTTGGCAAAAAGACTGGAATCATGGCTTATTGAACATTCATTGTTATTTACCTGTGCACCAAAGCAGCAGGTTTTCTATGAGTACCACAGCCTTGTATCTTAAAGATCTGCAGTGGAGCAGTGAGGCAAAGTTGTTCTCCTGGCCTGAGTAGGAGCTGCTTCTGCCAGATGCAAAACACCAGAACTTCAACTGCAGAGTGAATTTGACAGTGAAGCCATCTGGGTCTCTGTAGATTGCTGCTGGAGGCTCCACTGGAGCTGAAGGAGTCAGAATTAGACTCTGTTGCAAGAACTTAAAAGAACCATATAGAAATAGCCTGTCCTATCATATTGAGGTATACGTCATGAATTGAGGCTGTTTCATAACCAGTTAATGACTTCTTGTGGTACTTTATATGGTGGATGTTTTCTGCGCAGAAAAAAATAGAGTGCTCAACTTTTCTGCTGTCATCCAGACTCTAGCATATTTTGACATTGTTTCACCAGCATATGGATACACACTCACAGCCTGTTACACTGTCTTTAACTGCATTTTGAAAAAATTATGACAGGAGTTTGACAAATTAATTTTGCTGGTTTGGGGATTTTCTGTAGCTGTGTTCATGCAGCGCTGCTTTAAAACGCAGTTCGTCTTGGTAAAGGGAAATAGTTTATTTTCTGCTCCATCCTGCAGGCCTTTTTTCAGCAGGTGTGGCAAGGCCTGGATCAGACGTTCAGTGGTTGCTCCTGACCATGTGGTCATTCTGTTTGTGACAGGATATATATTACAAGAACATGTATATATACTGACAGAATTTAAACTCTATCCTACTTCAAAATTAAGTAATTATAAACCTTAAAGTAATTGTAAGGAATACAAAGTTCAATCCTGCAATTTGTCACTCATTTGTCTATTTGACAATAAAACTTGAAAGACACAGACATATCTGAAGGACTATTACTCTTCTTCAGCTAAGGGGGTTTGGCTCCGTTCAAGCATCAGAGCTGCTTCATTATTACCAGGAAGAGTGCACATCAGGTCTTTTGTTTCAGTTTCATTTGTTCCCTGTTTAATTGGTCCCTTATGGTCTGCTGCTTTCTTTCTTAGAATAGACATATAGACCCGCGTTTAAAACCATCACAATTACTCTGTCTCTGTGATCACTGTGTGCTGAAGCTGTCGTACATTTGTGGAATAAGATCATTGACATGATCCCATAATCGAAGGCTGGCATGTTCACATCCTCTTTCCAGTTAGAGAGATGAGCGTGTGGCATCGAGGTCTGGGGCTGACCATTTCTCTCTCAGACACACACGTGCACACACACACATGCATACACCTTCTCGGATTTTCCCACATGTTTCACAGATCCAGCCACCAGTTGCTCTCTCCCTGGTTCCCCCTGAAGCGCTGGCTGCATGCGACCCTCCACAGACGATATCAGGGTAATTGACAGTGACTGGAAATATGCAGCATCATTGAGCCCTGACCCGTGTGACTAACAGGGTTAGGGCCTCCCCCCTCTGAGACCGACCCCTCCTCCAAAGCCATCAGTGATATTCAATTTGTGTTAAAGCTTCCTTTGAGGGGCCCCCAGGGGCCCGATTTGATTAACATATTTTATGGCGAGCCCTTGGATGTGGCTGAGAGTGCTTCAGGCCCTGTATTAATAATAGTCAGAGCCCATTATGGCTGACTATGTGACGACAGTGACAGTGAGGCCTGACAGTGGTTTCAGAGAAGTGACTGCTCTTTAATGGGACGGAGACTCCTGGTTTCTGCGAGGCGGCTGTGTGAATGTGCAGTTTTTTGCTGACGACTCGGCCATGCCAGCTTGAGGCTAATCAGAAGTGATTCATGTAAGCGAGTCACAATGCTGCACTGGATTGAATTTGTTTCATCTACGGTTCTCTCCATCACTTAACGGCGGAATGAACCGCACCGCAAATAAATAGAGGGTAGACAATAGATGGCATTTGTAAGGGCAATTTTCCCACAGTCCTATCTGTCATGAAAATGGACACACACTGACACAAGGACAAAGCAACAGACAGACGCACACTCGAACCCGACTTCCGAGAGTGTCTACAGTAAGGACATTCCTGCGCTCCACACGCCTCGATCATTGTCTGCAGCAGCCGTACAGCAAACAAAAGAGGCGTCCTCTCTGCCTCCTCTGCCTCAATGCCACGGAGCAGTAAAATGTTACCCCATAAATGAAACTCCTCTCCCCTCAGTTTTTATAGCTGGTTGATGGAATCTGTATGTATGAGGAGCCCTTTTCACTGTCTCCTGTTAAAGCCCCCAAAGTCCTTCAATAAATGCTTCCATGACACAGTTTATTTCAATGGGCTGGAACAAAGGAGACCCCCTTGTAAATCAATGCTTTTGTTTAAAAAAAATATCATTCAGCAGCAACGAGTCTTATGATACTCGTGCTGACACTGTAAGACCTATAGAATCCTACAAGATAGCCCTTTTCTCTGTTTTAATTTCCCTCACACGAAGACAGACACATAGGCAGCCCCTGAAAAGAGACTGTATAGGTTCTCATATATGGGGCAGGGAGAGGGAGAAATTGGCAAAAGCTTAAGTTTCGCCCTGGGCCTGTAATGGTTTGAAAGAATGTAAAGCCCATGACAAAAGCGACTACGAGGAGAAACAGGGAACAGGTGGTCATCGCTGCATCCCCCAGCCTCGACCCACAGACATGAAATCAGCCGAGGGGTTTAGATTTCAGTGATAAAGACCCTGAGGTTTGTTTGCTCTTTATGTCTGCAAAGATGTGTGAAAAGATGCCAGACCTCTAACCCCTCCTGGAGTCTCCCACCAGACTTGGAGCTGGGAAATAAGAGGTTAAGGATTCCGGTGCACAGGAAATCGTCTGTCGCCGCTTGTTTAGGAAGGACAGATTGGATACGAGGCCTTGACTTCAGTTCTTCTCAGATCTGGAGTGTTACTGGAGAGCTTAAGTCTGCACTTTGGAGAAAATGAATAAACAGTTAAACCTGATAATATATAGTTAAAACACAGTCATGTAATATAAAAAAGATTATCTTAATCATCAGCATGGCAGATTTGTTCTAGGTCAAAGTAGTAAAATAATCAGTACAATATAGGTACAATTGTTGAATTTCAATACAAGAACATTTTGTCAATCTCTTACATTTTTACTTACAGTATTTTGATTATAATAGAACATTTTGCCGGGTAAAAAAAAAAAATTAAATTATGCCTAAATCACACTTACAATTTCTAAGTTTTTCCTTTACACTTTCAGCATCACAAGACTCACTGCCGCTGAATGATACTGACCCACCATGAAAATATCTGAAATCTACATATAATGTTTTGTCCAAGGTCAGCATTGATCAGTCCTGTGCAGACAAACCTCTTTCATTACCAAAATCATCCCTTAAAGCATCAGTTTCTCTTTGTCATCCCTTATCATACCTGAAGCAGGAGACCTAAATGTAATGACTGCATGTGACTAAGTTTAGCACAGGGAACGTAACACTTTACATTGTCATACAGTTGCAGGTTAGTTATATTTTGCAACAAAACTAACTGGTTAGGTTTAGGAAACTCTCAGGGTTTGGTCTTGAAAGACATGCAAGTTTGTTGTAACATACACAACATGATTTCGTTAAAAAAATAAAAATAAAAAAAATAAAAAAATCATATAATCATTTTTAATCCAATGTATGTGGTGATTTTTGCTCTTGTATGGTGCATTGACTTACACTTAGAGTAAGTATTATTATTACATGGTCATGCAATAGCACACATTTTATATTCTATATTTGGTGGCAATACAAAGGCTATTTGTCAGAATAATGGTGTTGAAATGCAGTAAAACGCATGGGAGAGAAAATGAACAACAGCAAAATGAAAAAGGAACTGCCTGGAGAAGTATTTACGCCTTAATTCCTTCACATACAAGCTGAGACGGGCTGATCTGCCGGCCAGGAGGCCATGCCGTGTTTAACCGTGCATGTGTTTGACTTTCAGTGTGTGTTTGTGTGTGTAACCATGTGTGTCCCCTCCTCCTTATCTATTTCCATCTGTGTGTGTGTGAGCATGTGGTGGAGGGTTGTTGTAACCATAGGAGCATGATGACAGACAAGCGGAGCGAAGAGAAGGGCAGGCTGGGTAATCGGGCAGCAGGCAGGCCTTCAGGTGTGTTCTAAAGCTGAGGGGTGCAGGGGATGTGGAGGGGCATACATGGATTTTATGGTGGGTGATGTGTGTGTGTGTGTGTGTGTGTGTGTGTGTGTGTGTGTGTGTTTGTGTGTGTGTGTGTGTGTGTGTGTGTGTGTGT
>JAOWBC010001052.1:12723720-12734942 GCA_028566105.1 Hypoplectrus providencianus | reverse complement strand
GTGTGTGTGTGTGTGTGTGTGTGTGTGTGTGTGTGTGTGTGTGTGTGTGTGTGTGTGTGTGTGTGTGTGTGAGTGTAGTTCAGTTCTGCTTGGGTGAACCTGAAGAATGCCCATGTGGATCCTGGCAGTGAAAGAAGAAGCTCCTTTCATCACGGGCAGCTCAGTGCCTCAAACCCCACCCTAATTTTTCCTGCTCCATCTTCCAGTGACCCTCCTCCCCCTCCTCCCAATTTATTCCTCCTGCGCACTTCCTCCATTATTTGCAGGAAACATTTCTAAAAAGAAATTGAATGCATGCTTTCCAGCTAATTTACAATCTGCCTCATCCTGCTTTTTTTCCTTTGCCCCCTCACTCTCCTCTCTCACCCTCTCCCCTCCTTCCCTCCTGCGTCTCCTCTGTAGCGTGGGAGCTGTCAGTGGCGTTTGCTCTGACACACACTCAGAGCCGCGGCAGCAGGCAGGTCCCCGTGCTTTAGAGGGCAGCAGCTAATTAGCCATAATGGCTTCCATTTTGTCCCGGCCTTGCGTCATGCCTTTGATGCCGTGATTGGGAGCGCCCAGGGGGGAACTCCAGACAATTTTCCATGTCTGATTTGTTTGAAGGGGAGCTGGGTGTGATAACAATGATGTCAGGGTAAAAAAAGAGACTGTGTTTGTGTTTTCCCACTGAGTGATATGGACTTTGTCCCAGTGACGGAGGGTTTGTTTCCCTTCAAGTTGAGACTGTTTGAGGCGGAGAAACAAGGAGTAATGGTACAAGAAGAAAAACATGCAAGTGGCTTGTACACAGTGCCAGTTTAGCTTTAATTGCAGAATGAATTAAGTGCCTTTTGAAACCCTTTTTGCATGTTTCCAACTCAATTACACTTTTAAAACCAACCTGCCTACCAGCAGGTCGTGTTAGACCAAAAAATAATTCTGTTTGTTTAACCTAATGTAGTTTAGGTTGTATTTTTAGCCACATAGTCACCAGCAACAGGTATATTATCTGAAACTGAAAGATTTACCCTTTTAAATGAGCCCGCTACTTAAATTTATGCCTTGGGGTTCTTCTTTAATGGACTTTGACCCTTTAACATTTACCCATAACGCTTTTCAGGCAGCAATGTTTTAAGTGTTTGAAACAAGTCATATGTGATTTGAAATATGTGAAATGACCAATGCATTACAGGGAGCTGGCAGGTAAAGTTTAGGAAAAGAGCTTGGCTTGGGTAAGAATAAGTCTTGATTTTGGTCTCCTGGGTCTGAAGGTCCGTCCAACCCAACCTCCTCCTTAGGTGGACTTTTATTAAAACTTTTTTCCTGTTGAACCTGAGAGTGTCTGTGTCCACCACAACAAAGGGGACTTTACAATTATACTTTCTGCTTCCCTCTGTTTTTATATCTAAGTAATGTGGTTTTAAGAGTTCATGGTTGTTTCACATATTTCTGTGAGATCAGGCTGATTTTTAACCATTCAACCCTTGTAAAAAATTTGGACTTACATATTTTAAGGATCCCAGTGTCCATACCTCCAAGATGATTCAAGCTAGACAACCTGTGTGACCACTTATTCCTAATGTCCAATGTCCTCACTGGAAATGATCACACGTTTACTCTGAATACCGTGAGTCACCTGCTTACAACTATCCTGCAGGTTGAGAGGTCACATCTTTACTAACCTGAGCAACCTCCACTTCAACCCCAAAAGTTACCCCTGCTGTCTCTGCTACCGCCTGCTCTGTCCCCTATGGATCAGGTTGACTGGTGAACTACAGAGGTAGGACCCTTTGAACCTCCTCAAACACACACAAACGCACATAAAAACAAGAATACACACACCACTGAGGCGCAAATGGTGCTTGAAGCCCGGCGCAGCACAGCTCTCCCAGAGAGAAAGAGCAAGACAGAGAGAGAGAGATGAAGGGAACAAGGGGAGGAGGAGAGGCGGGGAGCGTCAGGTTCCCCCTCGGCATCTCTAAAATAGGTTTATCTCTGCCAGGGAGGTGTCTCTTTGTGTCGCCACGCTGGGGACTGAAGAGGGAGAGGATGCAGGCAGCCAGGGAGGAGAGACAAGAACAGGCAGAGGGTGAGAGAAAAAAAGAGCCTTCACTGGGATGGGACCACCTGCGTCGCCTCCTTTGCAGGGAGATTATGCGGGCACACAAAGCGGTGCTGGGAGGAGGGCAGGGGCACTGGGGGAGCCCAGCATCAGGAGAGTGAGCAGCGTGGAAAGCGGAGCTGGCGTGTGTGCCAGGGGTCTGCCACATACTGTACCACCACCCCGCCATCACCTCCCCACAACGGCCTCCCATAGGCTCTCAGGATACCTCCATTCCCCCTCCTGTCCTCCCGCTGACAGGAGGATAGGTCATTCAAAGGTTTGCGAAATTTTAACTTAAAATAATCAGTCAAATGCAGACTTTTCTCAATTTAAAAAAAAAATGCTGATTATACAAGGCCCAAACCAACCCAAGAAATATAATACATATTTAAATAAGGCATTGTGGCCTCTTTGTTAGGATAGTGGTTACCAACTTTTTCTCCATGTCTCCTTGAGACCATAAAATCATTACGAAAATGTTTAAATTGACTTCATAGACTTGGATACAACCTTACTTCTTTGTAGACGGTGGAGTCGCCCCCTGCTGGCCATTAGAAATAATGCACATTTTAGGCACTTATGCATTGGCTTCACTGTTCATGGTTGGAAGTTGCACAATGGGTTTTATTCGTTAAATAATCTAACTGGGCTATAAAAAAAATAATCAACTGCAGTAGTTATTCTTTATCAGCCACCAGACTGTCTTGACACAATACAGTGAAAAGAAAGCTCACTGGTTCCCTCACATTCATGTGGCTTGGATCTGAATATGTGAAAAAGTTTTCTATCCATGCTGTAGTTAACAGTTGACACACATTATCTAATCTAGCCTCACATGACTTGCTGTAGGCTATTTGCATGGATATTAGAGCGCAGCAAATGCCGTCGTGTATGTTTTCATAATTATGTGTGAATGAATAAATTTCGGGTGCACTGAGGGTGTGGAGTTGCTACCAGAGCAGATTTCCTGCCGCTCTAATGTCTCACTGCTGGATTTTGAAACCCTTCTGCTGCTTCTCTTTTTCCCATCTTTTCTTTTTTAACTTACTTTACGAGTGCAGCTCATGGATACCTGAACACAAACTTATTTTTCTCCAGTGTACATGAACATGACATTACATTTTTTATATATATATTTTATATTTTTGTGCTCAGATCTGTTACAAAAATAAAAGTAAAAAAAAACAAACACTCAGATTGTTAAATTTTTTTATTTTTGTTTAGGTAAGGCTCACTTTAACGACTTAATATCCTGTTATTTTATTCTTTTAAAAAAGTTTTATCACTTTAAATTGTTAATGGTTTCATGGTAAATCTGGACCTCATAAAGCTAAAGCTGAGAAGTGGAGTAAAAAGTATAATATTTGCCTTGAATTATAGTTTGTAGAAATATACATTTTCATAAAGTGGAAATTGTCAAATAAAGTGCAGGTACCTCTTATTGAAGTTAAGTATCATACCTCTATGTACAGTAATATACATCTTACCATGGCAATTCATTTATCCTGATTATTACACTTCTGTCTGACATTTTCTTGACATTTTTTTCTTTGTTTAGATTTAGTCTTTGTTATGCCTTGCATAAACAAGGAAAATGCATTGTCAGCAGAAAGCAGAGAAGTAAGGCCTTCCTCACTGGCTTTGTGACATTTGTTTATAGTCACTGTCTTCACAGAAATGCAATTCATCCATCACTGTACTCAGTGAAGTTGATATATTGTAGCTAAACTACCACGGCTCCTCCTCCCCAGTGTCGGGGAGAGTCCCACAGCTGTGAGCCGAGGTCCCCAGAGTGGATGTTACCGTCAATGATTGGTCATTGCCCATTGTTTCAGGCACTGTCATTGGTCAAGATTAATAGCTGTTTCTGGTTAATTATTCCAGGCCTGGGTATTGGTCTGGAGCTGAACCTCAGCTAACCCCCAACTCTTCCATCAACGTACAATGACTTCATTTGGACTTCCCTATTCACTGCAGCCAGCCCTTAAATCTAATAATCGCAGAGTTCCTTTTGTCTTTTTGCTGATGCAGGCTATTAGCACAGCAGCGAGAGCATCTTGGGCCAGGTCTGGGCCACGCCAGTTTTGACGAAGCTATTCTGTAAAAGTCCGGCCCCCCGTCTTGTTGTCCTTTTTTCCCCTTTCTAAGAGGCCTCTGAAGAACCGCAGACCTCAGCAAATTCTCAGCCCAAGGTGAAGAAGGGAACAGAAGGAGAGGGAGAACAGAGGAGGACCGACCACAGAGGCAACCTGTCCTTCTCAAGGTCTGCCTGAATGGGGGGTTTTAGGTATTCATTGTGGCCCTCTCTTTCACCCGCTCTCTATTCTTCAAAGTGCTGGCGGAGTCCTGGTGGCTTGGCGTGGGTCTAAGCTTGCATCCTTCCCAGCGAGAGCTCTGCGGGCCACACTGATGTTCTAATCATAACCCGGCGGCAGCAGCTTTGTGCGGAGCGTTGGGAGAACTGAGGACTGGCTTCCTGCTGCTCACAATCCTTTTGTCCCGCTGGAAGGTGCCGCAGCCAGGATTAAAGTCGACCACAAAAGAGGTCACCCCAAAAAACCTATCCCCCTCTCTCTGGTGCGTCTCTAGGGTGGTAGCAGGGTGAAGAAGTTGTGTTTATGTAGATTTATTGTAAACACTTCAGTGATTTTGTTACCCAGAGCAACTTACGGAGGGTGGGTGGTTAAGTACCTGGAGACTAGGCTCCAGACCAGTCGAGCCAAAATATATGTGTGTATCAGCAGAGTGGTTCATGTTTTTGTGTTTCAATCAATGTGCACATCTGCCACTGAGTGTGAGTCCTTACTGTAGGTGTCTTCTTCTGTGGAAGGGTGTCTATGCCCATATATGTGTGAGTGGTCCGCAGACTGGTGCAGTACATACCAGAGATGAAGACTCATGTCAGAATTTTGATGACTTTATATTTGATTTTGCCTATTCAATAAAAGGACTTCTAGCTCTGTTTGGACTTAACAACAATGACTTAAGCCCAAATATTAAAAAGTGTGCCACATAACACTTTAAATTCCCAGGAATTCAAAGCTTAGTTCCACAGATCATCTATTTTTAACATTGCAAAATATTATACCAACTATAAGTTTGTTTGTGTATAATGTCTTTGCAGCAGTAAACAAAAAAAGAAGTGCAGTCTGCTTAATGTAGAGGTTGAAAATCCCAGACATAGGCACAATGATATAATATACATGTAATAACAATATTCACTGACATTTACATTGACACAAAAACAGAACGATAGGGCTAATATTAGTATAGCTAGCAGATGTTGCACAGCATTTATCTGTCTGTAAAGTCATGAGAAAGAAGCTTGCAGATAACCACTTTAAAGTGGCATTACATGGCAGTGACACTGACTAATTTCTGCATCTGTGCAAAGACTTCAGACAGCCAAGTGACTCGAAAACCTCTGGAGAACGCTGCTGTTCTCCACCCACGCCGTCTCTAGTTTCTCTACAAAGACTCACAGAGATGTCATAAAAAATATCAGGTGAAACAACCCATGACGACATTATTACATTTGCAGTAGTCAAACTACTCACAAGGGATAACAGGAAGACAGTTAATGGAACAATACTGGGTGAATGTATGATCAATTATAATAATAAAAAAAACACAGGTGATTCACGTTCTTTTAGAAATAACAGGAATATATATGTTGCGTCAGCACAAAGAAAAATCCCCACACTTTAATCACAGAGTCTGTAAAGTCTTTTTCAGAGTACTAAAATAAATAAATAAACAGGATATTTTTCAAAATGAGTATTTATTGCAGGGTTGCTGTATGGGATTGCAGTATGTTTCACAGTTGTTACAGTTATGTTGTTGAACCCTTACATTTGCAGTTTTATGAAAACTAAAAATTGTTAAAGGATTAAATGTTCCATACAATCTGAAGATGTACACAACAGGCTAAAAATAACAGCTTTTGTAATTAATTAATAAAGCGAATACTTTTTTCAAGACATTTTTATTATCCTTCAGCGATAAAACATGAAAGTCACAAAAATCACAAATGCTGATGTTACATCCGTAGGCTTAATGAGACGTGAGTCAGTTATCTTCATAGTTGGTCCCAGTTTTCTCACGGCTCCTGTGTGAAACGCGTGCGCAGTGGTCGTCCCCCCCGTGACACTGACAAAGTGTGTGATCATAATGATGACCCTGAGGATGAGCCCACATTCCTCTTCCCCAGCACGCTCCCTCTCTCTCACATCTCAACCATGCAGACCCCCAGCCATCATGTAATAAATGTTTAGCACCATAATCAATTTGCAATGCTTGGGGAGCATCTCTCTTGATTTAGCCTGTAAAAAAAAAAAGGAAAGGGAGAGAGAAAAGGATGAGGCAGAAGACAAGAGGGGTCCCTGTGAATGTGGAGAGAGCGTGAGGCGAAGAAGAGGGAACCGGGGGGTCTATTAGAGAAAAGACTTCCCGTGGCGTAAATAGTATTCATGGATGACAGAGTGGTCATGGGGGATAGACGAGGGTCTTCTTCTCTGTGGAGCTCCGGCTGACTCATTCTCCGCCTGCCTTTTCTCTCTGACGCGGCTCGCCAAGGGGCTTCTTTGTGCCCTAGCAGCAGGTAGCGATGGAGTGGCAGGTCAACTCTCGGGCCAACACAACTACCCCCTTCTCCTACTGACCCCTGCTGAGTGTTTCTGTGTGCAGTGAAAGCAAAATATTGTGCATGTGTGTGATGTACGTGGGAGAAATTCATGGCAAAACCATGCAATTTTAAAATCAACTAAATCATTTGCATATACTCTTTATCATGGTTTGTTTGTAAAGATTTCTAATCTCATAGTTTAGTGTGACACTCTTTTTGTGTTGAGGGTCAAGACAAAAAAAAAAACAAAATAAGTATGATATTTATATGTATTCTTTTATATTTATTTAAAAATAATTCCAAGAAAACAGAGGGATATGTTTTGCTGACTTTTGCTCCCACTGCACATGTTTTGACCCACAGCTGCCGTAGCTTCCGTATTGTAGATTTTCTAACCGATTTGATGCTTTTTATCCCAGACTGTTTTCTTTCTCTCCCCATGGTAACTCGAACAGTTTTCCCAGTGGGTGGCTCACTCAGCCACGGGGCCGCAGAATGGAGTTGCCCACATAGCACGCAGACTAATCGAATAACCGCCCCAGCATGGCGCCCAGCGTGAGTGTCGTCCCCAGAGGGGAGCTTGACCGGAGGCTGCAGGTACTTTTCACTGCTGCCTGGCGGGCCGGCTCCACTCACCAGCGCCCTGCTGCTAGAAATTTGTCGGCCCCCTCTGGTTTTCTTTCTGAGAGTGTCAGCTGTGGGGCCCCTGATGGGAGATTTGTTGATATGATAACTCGATTAGACTACAGGATGGATGACATGGTGGCAGCGAGCCAGTCAGCCGCACACAGGGAGGTGCTGACTCCTCTCCTTAACCTCTCCTCAGGAGCCCGGCGCTCAGCACCTGCCTTTGGCCAATCAACCTCGCTGCTCAGAGGTGGTGGCCGGAGGAAAGGTTGAGGTCAGGGCCTGTTTAGACATGAATGATGGTGCAACCTGACTTTGGCCTGCAGCCCTTTGAGCCTCAGGACATGCAGAGGACTTTTACTGAAACATGCAGGTGTCTCTGACTGTGTCATTCACTAAAAATCCTAAGCAGAATCATCTGTCATGTGAGGCAGGCCTCAGTAATTTCATTCTACTGGTATTTAAAAAGGAGGCACTGTGAGCTCACTTCAGAAAAAAATACAATAAGTTCCCCATTAATTGATCCTTTTTCTGCTTGTTTCTGCATAAATATATTGCATGTTTGCAGTGAAGAGCGCCATGCCTTCCAGATGAGATCAAAAGGTTTTGAATTAAAACAGCATCAAGTTGTGTTTCAAATTCCACAGAGCAGCAGGTGTTTCCACTTTAACAGGTTGCCGTGCTTACTGGTCTCTTTAAGGTCAAAAGTGTCAGATGTTACCTGTAGTAAGTCACATTAATGGATGACAAAGAGATAACAAAAAACATAAGTATGTATTTATAATCGGTGTGTATTACCTGATAATCGATTGTACTCCACCATACTTGTGTTGCCAAACTGCACGCCCCCCCCTAATGTACATCATTATTGTTTACACACTGAGAATAAGGTCTATACAAGATCACTGCACAGGAATCCTGTGATCCTGTTCATCGTGTCATCTCTCCACAATGCTGTTATCAACTGCGACTCAGCTTCACAGTTGAAATCAGATGGTATAAAATTCTCCAGGGTTTCATTAGCGGGGATCGCAGGGCTCGTAAAACTTTCCGCACAGGTATTCACCACTGTCAGGACAGCCAGAAACACTTTCAGATGCACAATACCTCCTCTGTATCTCCTCCAGGTTATTTGCTACATGGTGCACTGGGGCCACTCAAGTCAATTAAGTTCACATCTCCACTTTGGCCAAACAAGGGATTGTGGCGATATGAGGAGCGCTAAAGACCAACAGGAGCCTCCCCTTCCCAGCCCAGGCATTGAGGAGCAGCAAAAAGGACACCAAACAAAGGGCGGCCCCTCTGTGTCTCAATGACTCCTCTCTTTGTTGCCTTCTTGGGCCCCATAAAGGAAGAGGGACGCTCTTGTTTGCCCAGGAGGTGGTTTAATGGCCCTGGGTAGAACAATGGCGCCACATTCAAGCCATCCAGAGAGGCTCATTATATAGGGCCGTCCCAAAGCGCGGGGTCTCTGGACGTTCCCACTGGAGCGCTGGGTGAATGGTGGCGATGGGCGGGGCGGGCCAGGGAGGGCATACAGGGGGGAGAATAGAGACCATTGAGGTGACAAGCAGGTTCCATCTGCCCCCAGTGCCTCCTCACCTTGCGTCACGACAGCTAGGGGCCTCTCCGTGCACAAAGGGCAAATTTAGTGTGTCGGGATGGCTTAAAACGCTCACTTTAGAAGAGACCATTGAGGGAAATATCAACACTGTAGACCACGGAATGGTGCATTCAGCCTCTCCTGCCCCCTTCCCATTGACAGAGTTCCTTTTCCTTTCAGTTCCTTTCTCCTTTTGGCTCCATTCAAGTCCCACTTCTCTCATCTCCCAAACTCTTCAGTCCAGGCCATTTTTCCCATACCTTGCAAAGGGGCGGATGACAAGAATTAAGTTAGTTCTGGCCCGGCCCAGAGGTTTTGTCCTCTCTGAGTTGTGGCAGGTAACTGTGGCTGTGATGAGATGGATCATCAATCACCAGCCAATCCTCTCTGGTGATGTGACACAGGCAACATGGACCCAGAGGTCAACAGACGTCAGCAATAGATAGTATATGGTCGATTGCAAACTTATCAGCTTCTGACTGTTGTCTGAATGTTGGACTTGATAGGCAAAGTTAGTGTGATGGCATGCAGCTATCTCAAGTCTTTAAGGCTGCTTTTAATTGGATGCTCAGGGCAGACACATCACACTGTTATTTGCTCGTGATCAGTGTGTGTGTCACAATAGCATCAGCACTTCATTGGTTTATACATGTTAATCATTTTGGATTTATGTTAAATTTTTTACTGTACCAAGACAATATTCTAACATTCAAACTTTTGTTTTGTGTTGGTTGTTCTCCTACATGTTTTCCTTCATGGTGCTCTGCAGGAAACAGCATTGATTCTGAACAGTGCTTTCATCACTTTGCATGCAACTGATGCAAAAGAGACTTTAAAATATTTTTTTTAAGCAGCCAGGATGGACAGATTGATTCCTTTGAATCATATTTCAAACCGACCAAATGCATTTCATTTTTTTTTTACCGTGCAGATTTTCAAAATCATTGAGTTGGCATGAGCAAGGTCTTGATGTACAAGAAGCCTTTTCTGCTTTGTCAAATTCCTGCTTCCTCTCTCCAGAGGTTACCCAATATATGACTCACACTGATGTCACTATCTATGCTTTTTATAATGGAGATGTAGAAGACTTAAAGGGCTTATATCAAGAGGTTACATCATGCGATAAAAATGGAGTGGCTTTGGATTTTCATCAGGTTTGTGGTTGGGCTGACATGGTGATTTCAGGCTCCCGGTAATCAGATCAATTCTCTCAAAAGTCACTGTCACCGTCTTAAAAAGAAAAGTATTCAATGACTGACATCAAATTTCTTGTATTGCTGTAAAGTTTTATTAGTTCAGTTTCCTCTAACAAGCTTCACAGATAAACATTTTCAGACCACACAAACTAAATAAAGCTGCCAAATGAATTTGCTGTGCGCATAAACTAGTCTTTAAAGTTTACATGTTACAGAAAAGTTTGATTAAACATATAAAAAGTTGCTGCTTTCCACACATTCACATTGAACCTATTTTTGTAACTCAGCAGCCACTGGGGGTAAAGCTCCCAGGGCACTTTGCCAAGGACACCCTGATGGTAGTTAATGAGGAAGAGTAGAGTTTTCCTTAATCACACATCAGTCTAGAGATACAAACTACTGACCTTCTGGTCACACCTCTACATCTTAAACAGCTGCCACTAGACACTGGTGACCGATACAGGAGTGGGACCTGAGGGTGATTGGAAAACCGCTAAATGTAAGGTATATTGAAGAACTGAATTTGTAAACACATACATTCAAACTTGACCCCTCCTCCCGGGTCAACAAAAGTGGAAATAGAGCCAAAATAAGTGTTGTTTTAGAAAAAGTTCCTTGGCACTGTGTTCACTAGGGTTAGCTTTTCATGCTTCATGTCCAAAGGATGATGTCCAAAAATGTTGAAAAAAATGGGGAAGAAAAGAAATATTTGAAGAGGGTAGGGTCTCTTTGTGTGAGTTAATATGTGTTTTTCAGTAAAACCTTGCATGTTATATCTTTAAATATTTAGATTAAAGAGACAAACTTGTGTATGAATGTAAGTTTGCTTGAAATTACTAAAATATAAATGATTTGTTGAAATAATATGTATTAAATGAGGATTGCAAAAATATATTTTTAATTAAGGTCCTGTATCTCACCAGGAACAATCCAATCATCTTACACTTAAAATTCATATATTCTCTTAATTCAAATTTTAAAAACACATATGGAATTGGCTGTTTTTTCTTGTTTTGAAGTGCATAATATACTTAGAGGCCAAAAATGGCCAAATGTGAAACAGTTCAGATTTGTTTAACCCCTACACTT
>JAOWBC010001052.1:12670401-12684092 GCA_028566105.1 Hypoplectrus providencianus | reverse complement strand
TTTTTTACAAGACACTACAGATGAATAAAGGTACATTTTAACTTCTAGGCCTAGATATAAGATATAACTTTCCTCGTTAATCACTTACTTTACAACAATCATTTTTTTTGTCGTAAACGTTTAATGAAAATGTTGTATTTAACTTTGCAAATTAGGCATTATATATTGCTAACCTTAAATGAATTTGAGAAATCCACTAATGAGGACAATTTGGCTATTTAAATTAAATGATTTTGCTGAAGGCGTGTTATTTCTGCTTGAGGCCCATGTTAGCGTTGTTATATAATCTTATCATTTCAAATCACTGCTCAGTTTCTATTAAACTTTAACTTGAAAAGAGTTTATTATTTATTTATCTTGAAAAGAGCCGGCGGTTGGTCCCGCCCATCAAATTGATCAGCCAATAGAAAATAACTCTCAGTCCCTATCCCCACCCTGTCTGCTGGTGTTCCTGATGACCGCGAGGAAGCTCTCCAGGGAGCTGCGGTGAATGGCCTGACGGCTCATTGTAAATAAAAACGGTTCCGCGCAGACGTAGCTGCGCAAGGATGGCAGAGTCAGCCTTTCCGGAGGACACGCTGCCCGATGAGGAGAAAGAGTTTCAGAAGATTATAGCTTCAATCGGGGGGAAAGAGCGGATTTATTTGGTCAGTGATGCCTGTAAAAGTAAAGATGTGGACGGAGAGGAAGCTGGAATACTGCAGGAGTTCATCCGTGACATGTTTCCCAACGGAAACCAGGCGAACAGCAACACACAAACGTCGCCGCCAAACAGCCACGACGACACTGAGTGTGCACCCCCGGTCTGTGAAAATAACGACACGGTTAAAAGCGATGAAATAGCTCTCAGGGTGAGGCCCAAGGATTTGGATTTGAGAGCCTTTCCGCTGGGAGAGGACGGGGAGAAGGAGAAGCGGCCAGCGCGTAACGGAAACGTTAAAAGAACAGCCACGAGGAGGGCAAACATTTACAGCCTAAAGCGAACCATAGACTCCCCTATCATCATATTCATCTTCAGACAAAAGTTTCTCGGCAAACCTTCCAACGAACTGTGCTTAAAAGAGACGTTGAAGGACGTAAAGGCACGTACGAAACGTGCCAGAATCACCCGACCGGCTCTGATTGGATTAATACGCACCACACAGGAGAGCGCCGAGACGCGACAGTGTGCGCAACTTCTGGAGCGTCTGATCCGCTCAGTGTTCAGCAAACAGTCTCCAGAGACAATATGGGTTGGCTGCTTCGTCCCGAAGACAGAGGCCAGCGTGCTCAGCATCAAGAAAAACGCCTGCAAAGTTATATATTCATCTCAAACAGCAGGTGTAATAACATATATTGTCCATGTCGTTTAAAGGGACAGTTCACCCCTAAAGCAAATCTCCTGTAGAACTATTTAAAGTGTTGACAGATTTGGAGTTTGCAAGCATTTGCAACATCTGCCTTTTTTCTTGGATATAGGCTAATAGAAGTACATCATAATTAGCTTATTATGCCTGATATGGGATTTTTGAGACCAGCATTATGGCAGCCAATAAGTGAAGTTTTGAGCTGGAATGGAAGTTTGATTTATGTAGACATATACATGTCTACAGTGCACTGATATTGCTCAGATGTGACTTTTGCAATCATACTCTGAGATCTTTCAATACAACAACACCTTTACAATATCAATAGATACCAATGGATGCTCATATCGCTATGATGGGGGAATGTCCAACACATATATTGGATTTATGGTACACAAAATGCCAAAAATATATTTAAGGAAGCTCAACAGCTTTACAGAAATAATAACCTGGTTACAAAAGATGATTCACACACCTCTGTATAGTATAAGCTATTTTATCTTTATTAAACTGAAGCAGCTCACAATAGGAGTGACTTGGGTGTGAACTGTGTACCGTATTTAGTTGTTTTAAACGTAACAATTCAGAACCATTTTTTTTACTTCCTTCAAGTTTTCATAGGTTCAAATGTAAATTTGTATTTCTTATTTGCCCAAACACATGCAGTTTTTTTTTGGCTCAAGCACACGTCAGCACAACAGATTTGTCAACTTGAAGTTTGAACTGTGCTGTGTTTAACCAGCGCACCACGCAGTTTTGATGATTCATAAAATATAGGCGTGCCAAAATTGTAAAAAGAACGACATATTTTTAACAGTTTTACATACACTTGGAAAGAACACATTAACTGTTACACAAACCTCAAATATAAGGTTATTTGGAGAAACAGCAGAAATTGAAGAAACTAAAGGAAATATAATGGGTATTAAAATGATATCACAGACTACTAATGTCATTGTAAATTCAGTAATGAGAGCTGTTACAGTATAAATTCATGCTGTTATGCAATATTTGGCAAACACTGTGGTATTACTGCAGTGTGTTATGTAGGTCAATCCATGAAATTCACAAGACCACAAATTCATGCACATATTTGTCTTTTCTCAGCCATGGCTGCAAAGGCCTGGGAACAAAAGGAGCATTCATGAAACAATCAGGCCCTTAGATAAGCTGCCAAATTGTTTAAATGCTTATTATTGCCTTTCAGATAATACCAGGGATAGAGGGAACCAGCTTCTCTGGCCATTCCAATGTTTGTTCTGGTTTCAAAGAAGACGCCAGGCCAACGACTCTGCAGTCAGCAGGCAAAGAGGTAGAAGCATCATCCCTAACTTTAGTTTGACTGAGATATATAGGCATTTCCATTCCCATGGGATTCTTTCAGCTTTCCTTTTCCATAGTCAAACATAGTCCTGTTCAGGGTGGTCAGAAGGCCAAAACCAGATTGTACCACGTGGGCAGAAGGTTGCCAGTCTCTCACAGGGCCAAAAAAAAGACAAAGTCTTGATGTCTTTTGCTTAGATTTCATGCTGTGACCTTAAACAAAACATCTTTGATTAAAAAAGTTGAAGACACCAGTTTAGCTTCAGTGTACCAGAATGCAAGATTGTACCAAAAAATTGTGTTTTGGTAAACCAGCAACTTACTTATTTGAAAATGGATAATGTAGTTCAAAAAAGTAAATTCAGGAAACCACTAACAGAAACAAGCAGATGAGAAAGGTAATTAAAAAAAAATATGTAAAAAAAAAAAAAAAAAAAGTTATTTGAAACATAACTTATCTGATTGATCCTGCACATAACAGAGTTACTAAGCCAAGAAAGACTTCTTGTTTCTATACTTTGAACATAATTGTAAAAACAATAATAATATTTATATACATATTCATATTAATCTATAAATAATGAATTATTTTAATAATATCATTTTTAGTTTCAATAGCAAAAACCGGGTGTACATAGTGCTTAGGGAGATAAAGTTAAGCAGGAGCAGAAGGCTAAAGGAAATGTAACAACAAAAGGCAGACTGCGGCCAACAAAAACAAAATTCATATAAATATGTAGAAGCAGTATGGAAACTAATTTGGTAAAAGATTTTTAAAAACGTAACATATAGAGTAAGTGGAAAAATACTAAACCAACTGCAGCTAAATTGTTTTATCAAATTCACGTTATATTACCATCTGTTTTCTTTCAGGTGACACAGGAAATAAAGAGGAAGGCATCCCTCTGAACACCAACACTTTGTCTGGTGAACGTCCTGTCGGTGGAGAGTCAGCTGGAGGAGACAGCTGATGTTGTTCCGCCTGACTTGTGGCTGCAGGCATTCTACTTTACACATTCCCTTTTTAACTGTGAAGAAAATGTTGGTGCTACAGAGCCTTGCAACTTGTTATAGTGTTTTTTTTTTTCATAACATTTAGTATTCCCGAGGCTGAGCCAGCATGATTCTTATCCTGTAGCAATATGTTTCTAAATGGTCAAATCTGTGGCCGTCCTGCTCATTTACACACTGTAAATCACAGTACACTGTATACATCCACAGTGGTTATTCACAAAGGGATTTACTGTGTATGTTTGGAGCAGAGTCAAGTTACTGTTAATCAGTTAGGCATACGGAGTTTATCACATCATTTAACACTGTTTTATTGATGCATAGACAGAACATGTTATTTCATTACATCTTTAAACTGCATTATTGCTCGGCTAAAAAGCTTGCAACACTTTACAACATAAACATGGCACACAGTTAAGTGCAGAGCTGAATTTCCAATTACCACCATAACTTCATTGGTCTTAAAAGGTCCAGGCTTGTTCTGCATATTCTGCAATATACATCACAAAAGTGCAACATCAGCTGTCATAATACAAGCCTTAATAACTAGCTTTAATATTAAATAGGGGCATAGCAACTTTTTTTTAAACACTTGAGACGCCATCGCTAAAGAATCAAGCACTGTGAGTCTTCTTTTTTTTCTCACATTAATTTATTAGAATTGTGTGCCTTAGATGAGTGCTATTGGCAATAGCATTATCTGCAACAAGTTGATGAAACTACTTTTCACTTTATATGTAGGCTATTTATGAAAGACGGTCTTTACATTTGCTTAAATATCTAAATAAACAGATTAAATCTTGTGTCATTGTTTAAAGCATTCATTGTCTTGTTATTTCATGCTAAACATAGGATATTGGGAGATTTGGTTTTGAGGATACATTTTTTTTTATTAAGACTGTGGTATTTGTTACTGATATAACTTTGCAGTTATTTAAAAAGTTTAGAGATCATTTTAAGTCAAAGTAGCAATACCATAATGCTCAAAATACTTAGTGGCATCAAAATACATGTGAAGTATCCCAAGTACTCATATACAGAGTGGATTATTTTAAAATGATACACATTATTTTAGAGGTTGTTGTTAAATAATAAATTAATATGTAAGCATTACTTTAATAATGCAGCCTCTAAAGGTAGTGTTAATTCCTAATAGCCTATTTAAAAACTGCTTGGACTTTTTATATACATAATATGCTTCATATCATCTATGGCAAAGACCATGGCAAAGGCAGGCAGGCAAAAGAACTGATTCACGATAGGCCGCCTTTAGGAAAGCCAGCCCATAAATGTCAATGTTTCGATTGTTATAGTGCGATAATTATCATCGAATTATTATAATTATTTTAGGTTTGTTTGAAGATTTCAAGATCGTATGTTATATATATGTGAGTTACTACTTATTTATCAGAGCAATTAAGATACAGTGGATTATGTTATATATCTGCGTTTTAATCAGGCATGTATAAGGCCTACCCGGAGGTCCTTTAGAAAGGGACTTGCGGCACTGGACAAAAAGAAGGTATCAGAGGCTGCATTTGGTCCCACTGTTGTATAATTTCAGTAACCACAAATCTGTTTTTCTTCACTATCTCCCGGATAAGTCGCACGGAGTTCCACTGTCGAACGCAGATCGTGGGGCTGAGGAGGGAATAAAGAGGCAATTATGATAACATCCGCTGGTAAGTGTAGAAAGTAGTTTTATTTTGCTAGCCGCAACTCAAGCTAGCTTCCATTGATTTAGCTGAGTCACACGGCTAATGTAGCCGCTGTCAGGAAGCCTTTAACCGGTGGTCGCTAATAAAGCTATCTAAGTATTGCTCAGGAGAGAAGAACCCTTTGTAGTGTGTGTATTTACGAGTTAGTCAATATGAGTCTGTTTTTTATATAACAGTTCATAAGACGTTATTGTTAACATCAATGCTAATATCCATCATAGCCGTTAAGTCATTCTACAAGATCTTGACGCTAGCTCCTGGGCTGCGATGTGTTCAAATTCATGTTTTGAATGTATTAACATTTGATTAAATGCACCTGACGTCTTTTGTTGCGTAAGAACTTTTTTTTTTTTTTTTTTTTTTCAATGAAAAATTAGGGTGTCACGTTTAAATTAGACTTTAGATTCCCTTGTTATTGTTTTAAATTATTTTTTATTTTTTATGCACTGAAGCTATAAGAATTTAGAGCCTTGATCCATTCAAGATATACGGGTTTATTATTTTGACAGCTGTTAATTAAATTTCCTTCTTTAATATTGTCTTTATTTCTTTAGACAGTTGGCCTACTTCATATCGCCCTTTTAGGCATTATTAAGAACCCTGATATAAAATAATTTTAAGTACCAGTCCACCAAATATTAATACACAACAAAGTGGGGAATCACTCATCTTGATTTGATTTCAGTAATTAAAAATGAAAGTTAATTTCATTGTTTTCAAGGAGACATCCCAAATAAGGTTTGGGTAATGGGACTCTGCTTTATAATGTGATGTTAATCTTATCCTATGTATCTAGAAATTACTCATTTAATTTAATTTCTTTCTCTTTTTCTAGCTGGAATAATTTCACTCCTTGATGAGGAGGAGCCACAACTCAAGGTAAGAACTGGTTGTAGAGTGCATTGAGCTGTCATAACCCCATAAAGTTTATGTAGTGTAATTTTGGGGACTTATTACAAAGTGCATAGACACTGGCTCATCTGGTTTTTCACATAAGCTAGTTATTAATTCAATCAACCATTTAAACACACTTAATGAAGATTAGATCCTAGTGGTTTCCATAGAGGGTATGATGTGTGGTATGATTTGCTGTATTTACAGACAAGGAGGCACATGGTGTTCTATGATTAGCAAAGATATTTAATTAATGTTTGGTTATGAAAACAAAAAGCTTTCATCATCGCGGACTTGCAATACAAGCATCAGATATTAAGATCTTGGTTGTAGTAAGCTCTGTGAATTGCTTCTCTTCTACATTCCTACAGTATAAGACTTGAGTAAAGTTAATGCCAATGTAAATACTTGATGCATACTAAACCTTGAACATGGTGTACGTATGGGCCCAAAATGTGGAAGATATTAAATAAACTCAGCTGGATAATCTATAATAAAAGTATTACTGTGTAAAAAAAACAAAAACAAAATAATGGTATTTAAATTATGTGTCTACAACATTTCTTTTCAGGAGTTTGCTCTACACAAGCTTGATGCCATTGTGAATGACTTCTGGGCTGAGATTTCAGGATCAGTGGATAAAATGTAAGTACTATCAAAGCTTTGACATTGACACAAGTGTGACGGCAGTAATTATGTATGTTGTAGGGAGAAATGTATAATTCAAAGCATTAAGTCACTATTTTTCCGACAAAATGTAGCAGTATGCAATCAAAATATATAATCAAAGGAAGATGTTGAGTATAATTTCAATAGGTTGTATAAGTACAAAGTTCTCTGAGCTCTACTTCCTTTTATTATTATAGATTTTGCTCCTTGCACACTGTCCTGTGGGGCAGAGAAATATCCTTTAGATGTGACATTTTAAATTCAGTAGTTGAACAAAAAGATAATGTCAAATTTGTCGAGTCTTATGTAACCATCCGTTGCCTTCTCACAGTGAGGTCCTGTATGAGGATGAGACCTTCCGGAGCAGATCATTTGCTGCCCTTGTGGCCTCTAAGGTTTTCTACCATCTCGGAGCCTTTGAGGAATCTCTGAATTATGCTCTCGGAGCTGGAGAGCTCTTCAATGTCACAGATGACTCAGAATATGTGGAGACCATCATTGGTGAGTAATAAAGCATTTAAGTTAATAACTTAAGTGGACAAACACATTTCTGGCCTTTGACTTACAAATGTGCCAGGGTTTTCTGGTAATAAAGCTGAGTAATTAACACATGGAATAAGATTTTGATTTGAATAATTCCATTATATTCAGGAGTTAACTGGAGCCCCCTTTTCATCTTTTTTTATGTTTGCTGCTAGCCAAATGCATCGACCACTACACCAAGCTGCGGGTGGAGAATGCTGAGCTGCCAGAGGACGAGGAGAAGAAAAGCATCGACCCCCGCCTTGAGGGCATTGTCAACAAGATGTTCCTGCGTTGCTTAGACGATCACAAATACAAGCAAGCCATTGGCATCGCCCTTGAGACCAGGCGGCTTGACATGTTTGAGAAGACCATCCTAGAATCGGTTAGATATTATTTTAATCTACAGCTGCATTGTGATTAGTTTAGAATATCAGCTTTTAGTTTTCATACTCACCAGAATAGCCCTTTGCTCTGTACAATAATCTAACCTACTCTGCATAATATTGCCTCAAAACGTTGACAAAAATTGTGAGATTTCATTCAAATCAAGTAAATGTTTATCTAGGTGACACTGAGTAATATCACCGTGTATGAGTGTATGAGAAAGGTGTGATTTTTCACAAGAGAATTGTTTCTTTTTGTCATGGAACAGGTTTTAAAAAATTGCTTCCTTTCCCTTTCACGCAGAATGATGTAAGTGGCCTCCTTGCCTACAGCCTGAAAGTTTGCATGTCACTGATGCAAAACAAGAAGTTCCGCAATGAGGTGCTGCGGGTGTTGGTCAAGCTCTACATGAACTTGGAGAAGCCTGATTTCATCAATGTCTGTCAGGTAACAAGGAGATACTCAGAAACACTTTAAGCATCATCCCCCTGATGTACCCCTTTATATAAAGAAAACATATCCTTCTTGAGAAAGATTAGTTATAATAAGTTCTATTAAGTGAAGTTAAGGCTGCCTTGACAGATTTCTCTTCCCTTCTGTTTTGTGCGTGTGACAAATCTTTACTCCCCGACCCCTATTTGAAGTAGCAACAACAACCTCCAAGCTAGTCACCTTACTTGATGGAAATTGCCTTCTGTCAAAGTCTGGGATAATGCTCTGAGGCAGACCCACTTTGTAGTTTCAATTAATCTTTGCAAAGACATATACATAGAATATAAGATATTTATATGGGGAATTTATGTACTTATGTACTTTCTAACTTACTTTAATCTTTGTTTGCTTTTTTTAAAATTTTTTTTATTCTGCTGATCTTCCCATGATGTAAACTCAAATGCCAAAATGTATTGTATTTGTATTATTCCTTTTTCATAAGAACCACTATTGATGTGTTCCATGCATTATATAACAGTAGAAAGCAGTGGCATGAAATTATCATGTTCATTTCGCTCCCTTAACAGAACTCTAAATATTCCTCTTTTTTTTTTCTTGTCAACTCTGTAGTGCCTGATATTCCTGGACGACCCACAGGCTGTAAGTGACATCCTGGAGAAGCTAGTGAAGGAGGACAACCTGCTGATGGCCTATCAGATCTGCTTTGATCTTTACGAGAGTGCCAGCCAGCAGTTCCTCTCCTCTGTTATCCAGAACTTGCGCACTGTTGGAACACCTATCCCTGCTGTCCCTGGTTCTACAAATACAGGCACTGTGCCCACACCAGACAAAGACAGGTAGGCAGGGGAAGAAATATGGACACATTAATACTGAAGGCTGAAGCACTGTGTCCTGGCTCATGTTCACAAAGGCTTAGGGATTTTTTTAGTGCTAATAGTTTTGATTAAATCTTTAGAAAATCTCTGTGTACACTTTCTTTGAGGTTACGGGAACATTTTCCAAGGATGTCATTAAGCAGAACGTTGAACTCACCAGCAGAAGTATTCACATTCTGAACGTCATAATATTTAGAAGCCCTTCGACAAATGCATATCTTATGGCTCATGAGGCATAGCTTGGTGAAAATGGGAGATGATACAATTTCACATTGACTTAAAGTGTTTTTCTATGTGTTACAGTGACGCAATGGAAACAGACGACAAGGCGGGCAGCTCCCCTGCTGGAAAGCTCGTAGAATCGGTACACTCTTTAGATTGTTTCCTTCTGTAGCATTTTTTCAGGTCCTCATAATTTTTCTGCTTAAATAAAGCATCTTGACTGTGTTGGTGACCTATAATTTTGCTTCTCTATGTTTTTGTAGAAAGATGAGCCCAAAGACCAGAATGCCAAGATGATCAAAATTCTTAGCGGGGAGATGGCCATCGAGCTGCACTTGCAGTTCTTAATCCGAAATAACAACACAGATCTTATGATCCTTAAAAACACAAAGGTGGATAGAAACAACACGAATGGCTTGGAGAACAAAAATGACTGTACTATTGTTTACATGGTGAGCTTAACTTCAACTTCTTTTTTCTCCATCACTCCAGGATGCAGTCCGAAATTCAGTGTGCCACACAGCTACAGTAATAGCCAACTCTTTCATGCATACGGGCACCACAAGTGACCAGTTCCTCAGGTAAATGTGCTAGCAGACCAAAATCGTGTATTTTTATAGATTTTACAGCGATGCATAAAAACATACTTCAACACTACTTTCAAGTGTCATTTGACCAAAGCTTTTGTTTGACCTTGTAGAGAAAACTTGGAATGGCTTGCAAGAGCCACCAACTGGGCAAAGTTCACAGCCACAGCAAGTCTGGGTGTCATTCACAAGGTACATCAGTGTCACTGTCATGTATGATATAAAGCAAACAATAAAACAACAAAAAGAATAAAATGCCTATACCATATTTAAACTTAAACATAACATGCTGTGTTCTTCAGGGTCATGAGAAGGAGGCTCTCCAGTTAATGGCCACCTACCTACCAAAAGACACCTCCCCTGGCTCAGCCTACCAGGAGGGAGGAGGCTTGTATGCTCTCGGACTCATTCATGCCAACCATGGGGGAGACATCATTGACTACCTGCTCAGTCAGCTCAAGAATGCCAGCAATGATGTGAGTGACAGTTCTTTAAATTGTTAATTTAATTGAAAAAATCATTGATTTCTGAAAAAGAAGGGGTCTTCTGTTTTGCGGTTACTTTATGTAAACTTTTCGGTAGGTTATATTTTATATATCAGTGTTGCATTTCTCATGTTCTGCTTTCTTCTGTTTCACAGATTGTTCGCCATGGTGGCGCCCTTGGCCTTGGCCTGGCAGCACTGGGTACAGCCAGACAGGATGTTTACGACCTCCTCAAGTCCAACCTCTACCAGGATGATGCTGTTACTGGTGTGTAGGCCTGAGACAAAATCAATTTCTGTTTTGCAGTGTGACAATATAGTTTTTGGTCCTCACCACTCTGTTTAATGACAAAATCTTTGAACGAAAAGAAATGAAAAATAATTAATCATGAAAATGGTCTTTTTGAGAAAATATTTCTCAAAAGAAATTTAGAACCAGAGGTGTGTCTACTATGGTATGAATATTAATTAAGCATTGATTAGGAAGTACTGTTAAATATAATTTAATATTGTACACTTGTAAACATCTGTTTTTTTTATAAACCATAACCATGGTGACAACATCATGTGACCTCTCAGGTGAAGCTGCTGGCCTTGCCCTGGGTCTGGTCATGCTGGGCTCCAAGTCAGCTCAGGCCATCGAGGACATGGTGGGCTACGCTCAGGAGACACAGCACGAGAAGATCTTGCGTGGTCTGGCAGTAGGAATTGCCCTGGTCATGTATGGACGCATGGAGGAGGCAGATGCCCTCATTGAAAGCCTCTGCAGGGACAAGGTTAGGCTGAAGAGCAATAAGAAACCATGTCATACAACATGAGATCAGACATTTTATCTCCAATAACAACAACATTTGCATTACTCGGTTGTTGTAGCATCAATGCAGCTAATTTGAATATTTGTGCAATTCATAAAAAATGAGACAAGCTTGGTCAATCCCTATAAAGAAGGAAGTGTAATGGGCATTAAAAAAATACCACTACGTCATTGCGCTCCATAAATCTTGCAGGTGTAACATGCAGTTCAATTGTTTGATGTTTTAATTCCTGTATGCATTCCAACAACCCTGGGTTGTGTGTATTTTTAATGTCACACATGAGGCTCGCACCTCTTGTGCCAAGAATCCTTCTATAAGAGCTAGATGAGGGAAACGGCTCAAACTATGTTGATCAGAGTTATGCATCAAGACCCAAAGTCTCAAGCTCTGCTTTTCTTCACTGTCTTAATAGGACCCCATCCTGAGGCGCTCTGGTATGTACACAGTGGGCATGGCCTACTGTGGCTCTGGGAACAACAAGGCCATCCGACGCCTGTTACATGTCGCTGTAAGTGTTTTCTGTTGGGCCCTTGTTGCAACACTTTATTTAACAAAGGGAAGACAAGTTTATCATTCTGGCAGTGAAGTGGATGCCGATGGCCAGAGGCTACACAAATGTGGCTGCTACCATAATTCAAATTATTTTAATACTGTGATAATGATTGTTTAAGAAAGTCCACACTAAATTCTATTTGAGAGTAAATGGCTTAAACAGATTGAGGGTAAACATTTTGATAACAATTTAACAAGTAAAAGTGCAAAGTTATGATATTACAAGCATTGTATGTGTATGCCATTCATTGTGCTTTCAGTACATCATATTTCTTGGATGTGAACAACTTAGTGTCCTGTAGGTGGCACCTCATACAAGCTTAAATTATTAGATGGAACACTAGTTGAGCATATTCCTTATTTTTTGAGCCATAAATGAGCTACATCTTTAGGTTGATTGCACAATTTGATGAAGCTCAGGATCAGCTTTGTTCATTTGACTGATTTGCTTTTCTTAATTTAAGGTGAGTGACGTTAATGATGATGTCAGAAGGGCTGCTGTCGAGTCCATTGGCTTCATCTTGTTCAGGTAAGGACCAGACTGAAATACTCGAGCTTTAAGCACTGTTTAATTTCCCTACATGCACCACCATGCTTACGATCCTGGCCAATTTATCAGTAATTTATCAGCACTGACACACTGCACAGAATATTTTCTTTATAGTTACTGCATGAAATATGTCTCTACAAGGTCAGTGGATTTTCTGACTGGGTCATGATTTTTAGGAAAAAGACATTGTTGCTGAGGTTTTCAAATGTATTTTTTTGGCACTTTGAATATCACGATCAATATGCCGTGGCTTCCTTCAAATTTCAGGGAAGGCAGACTTCTCTAATGACACTATCTCAAACACTCACCAGTTCACACCAAGAATATGTACGTTTAAATTTTAAATTCAATTGCAGGTTAAAGGAAACATGCATCTTTGAATTTGGGTATAACTTCCCTTTCAGACAAAATTAGTTTGCATTTATGTTTGGCTTATTTTGTTAAATTATGCTAAAACAACGAAAAGCATTTGGAACATTAACATATTAATAACAAATGGTCGTAAGGACTGCAAAAACACAATGTAAACACATCATGGGCTTTTTTTTAATAACATGCAATTTACTTGTGTCGTTTTAAAAATGTTTTTTCTTGCTTCTGTTGCACATGATCACCCTCCTTTAAGTTTGGTGATGCTTATGTATGTAGTTAAGACATTAAAACCTTCTGTTGTGTGTGATAGGAGAATTCCTGTTTTTCTTGGAAAGTATTCCTGTGTCACAGGAAGCTGGATTTGCTTGTCACTGACATTCTGACATTTTCTTTGCTGGCTTTTTATAGGGATTCATCCCTCTTAGACCAACATGAATTTACCCATCAGAGACCAGAGCAGTGTTAGACAAAGCGTCTAGCCATTGGACAAATATCAGGGTGTGAATTTTAAGTCCAAAAAAGGCTATGTGATATTCTGCGTGATCAATTGGCCGCTAGATAAACTTTGTGTAAATCTTCACTGTGTTTAGAGAGACTTCTGAACCAGAACAATTCAGTTGGCTTTCGCTTCTCAGACTTCCTAATGGCTTAAGGATAAGTCCATGCATTCCCACACTTGTACACTATAACACAAGGACTGCTTGAACTTCAAATGTCATAAGGCTCTGCTATTCTTACAAAATCAACAGAGATTCTATTTGTTAAAAGGAGATGGGGTTGATCCAGGCGTTAATGAAACTGTGACATACTCCACGCTTGCATACCAAGCCTGTGGAGCTCTTCCTGCCACATTGATCAAAAAGTGTTTATATTTTGTTAACTAGGTTTTCTTTTATGCTGTTTAAACCATT
>JAOWBC010001052.1:12634785-12656877 GCA_028566105.1 Hypoplectrus providencianus | reverse complement strand
CACTTCTTGCTTTTTTCCAGAATAAGACCTTGAGCACATTTGGTCCTTTAGTGAGAGTAATGATGTTGTGGAAAGAGAAGTGGGTCACCTATTTAGTTGGAGCACATTCTGTTGCCATCATTTATACACCTTGGGCTTTGGATATTTTTACTTTTTGCATAAAAGAAAAAACTGCACAGGAAAGCTGTTTTCTGTAGATGCTTTGTTTATGCTGATATTGTGCCATGAAGAGAATCTTAAATACTGTTCAGCTAGCGAATTGGATGGAATGATTGTTCACCAAAAACCAGCCACAATTTCAAAACACTATCATAGGATACACTTTTATAAATATATATGAAAATAGAAATTATGTCTTGGTGAAGTGTGTTCTGCACAGTTCTGTTTATTCACACAAGCTTCTAGCCAGTTTTTTTGGGAAACTGAATTAAATTTTACTTAAACTTGTGCTGATGCACAAGGCTGAAGAAAACAGTCAACCACTGTACATGGATTAAGAGGATCAGAAGCAACAACATTATGTGTCATCCTGCCCTGCTGATTGGACCTGACAGTAAATACCCTCAATTAAAACCCTGGACAGCCTATCAGGAACAGGATGTGGTCGACTGGTGTTGGCTTTACACTTTGACTTATCATCTCTGTGCACGACTGTCTCAGCTAGCTGAGCTGAGAGCACCAATGAAACATAGTTTATTTTACCTCCACTGTCATCATCCTAGTTTGTTTCTCTTTCCTCGGTGGAGCTGACACCTCCCTCTGAGTCTGGTGGTGTGGGTTACAGCCATTACTCCTCAGCTGAGGACAGAGGAGAGTTCAGAAAAAGGAGGTGGTCCTCCCTCAATTTTATATTTGTAGTGATCATAGGAGGGGACTGAAGAAGGCGGCGCTTGTCATTAACAATTACTCAGTTTTCCAGATATGGATGACACTAATCTCATTAATGTGTGTGGTCTGGATGCCGCTGTTGATAATCCCTTTTCCTGTATTAAACCAAACAAAAGTGTCCCTGTTGCACTGATCTACTTAGTTAGAAATGATAAAATATTAAATGTATTTGGAGTGAAAAACATCTAAGGCTATTAATACAGGATATTTTTGAATACTTGAACAGGTTTGATTGGACACTGCTATGGCAAAAACTGTCCCATGTAATAAAATGTAAAAGAAAAACCTGGGGCAAGAAAAAGGCACAAAAGAAGCAAGAGAGGTTAAGATGACACTAACAGTTTACATAATCTAAATGAACAAACAAATGTTGCAGGCATTTTAAAGTGTTTTTGTTGTTGTTGTTGTTGTTGTTGTTGTGTCAATTAAAAAGTATACTAATATCTAAATTAAAATGGGAACGTTAAGTGCACCGACCCATTGAAATTTGGGCCTATGTAAACATCATTGGTCGTAGAATCTGAAAATGTATACCTCTCCTTCATGCAACAATGCTTTTGGTCCCAAGTTAAATCAGAGATACAAACACCGCAGAGAGTGAGCTGCCATGAAAGATCAATTTCTTTTTCCATTTTACCTTTCACAAGCTGGTCCTTTGCCTTTCTTGAAAAAACGTTCATGGAAAAATCACTTTATTTGTGTTTAATTTACATCACAGTGCACCTTTTTTCCACTGTAAATCATTAATATATCATCTGCTATTCATTGCTCCTCATTTTGCAGTACTTATGGCAGTAGATGAATATTTACAAGCCCCTTAAGGGTTGTGCAGCTTGTAAATAAAATTTATCGAAAGTAAACTTCATTTTAAGCATTACCAACTTCTCTGCAATATATTTTTCTTTACAGGAGGCCATCAATCTGCTTGAACCCATGACCAACGACCCTGTGAATTATGTGCGACAGGGTGCGCTCATTGCCTCTGCTCTCATCATGATCCAGCAGACCGAAGTCACCTGTCCTAAGGTAAGATCCAAGTGTTTCTGTTTGGCCTTTCTGTTCAAAGGCCTCCCTCATAGGTGTAGTAGACCTTAAAATAGACGCAGGAAAATAGTAGGGACGTTGAGCCAGACTGTCTGAGATACCTGGATCAGGTATCAGTAACATTGGGGCTCATATATTCCATTAATCTTCAGATTAGCAAATTTAAATCTGTATGTTTATATACCTTTTTTGTAACATTAGAAAAGCAATGTGTGTTACAAGACTGATGTTGACTTACACATTGAAATAATGATCTAAGTCACATTTAAACATTGAGGAATAATTATTTAGACACTGCCACTGAGTAAGTAGGTACCAGGTATTGGTATAAGAACTGCAAAGTTTGTTGCAACCCCAGTTAAGAAGACGAGAAAGAAAAGGGGACCACTTGACCAAAAACAGACAACTTCAGAACTGTTAGGACAAAGAGAAAAAAAATTGTCACGTACGACTGTAAAGTTACTCGTCCAGGCATAAATGCACTCACCCTTGGAGCACCTCATACTTTGTCATAGACAGTTAAGATTTGCCAGACACATTTTCAAAGACTCCTCATCTGCACAGCAACAGTCCTTAAAGCCAAAGCAGTATGCACGATTGTGCAAGAGGCCTTTTTTTCAAACAGTGGAATGTCAGAAGGTACTACATCCATGACTGTTTATTTCAGATTCCCACTCTTTGTAATTTTCAGCTCTGCCTCACAGTTGTAGACAGAATTGTCAGGCCTTGTTTTGAAGGGCAGTAAATTGGCCCAAATTGGCAGCTAACTACCCAGAGCATTGTTTACTCAAACTTTGACTGCAGTTATCAGATATGCTGTTAGTGCCGGGACTCCCACAGGTACTACACCATCATCATGGGCATGGCACTGCTGATGTAGCTTTGTTATGAATACTGTGTTGCCAGATTGAAAGTTTGAATGTGGTTGACAGGCACTGTAATACAATTTGTCAAAGTATAAATTCTTCTTAATCTAGAGAGCCACTGACAAGAAATCTTTAAAATGCAACCACCCTCTCCATCTGTGAAAAATGAATCAAACAAAATCACAATATAAATTTTAAAAGTGGTGCATTTGTGTTGCATCGTGTTTCCCACGAGTCTAGGTTAAAACATACTTTCGGTTGAGATTGAGATGTTTCTAGTGCCCAGAAATCTAAAAATGTGTTAATTATGTAATTATCTCAAATATAACACCCAGTATAACTTATCAAATTGCATTTTCATGTTGTTTTTAAGATGAGTGTGATAGTATGATTTACAGTAACATGTTTTTTCTCTGCTCACTATTTTAGGTCAACCAGTTCAGGCAGCTTTATGCAAAAGTTATCAACGACAAACATGATGATGTTATGGCCAAGTTCGGAGCCATCCTTGCCCAGGGAATCCTTGATGCAGGTTAGTCTTCTAACAGACAAGAATTGTTTACCTCTTTATAGAGGCAGCTAGTTATCTTTTTAGTTATTATGTTGTCTATTAACTTGAAGATTACCAGCTTGATCTTAACAGAAGGAAATTAATTATCTGTGTTTATCACTGAGCAAGAGATAAAACCAGTATTTGGTCCCACCTGCCTCTGTGTTCTCTCCCCTCAGGGTGATACAAAAGGACCCATATACTTAATTTTACCTTTAAACAAGTGCACTACTCTAACTGTAATTTGGGTTTGTGGTTTTGTGTGTCGTAATTTGAGTGGCTAAAGGCTCAAGCAAACACAGAGTAGCCCTCTTCAGTTGACCACCCGTGTACTGTGTCTCTGGAACAGATCATGCTCAGGTGCATTAGTGCCTGGCTTTCCTACCTCAACTCCGCTCTGCTCTCAGCCATATGGCCTGTTGGTTTCCCCCTGGTGATTACTGTTTGTCTGATGGTCTCTGTGTTTGTGTGTCTGTGAGGGTGTTTGTGGACACAAGCATGCAGCATGTGTTTGTGTGTGTGAGGTCCTAGAGGGCTGCACATCATCACATGGAGAGCTGCACACTTGCACACAAGTAGAGCACACCCATATACACAAACCCTCAATGCAGGCTGGAGCAGAAATCCATTTTCTCGCACTAACCTTAAACCCTGTGTGCTAAGCCAGAAAGAAACCAGCTCTGTTTACACACTGCTGTCTAAATTCACTATCAGGTGTTGCAACTTACACAAAGTGAAGCTTTTCTCAAGTATTTGCACTATAACTTGAAAGGAGTGCAGCATACGTGTTTTTGAGATGTTGTGACTTATGAAGTTTATCATTTGTGAAATTACCTCTTGATTACCCCCCCCCCCCTCCCTGCAGCAACATGATTTCATAGTTATTGTGTTTTAAACAGATTAGCCATCTTGATGACTGATAGAACCTCAATCATCATATATCAAATCAGGCACATTAAGCGTAATAAACTCAGCAAACATGCCATGATGACCCTGCGTGAGACCATCCAGACAAAACCCTGATCACCAGTTTCATTTTTCATACAGCAGACACACTCCCCATTCTCCCTTCTGCTCAGTATGTGAAACTCCAGCTCTCAGTGCTTAACCCATGTTTTCAGTACAGTTCAGAGTGTAGCCTACAGTTTAAACACATCCATGCTGGAAACACGCCACTGCTGTGAAGGTGCCAGACACACTCAAGCTTGTGCAGTGTGAATGTTTTAGTATTCTGGTTCTTCTAAGGGGTTAGGCAGTTTTGAGGTGCATTAGTAATTGCATTTAATTTGACGGGTGGAAGTGGTTAGGGCTCAGTTTCATGATCACTAGTGTGTTACCCAGAAAATGTCACTTGCTTTTTCTCATTCTCTCACCCTTACATTTTCAGTCTGCATTTAGAGACTCTCATTAAATGATCCCATAAAGTCAGACATAAGTCAGATATATCTGGTTACCTTTTACAGGACACCATTCTGCAGGCCAGTTCTCTGTTAACTAGGTTTTAGTAGTTATAAGTGTGCCACTTTATTTGGATTTAAACTTTTGTTTTTGTTTCAAAGGGAGATGTCAAGCTGGTTAATTGTTTATGTTGTCATATAACACCTTTTAGAAATTACTCTTGTCTGCGTGCCTCCCTCACCAACTCCTTGGAATGAAAATTGGCCCACCAAACCAAGAGTTGGCAAAAACAGCGGGTGGGAGGTCGGGAGGGGGGCGACCCACTAGTCAAGTGCTCTCAACCTCTTCTCAAGTTTTTAAGAGACTCTTAAGCACCAAGTTGTGGTGCAGCAAGCAGACCTTGTGATTCATTCTGGCCAGTGTTCAATCTTGGGACTGAAATGGTTTCAACGCTGGTTCAGATGTCAAGATAAGCCACCATTTTTTACATGGCCTTAGAAAAAGAGTGGGACCCGAAGTAAAACAGCAGATGATTTAACTGGTAATCTCTGGACAGATGATTATTTTGGGTGGATGGGCTACTCTCAAGTAACCTATCCTTTTTAAAGGCAAGTTTTTCTTTCCATCCAGACAGAAATGACATCCTGGTTGGTTGCCATCTTTTCTTCCTCCACCACCCCCTGTTTTCCTTTCTGCAGACCCTTCCTGCTATTTTTCCCAGGAAGGTCAAGGGAAGTCTGTTGCTTTGGTATTGCTTCTAGGAGCACCCTTGACCCCTGTTTATCACCTTCTTTTTTGTCCGCTTGTTTCTGTTTTGTAAAGAAAACATTTTGACCATTAATGTCCACAGTAAGGCTTAAACCCCTTACCATAAAGGGGTTGCATTTTTTATGTGAGATTGCATGATGCAATGCAGTATAAATATTCATTGTATTCACAGTTGATTGTGGTTGGTATGACTTCAGTTTGGTGAAGAAGGCAAGAGTTCGTTCCGGTAGCTAAGTAATGCACTGCTGTGCATGGAGGTAGCAGCAAAATGTAAAAAAGGAATACACTGACTATGAATAACTACCTCATGGAACATGCAACCCCACTTCAAAAATATCTGAACTGCCCCACTGATATAATCTTTAACTATATCAACACAGTTAGGAAGGACTATTGTGTTTTTTGGGGATGGCTGATACACTTCTTTTGATGAACAATTTTTAATCTCCTGTGTAGCTCACATCAATGGATAATGAATTGAATTTTTAAATGCAGGATGTTTTAGACAATGCATTCTTGGGTTTAATTGTTGCACCAGTTTGTCCCTGTCATATAAATCTTTGCCGTGGTATCAACAAATCAGACTGATTGAAGCCAAGTGACGACGTCCTTGGGGTGGTGACCATCCTGATCTGTAGCCTCATTAACCTCCTCACTCTTTCATCTTTGATCTTGTGCCAAAAGAGCATGGTTTTGATAACAGTCAGTGACCAGTATGAAACCATTTTAATCATTACATTCCTTTTTATTGTTCAAAGAGTACTAATGCTGTCCAAGTTTGGGCCTTTTTATGCCTCTGCGCCGACACCTATCTAATTAATGTTTTAGGACTGCCTGTCCGTTCTACTCTCCCATTGTCATGAATGAGATATCTCAGGACCACCTTAACGGAATTTCTACAAATCTTGGCTAAAGAATTAACTGATTAGATTTTACTGGTCAGAGTTCACAGTCACTGTGCTCACTATGAAATTATGATTTCAAACTGTGCTTTATAATGGTGAGGAAAAAATATAGTATTTGTCTTTAACTGGTCTGGTCTGTTACTTACTTTTATAATTTCTGTGATCTGTGTCACAAAACTGAAACCCACTGTATCATCTGTGTCCTGTGTTGTCCAGGTGGACGAAATGTGACCATCTCTCTGCAGTCCAGGACGGGCCACACTCACATGCCTTCATTGGTCGGCCTGCTGGTCTTCACCCAGTTCTGGTTCTGGTTCCCCCTCTCCCACTTTTTGTCACTGGCCTTTACACCAACCGCGATAATCGGCCTCAACAAGGACCTGAAGGTAATGAAGTGGCTCAGTGTGCTGTGATTGTTGTGTCAGAAATTGTATCAGAAATTGTGTGGGTGGTTTATCAAACATGAAGCTGTATTTTTTTATTTTTTTATTTATTTTTTTTAACGAATGTAAATTGTTCAAAGCCTATGTTATGGAAGGGGAAATCCCATGGCGAGCCCTCAGCACAGACAAAGACAAACCATTACATCATTCATTGTTCTTAAACATGTGCCTATAACTTTCTCAGGTATTGGTGATATTATATTAAAAAATAAGTTTGTTTATAATTTAAAAAACATTGTTTCATTAATGTTAAAATATAACTGACTTAGGTTAAAAAAAAAAAAAGAAAGTATGTCTGCTCAATGGTGTATTTGGCTCAGCCTTTGGTTTGAAAATATTTAGGTTCTTGCCTTGGTAACACCTGTCACCAGCAGTCCATAACAGTCCATATCCATAACAAAGCCTCCCTGATTGTCAGCCTGTTCTCGCACTCCGATGCCAAGGGATCACTGTGACATATTGGGGACTTAGATAGACATTACATGGGCATTATCTCTTCATTGCTACCCAGATAAACAGCACCTTAAATCAGGGACACACTTCTGTGTATTGTCCATCCCAGGCTTTATCAAGACGCTGGAGAATATACTTGGTGTAAAGCCCCAAATAATACACCAGTGATGAAGAGCAAAGGGGAGATGGGGACAACAAGGTTTAGTAGACTTGTGCTGCACCCTGCCAAGGTCTCGTCAGCACCTATTTAACTGCTCAGCGTGAGTCTTAACATACTTCACCTATTGGACAAAGAACATCCTTGTCATTTACAGCTTGTTGTTTTTAGGCACCAAACTTTTAGGTTTGCTTAAAGAGAGTACAAGATAGGTCACTTATCTTCCTTACTGCTCCTCTTTCCGTCTCCATACTCCAGTGAAACAGCTAAATTTTGTGATGATAGCAAGAAAGACCTCCTGGTCACATCTTGTGCTGCTCTGTTTCGCCATAGGGACTCTTTAGTCATTAAGGCTCAGAACACTGTTATAATTTCAAGGCCCACACTACACAGAAGGCACCTAGTGCTGCTGGAGATCTTCTTTTATGTTTGTCTAGATAAAGTTGACAGAGCGCTTTTTCATTTTAACATAAGGTTAAGCCTGTAGCTAGTGGGTAAGGGAGGGCGTTGCAGTAAGCACTTCTTTTGTCTCATAAGAGAAATGTAAATGTACCGGTAACGTTAAAACACAAAAACACACAAAATGATTACCAGGGAAAGCACATTCCTCGTTTTTTTATATTTATTTTACTCAGTTACACTGGGCGAGCAGTAGAATCTTAAATCAGCAAATCAGTGTTGAAATATGGCATTTGAGACGGCATTATGCTGCCAAATAATAGAGAAGGTTTTGACGTGACATTTTCTCTCACAGAAAACCAAAAAGACCTGCCGTCTATCAGTGTTTGTCTTGTGCTCCTTATCCTCAGTTAAATTTAGTTCATGATTCAGGCTGAACCTGTCTTCCTGCAGAGAGCTGAAGTTTTCCCCCTTTTCCTATAGCAATGTGTTCCACTAGTCTCTATACTAAAACATGGTTCTAGGTATTTTTATGCATATCCCAAGATAAATGTGTTTACTATTATACTTTTTTTTTTTTTATTAACTGACAAAATGCAGAAGGTTGACAGTGTTAGTGAAGCTAATGTTGGGAAGGAGAGGAGACTTTCATTCTTGAATAGAGTTGTTTTTAGGTTACCAAAGAACGACACAAGCAGGCCTTTCTGCCTGTCTGTTCAAAAACCATCTCAGTTCAATCAAAAGCTAGGAAACTATCACAGTTACTGGGATTCATCCTCTTATAAAACCGTGAATGTGTTGCTCAAAGTGAAGTGTCTCAACAATTATTGGATAGAGAAAGAAGAGAATTTGTACCACGTGTTGGAATAACAGCTGCCATACATCACAGCTCCTCTGGCTAAAAATCACCAATGCACAACAAAGCAAATTATTATTATTATTTTGTACTTCTGTGAGAGCTCCATTTCCTCCAAAGTGGTTCTGGTCATGGTGAGGTAAAGTTACTAAGCATCGTCTCTTCTCTGCTCTTGTTCAGATGCCCAAGGTGCAGTACCGCTCCAACTGTAAGCCCTCCACCTTCGCCTACCCCCCAGCTCTGGAGGTTCCCAAAGAGAAAGAGAAGGAGAAGGTGAGGACTTCGGCGCCATGACAGATCTGCTTGTTTTGCTTTCCTTTTCCTGAAATTATAAGTTGAGGAAAGCCAACCTCGCTTCATATTGATTTGTGAATAATTTTGAATCCTCCCTGTCAGACTCCTCATTTTCTTTTCCATTGTATTTATTATTTCAGCATCTCTGGCCTATTTTTCTCAGTTGCTTCATTTCACAATCCTAGATGCTCTTGGAGAATTTAATGAAAGCCCAAGCAGCGTTTATTTTGTGGTTGACTACTTTTGTTCATTTTGTAAGCCATGTTTGTATGAGGCTTGAATGTCTATGGTATTGTCTTACATTGTGGAAATGTCTCTGCGCATGGCAGGTATCCACTGCTGTTCTCTCCATCACAGCCAAAGCCAAGAAGAAGGAGAAGGAAAAGAAAGAAAAGGAGGAGGAGAAGATGGAAGTGGTGAGTGGAAATAAAAGGCCCTTAAAAATCCTCTCCTTCCTCATTACTAATATTTATTTCCTTGTTTATTTCTACTCCTTTCATTTTAAAAAGGAGTCTGGACGACTAACAGCACATCTACATTGCACTGTAATCAATTACATTTTGTTTATTTATTCAGAATAAATAATTATGAGTAGGACGTTTTATCTACTGTAACAGACATCTATCCTAAATTAACCCCTATTTGTGGGTGGTCTGCCTAAATTCAAACAAACTGACTATTAGAGCCTTCTATGCATTTGAAGTAAGGTGTTTAAGGACTTAATGCATTGTCAGTCTACCAGACTGCTTTGGGCTAGTGAGTTGCCATGTGCTATTCAGTTGTATACTCTGCAGTTCTGATGGGTATCACAGTTTAATTCACAATACAATATAGTCTTGTTAATTTGATAATGATACTGCAATTTTGTGATACTCACTTTAACATATACAGGAAGAAAAAAATACTCCTATAAAGGGAAAGCATGAATTCTATATTTATGTATATGTGCATCTATCTGCAGATGTATTTCACAGAATAAAACAATTGAGATGAATGGACGTACAAAAAGCCTACAGGCAAACTGGCTCCAACTTGTCCATGTCAGAATGTGTAATTTTTTTCAATATAAAATAGCCATAAACGAGCAAAATGACAAACTGTCTGCAAGCAGAACAGGTAACATTTTAAATGTTTAAATGAAGGATACAAGTCATTTGATAAGCATCACCACGAGTCATGAGTTAAGCTAAAATTATTTTAGAATGCCTACATGTTTTAATTTAAAATAGCAATAATTGTACTAATATGCTATTCCAGGAGGGAGAATACAAAATATTGCCATTTCTATATATTGTCCCATCCCTTCTCAGCAGGTCATATTGCCTGGATCATTTTTAGAACAAAACATTCTTTAAAGCAGACCACATGGCAATGCAGCTACAGCTTCAGTCCCAGTAGTGGTGTTTTTAGTTTAAGCGTTACATACCACATTTGCCGTTTGCTGACTGCAAAAAAATTCCAGTCCAATACCTGCTGGTATGCAGTTAAAATCAGAAATATCCGGATGCTTAATTCGGTATCTGAAGCAGATCCATGCACACGGTTACAGTTTCTTTTGCTCTCTGACCCTGCACGCATACCCTTCTTTTTATTTCTTTTCTCAGTCAGTCTTAATCTTCTCACTCACCCACACCCAGCGCTCACAGACAGACCCTGTCAGTCCGGAGCCAGTATAACTTTCATTGGGATTTTGTCTGGGCGTTAGCAGTGCGTTTGATCCGCTCTGCCACGCTACATCTCAGCTCTGGTGCTGAGAGACGAGCTTGGAAAGGTCCAGCTTGCTCACATCTCGGGATTTTGATTTTATTTGGCTCAACTTGAAGAGAAGGTGGTTGAAGGGTAGGTATCCACGCACTCTGGGGTCAGGCGGTTCAGAATTCACTGGTTGTCAATTTTCTAGACAGTTTTATAAAGCAGACTTTGATTTTGATCTCTTTTCCTTAGAAGCTTCACTGTAGTATCACTAAATACGTCAACACTTAATTAAGTTGAGTATTTTCATTATTTACAAAATGATCAACATCGATTCATGTTGCATCCCTAAAACACTGTATTCTCATATGTGTGTTGTTTTATGGTTGGCTTAGAATTCAAATATTCAAGTAAAATCAGTAAGTGGAAACAGACTGTTTTGTGGTGACAATAAAGGCCTGAACCGTTGTCCAGAAACACAGATTTTATCAGTAAAGTATTTGTGACTACATTTTCATTTCACACCAAAAGCCCCCCATTACAAACCAACCCAGAGGAGAGAAGTGCCTGAGTGTTTCATATCTGCAGGAGATGATGTAGCTTGGTCTGGAAATACAAAACTTTGTTTTTTTTTATTGCCTGCTCCCTTGGCACTTTCTGTCCTTCATTGTCTTGTTTATGGGTCTCTAGTGTCTCCCTGATGGCCCAACAAATCACTGGCCATCAATGACACCAGAGGAGGAAAGGACTGAAACACAACAGAAAGAAAGAAAACCAGAATTTATTGCTCATAACCCAAACTGTTAAATACCATCAAATGTCTGCTCTAAAAATAGATTCTGACAGTGGCACGATAATGGTTTGTTTAAACTTATTATAATTGTAGATGATAAATAATTGTTTTGTTTTCCTGTTTCAAAGAGCTTTTAAGAATCCCCATGTAGCATGAGATCTTTGAGGGAGAAATGGACACAGAAACTGGAGCCAGCGGAGACTAAATGTGATGCAACAATACACACCATGTCTACTGCAATAATGAAACATCCAAACTAAGGCATTAAATGTAGTTTTTTTTATAATTACACTGGTCAACACTACATTTTTTTGCACAATGACGACATAATGTTCAATTAACATGTATTTACCTTTATTCATGTCTATTGTTCAACTTACAGAAATTGAAGTTTGTAACATTTAATTAATACATTCTGTTAGAATTTTTTTTCCCTAAAACCTCTTTTGGATGAGAAATAGAAAATGGAAATCAACTGATAATGTTACAATTTAGTGAGGAGATCTGATTTTTCTAAATCAAATTAGTATAGAAACCAGACCTGATTGAGAAAAATGGATGACATTTTTGGATTCAGCAGTGCAAAATGGTCCTAATTCAATTGAAGTTTGTTATAAATAACACTGTGTTACAAAAATATTTTTTTTGTAAGTTGTCTATGATTTTTCAACTAAGTATATGTACCAATATTAAGGCTTCTCAAGAAAACATAATTGTTCAACCATTGTTTCATGTCCAGAAAACTCCTCTCTCTTCTGGGGCATTAAACAATTTTGGTCCTGTTGTAAATGTTGACAGATTTCCTTTAAGTTTCCCCTGTAAAGAGAAAGTTTCAATATATTGAAATATCAGATATTATCTGTGTCTATATTTTTTATTGTTAAAAGAAAATCTATCTATAAATATAAGAAAACTGCAGATTCTGCAGGGCAGATGGACAGTACAAGGACATTAAGAAAAGTAATCACAGTAGTTCTAATGCAGAAAATACTGGTTCTTTGTTACAGGAGGTCCAGGAGGGGGAGAAGGAGAAGGAGAAGGAGAAAAAGGATGAGGAGAAGGAGAAAGAAAAGAAGAAAGAGGCAGAGCCAAACTTCCAACTCTTGGAGAATCCGGCCAGAGTGATGCCAGCTCAGCTTAAAGTCCTCAACATGCCCGAGACCTGTCGCTACCAGCCCTTCAAACCGGTAACTTGCCTCTTTCTGTCCATCTGAGCGTGTGCGTCTCGACTATTGAAATTATACAAGAGGCTTTCACAGAAAGCTTTATCAAGAATTTTACAAAGGAAACATTACCAACAAAAAACAAAACCAAATGGATCTGACCAAGAAGTTGGCTCTGATCCACCTTCTTAATCGGTCTTAGCTCAGTTCAGATGACAGCTTTCATATACTAGACTAAACAAACCAAATCAAACAGGCAAGTTTGGTATTTTGCCCTTAATCATTGTGGTATTTTGGAGCCAGAAGGAATCGTATTTGTACGAGTGGAGCTGGAGAGGTTACACAGGTTACCAGCCTCACGAGTCCAGGCACCATTATGATAGCAAAGTTAATAATACCACTAGCCAGCCAGTTTGATTTAAGGGTGCACCCACATGGTAATTGTGATGTTAATTGGGATGCTATTTTGGCTAGAGAAAAACAGGCCAAAAAAACAAACATTAAAGACATTTATAGTTGAACAAAATGTTTTAATTTTAATGATATTTAAAAATGTAAGATTTTCTTCCTATTCAATAATTCATGTTGATAGATTCTTAGACTTTGTCAAACATCTCCAAGTCCAGAAACTCCTCTCTCTAGGCCTATAAACCAATGGACCATGTCCTGCTGTAAATGTTGACAGTGTTCCACAGTAAATGGCAGGGGGACATGCGGTCACCCAATGAGCACTCACCACGTCCTGTAAAGAGGAAGTACTGTTTGATTTTGTGTCTAGCAAGCTAAGCTGCTAGTATTACATTGTACAACATTTTGTGTCAAGTGCCAAAAGGGTGTAATGCTGTTTTCCTTTTAAGGGTTTGTTTTTACATCCAAAGATTGGTTTAGGAAGTAAAGAGGTTTTATAGACTTATCTTAAAATCTGGTCAGCATCAGGGGGTTTATAAAACCCTTTTATGTGGATTGGCTTACATTAATATGAAGTTGTTTTTTTTTTTACTTTGATTCTTCCTTGGAGATGAATGATCCACATCCACATTTGTACTTTTGAAGAAATAATCCTCCCAAATTCTGTATTAAGCAGGCATTTAATGGTGTATCTTCCCAAATAAATATGTGCTTAATCCTGACAGCACAAACTCTTTACTAAATACTGACTTAAGTACACACAGGATTCAGAAATGACAGTGTTAATTAGTTTACCAATTTTTGCCCAGGAGCCCTCTTGAGGGTTATTGTGTCCCTGAAGATAAAAGCACTTTCTCTGTCTTTTTTGTTTTTTTACTGTGCTGTACCAGATGATTTCTGTTCAGTCATTGAAGTTAAATTGGACTGTGCAGATGCTGTATCTATTTACACCTATACATCAAGTTTGTCAATTGTGAAATGTAAACTTCTGTACTTCAAACATAAATCTAGTGTCTCAGTCAGTGCTGTCTCTCAACCCATGTGTTTCCTGTCTGTCCCCAGCTTCATACAGGCGGCATCATCATCATGAAGGACACCAGTGAGGAGGAGGAGGAGCTGGTGGAGCCCGTCTCAGCTCACGGCCCCAAAATCGAGGAAGAAGAGCAGGAGCCAGAGCCCCCGGAGCCCTTCGAGTACATTGATGAGTAGAACTGCTCTCGCAGCAAAGGTATGCAGCCCTCAACCTTGTTATTCATTCATAACATGAGCAAAGCCAAAGTGTCGGCTGATGTTCCCCACACTGGCCTGCTGTTAAACTGTCTGTCTCACCTGCTGCTCCAGTGGTGTCTGCAGCATCTTTTAATGATTATTAAATCACTGGCTGCTGGCAGTGTCAAAGCACAGTTAAGGTTACCAGTAATACAATGTCGCTGATCTTGAGAAACATCCTCCCACACAGCTGTCAGGCCTTTTCTTTTTTTTTTAATTGGAAGTAAGGCTTTGTGATAAGACACAATGCACCTCCATGCCGTTGTTTCCAAGCCTAACCCAGTTTCACCCGTCACTGACGGAGGAATGTAAACAGCACTGCCATCTCCAAACACCAGCTCAGAGGGCAAACCTTCTCCTTGCACTAGCCAGTGAAGCTGGATGCTTAATGACTCCTGGCTGCTTGTTGTGTTTGTGTTGGATCGGCTGCGGCCTGCCTCCCATGTAGGAGCTCGCTGTTGCGTGTGATGAGAGCGATGAGGTGTCAATGACCAAATTAGGGCCTCTGTGCATACTATGTCATCTCTTAATGAGGTTCAAGTGCTGTGCAACACAGTAAACACTGCAGGGACCACGGTTGAGCTGACTTTGAGGCGGAGGTGTGTTCGTCAGAGACAGCAGGGACACTGATCACTGCCACAGTGATCATGTTGATTTACCAGGTCACAAGTTTGATTCCCAGAAAAGGAACGTGTGCAGTCACAGTGCATTACAGCAAGTATGTTGTACTGACTGGATGTTATCGACTCCGTAAACACCTGCATAGTCATGCTCCACCTACACTGGTGTTTTCACTCAATCTAGCTGATAAGAGGCGCTGCTAGGACTGTTCTGGTCTGCAGATCCTGGTTTGAGCTTTGCTGCACCTGTGTGCACTGCAGGACACAGGAACCCTTTGGAGGGTTCAGTAGCTTTTGAACTTTTCTTTCAAATTTCAAAAGCTATAGAAACCAAATCATGCCATGGATTTTTTTTAAGGTCTTAATGTGATATTTTGGGATAATCTTTGACTATTTTTAATCACAAAAAAAGGAAATATGCACCATATAGACTATTCTCAAGCCTTACAAAACTTTCTTGATTTTTCCAATGTGAACTTTCACTAGTTGTAAACACTTTATCCATCTACCATCTGCTGGCATAATGAGTTTTGCATTATGAAAACCAAATCACCTCTATATGGCGTGTTTTCTTCTTTTCCTCAGGCATCAGAAGTTAGATGTCAGCATGTTGGTCCAGCGTCTCCCCTCTGTGCATCCACCTACCTGCCCCAACCCCCATCCCCTGCTTCACTCCTCTTTTACACGTTTCTTTCCTGTTCTGGCTCCTCAGACAGGGAATGTTTTACATCCTCAAATGTATAATTTTCTGTCCGTACAATAAAAAATGATATATATTGGAGGCTGGAGAGTGTGTGTTTATTTGAATGGATATTTCACCGGGCGTGCATTGAGGGAATTTCTCTAATCCCATACATTTAGACTGGTTTACATTTTCAGCACTCAGCAGCAGCTGCCTCGGTCCACCCAGCAGTCTTTCTCTGTACAGAGAGCAGAGTCAACGTATACATACTAAACAGATCTGGGTGGCAGCAGAAAGGAGTGAAAAATGACTGCATGTCTTGAAGATCAAAAGTTAGGAAAACTTTTTTTTTTTTTTCTAATTAATAAGTGGTAAAATGCATATTCCACGTGGGCAACTCAATTTAACTTTCATTTCTTCACTGAGACTTTTTGTCCACCAAAGTAAAGATTTGTGTATTCAGATCAGTTTCTAAGAATACAGTGTTAATCATGTTTGTGTGGCCTTTTATAAGCACTAATCATTAACACTTATAGTAGTGTTCTCCAAATGTGTAATTACTAAATAACTAACTAACTATGTTTGTAACTAATTTCTCCTGCTTGCTTTTAAACTTGCAGGATGCAAAAGGTGAAATGAGACAGTATACATGACCATAAACCCATCTTGGAGAAGAACTCAGTTGAAAACTGATTTTAATTGGGCTTCTTTGTAAGCACATAAAACCTGTTTTAAAGCCCTTTTATCATATGGACAGCTTCAGGGACTGTTATCTAAGACTGTGTCCACTGAAATAAACATTTGTCTGTGAATTTTGACAATCAAATCATTTACACTTCAGAATAACTTGAAAAACTTAAATGAGCTGGACTGGCTGTGTATCATTTTCACCAGAGTTTGATATGAAAATTTCTATGATTTACTCTTCCTATGAAATTTCAAAGTGAATGGCATTACAACCTTTCTCGTTATGAAAACGTTACAACATACTACATTACAACATGATCATGGATTTTCTATGACATAGTGGTCACTACAGTGGTACGACTGTTTTTTATAAAATTTTGACATCAGTTTCTAATAAAAATTCTTATTAGTTTCTAATAAAATATTGATGGCATATTATCCTACAACGTTTTTTATTGAATTCTGGACACCATATGAAAAGAAATTTTAACATAATCGATGTTTTCATGGAGTTTTGACATTTTACTAGGATTTCTTAATACATATTTGATGACCTATGGCATTTCTTTTTACATCATATTATACCATGATGTTTTTCTTTGAAAAAAAATATACTATGACATTTTAATGAACATTCATGAACATGTCACAATATCTACATTTTTATTCTTGTTTTTATATCTGATGGCATGCTATGGCATCTTATTTTCACAACATTTTGTTGACATATGGACTACTGATGTTTTTAAATAAAAAAAAATATTGCATGTTTTAACAGGACATTTTTATGAACTTTCTTAGGCATATAGTTATGACATGTCACATTGTTTTATTGCATTCAGTTACGCATTATTGCTATATACCCATGACATTTAACTATTATTTTGACATTTAATTTTTATGTACTTCATTTTATATTTTTATTTAATTTTTTAAAAACATAGTTGAAGTTCCTTTAATTGCATTTCAATGGAAAATTATTGAGTATGACACATTTTATAAGGGGTTCTGAAGGTTTTGATGACTGAGTGCAAATTTGGGGGCCAGTATGTGATTGAGAGCTGCGCAAGCTACTGAGACAAGTTCTCGGAAGCAACATTTCTGTGGAGCTGTAAAATGTATTTTATTGTCACTTTGAGCATCAAAAGCTAAGTGCCATATTGTTCTATAATATTTGCAAGAAATCATCTCCAGAGATTATATCAAAAAACACAAAACAGCTTACACTGCAGCAGTCTAGACTGATAAATGATACTGCAGTTGAGATATTGTTGTTGTTATTAGAAAATGTAACGTGCCTATGAGTTTTATACATCAACAAATCCATCTATACAACTTGTAAATGCATTCAGTTCTGCAGCAGTTGGTTTTTCTCCTTTTTGGCCTTCAACCCAAGATCAAGTTTATCATCTCCATGTGGCCAGTTTCCCCGACGTAAGTGTGATTGTATTTGGTAAATGAAGCTTCATGTGGAAAAGTGGTTTGGGCCGAGTTCAGGAAATGATAACAGGCAGTTGTTTTCTGCATGAAATATGTTGGAATGCCACTTCTTTTGACTTTCAGTGCGTAAGACTGGTGGAAAAACATCGTTGCTGTGAAGTCAGTGGTCATCAGAGATGATTTGCAGCTTGTCCACTCCCGTTGGTGAACCAGCGAATGTACATTTGGCCAGACATTTAGTCTAATCAACTCCTCCCTTCACATTCCCAGATACTCTGTCATGAACGACTCAACTCCAAAGTCAGTCCAAATCTCTCCTTACATTGGTTGTTCAGGGTTGCGTTGCAGAACACACACACAGAAACACACTCCTCTGAGGTCGGTCTGACCTTTACCTTCTGACCTCATTCATCATCATTATCACTCAGCATGTGATCCTGTGAGATGAAGGAAAGAAGCATCTGCTGATGGACTGATGCAGAACTCCACATCTGACTCGACACATCTTAAATATAGAGAGTCCACAGCTGAGGGATGAATTTGCAATTACGAGAACACATTCCTGGAGATGCTGTAACACGGTGTAGTCTCCACACGAGGGAATGTTTAGTCACACTGCGGCCTCCCCACGCCTCCTCTCTCCGCTCCGCATCTCCTGCTTTCCACACTGTTTTCCAGCCAAGACGAAGCCTACATCTCCCGGTGAAGCATGGGTGGGTTGAAGATGTAGATTTGTCAGTCTCAGTACATTGCCATGTCTCGTACTCCAGACTTTCCAAACATTCTTGTTCTCACATTTTTCTGTGATGGAGTACACTTCCTCCACATACCTGTTTCTCTGCCTGGAAACTTACACAGTGAGAATCATTTATTCAGCAAAGAACCTTGAAAATCTCTCAGCAGTTTTTACACTGTTCTTCTTAGATTAAGGCATAGTTTTGTAGCTTTGTCTTGTCCATGTGTTAAACATGGTGGATCTGGACTTTTTTGGAGCTTGAGGCAAACTTGCCCAAGGACCAGGCCGGGTCATTTGTGTGGCTCAGTTTATGACAACATGGACAGTTTATTGAACAGGCCTACAGGAGCCAGGCCCAGGGGCCCAAAGTGTCCCTTGAAGACAAATTTGTAACACAAACCGTTACAAAAATGACCACCAATAAACAGAAAATCACAACAAAAAGCTTCAAAACAACTGCAAAGACATAAGTACAAAGTATGTTAAAACCACCACAAAGTGACAAAATGTCAACTATGAGATATGAACATCACAAGGAGGCACAAAAAAGACCACAAAGAGACACAAGACATCAACAAAATGGGGCAAACCAACAAAAGGAAACATAAAGAGACCTTGAAGGACAAAGAGACACAAACAACAAAAAGCCAAACCACCACAAAACCTTAGTCCTGCTCCATGATGGTGGGGCCTGTTCCAAACATGTGCCCATTGTGTCGTAATACCACTTCGGTGGTCCAGACTTAAATATATTTCAGGTTATATTTCAACACCTGTTGGCCTTTGTAGTGATCGAACTTTTGGCCCTTTGCTCTCAGAGCCTCTGAGCTTGGGCTTGTGCTTTTTAGGAAGTGTGAAAGCTCCAAAATCCCTGATGAGTACCACCGCGCAGCACCATAGAAGGTAAAAAGGTTCCCCTGGTTGCATGGAGTCCCGCAGGCCAAGCTGGGGAGAGGAGAAGGAGGCAGACAGGCAGGCAGCCACCCAGCAGCGACTAACGTCTGTCAGTAAGCTGACAAACCTCACGTCAGGACACGCAGGAGGAAGAGGAGAGGGGAGGCGGTTTATGTGAGCAGACGGAGCATGTAGTCACCGTCTGTGGATGCAGCGGTGGTGACTGTGTCGATGAAAGGATGAAGGGTTCAACAGCACTGCTAAAGCAAACAAGCGGGCCCACCAGAGAGCTCACTGGTCAGGTCAGCCAGTGTGTGGCCTGCGGACAGGGTCGAGGTCTCAGAGCTGTTGGCTGGACCCGAGGAGCAGCGAGTGATGTGCCGGTGGTCCATGATGGAGCTCTAGACCGAGACAGTGTTCTGTCTCCTCTGGATGGAGGTCACACTCTCACTCAGGATGTTGTGGATTTTGGCTTGGCGGCCTCAAGTTTGTAGATTTCCTTTGAAAAAATAGAGACCTCCTATGAGGCTACAGCGTGGAGAAGAGATGATATATCTAATATGTTTACTTACTCCTTTTGAGAGTTCGTATGCCACTTTATGTGAACTCACAATGCCAAATCTGTGTCCAAAAACTGATCATCACTGAGCTGTAAGAGCCCAGTTACTGCTCCTGCAATGAACACTGAACCAGTGCTGAAACACATCTGTGATCAATGACTCTTTCATTAATAAGGCAACAATCCCAAAAACACTTCTGAAAAACGTATGTATTTTTCATTATTTTCAAAAATCCAGATCAACAAAAGCAGTTGAGGGGAGAGTTATTAAATGTAAATGATTATTTACATACACATATATTCAGAATGTAATATTGGGAAGATTTTGGGCTGTTGGTTGATTTAAAAGCAAGCAGTTTAAAATGATGTGCAATTTCTGACATTTTTCAGAATGATGTAGTATTAATAAATCAAATGTGCTGCTAAGTACATAATTAAAATAATGATTAGTTGCTGGCTTATACCAAATGTTGATCAAGGTTAAATTACATTCACAAACTGTAATTTCTGATACAAACTTCTGATATGCCATTTCTGTTTTTTTTTTTTCAGGAGCTGCACAGGAAACATCGCTGTACAATGTGACAGTAAATTAAATCTGTTTATTTCTGTTCAACGGGAGGAATCAGCAGCTTTAGAGTCAGTGAGGAGGTGATGATGCATCACAGCCTCAGGAGCTCCCGGCCTCCCTGCCACATGCGCTGCCTGTTTACTCAAACCCTGCCCTGCCCCGAGGCGAAAGTTTACTGTGTTGATGTTCTCTTGGCCCCTCTGCACCCTGATAGGACGACTGATGTCAAAACAGTCTGAAGGGTTATATAATGCTCTCCCTCCTCGCTGGCATCCGTCAGCAGCAGCTGGGCAGGCCGAGTGGCAGGCCTGAGCTCTGCGTTTAATCCCGGAGCAGCACTTTGCTGATTAATTACCTTCTTGAAGCCTCTGAGCTCTGGGCTGGAATTCCACAGCTGATGAGAACTTTCTGTTGGACTCAAGGAACTATCCAGAGTCACACAGTCTAAAGATGGGACGCCCCACCCCCCAGATGGAGAAGACAATATGCACTAACGTGAGAGAAGCTGAGAAAAATGATACACAGTTTACATGCAGGCCCAAATACCTTATACTTCATCTCTATGATAACATGCTGCAAAAACCTTTGACTGATTTATGAACAACTGAGAGTGACAGTTGATTGACTAAAAGGCTCTCTTTGTCTTTCCAAAAAAAAAAAAAAAGAAAAAACTTCTCAAGGTAAATTTTTATGCTGTCTTTTGATTTTTAAGACAAGATTAAACATAAAAATTCTGGGTTTCCCATCGACTTGCCAAGTTGACTTCATGTAGCAGACGAAGGTAAATATGTTCATGCTATTAATTCAAATATTGCATACCAATTGTTGAATTTATATATATATAACACTTTTTACAAGGGCTTACAAGTGTCACAAATGTGGGGAAATGTTGTCCATATGTTCTACATATTGAAATATTTTAATTTTTCCAGTCTCTATAACAACCTCTCCTGTCCTCTCCCCTCTGCTCTGTGTAAACAGCCCGCCGCTCCGTCTAATTCTTCAGTGAATATTTGTCACGTGACTTTGCTTCACAGTGATGCTGAAGAGTGCAGAATTTAATGTTTTTAACAGGATCTAGTTATTACAAACAGCTTAATTTTTTTGGCAACATTTTAAATGAGAAAGGTAGAACAAAGAGATTTTAACAGAAACTTCACAACTTTGAGCTTTCTTTTGTTTACTTTTTGGAACTGAAACTTTAAACACTTAATGTCTGCCTTGACATTCAACTAAACAGATATGAGAACTTTGAGCTTGTTTTGATCCATTAAAAAAGTTTGCCAGTTTTTTACAGTTTCTTTCCACGATGAATTATGTATTTTTGATTATCTTTTACAAACATACATTTTCAAGATTCAGAAGGCAAACTGCTATAACTATTCTAAACTATGGCATCCATGTTGTCTCCACATAAGTTGGAGGGACGAATTCTCCTCTCAGGAAATGGGACGATCTGAGGAGCACATGAGTTTTACAGCCATCCATCCATCCATCCATTTTCTGAACCGCTTTATCCAGGTAATCCCGGGTCACGGGGAGGCTGTGCCTATCTCA
>JAOWBC010001052.1:12547796-12569860 GCA_028566105.1 Hypoplectrus providencianus | reverse complement strand
ACGTTTTCCACAGGTAATAATGTTTAAAATAATAATAATAATAATAATAATAATAATAATAATAATAATAATAATAAGTAGAAGATGAAGATGAAGATGAAGAAGAATGATGATGATTAAAACTGGTGGGTTATTTTGACTCAGGAGTTCAGGTGAAATGAAAGAGTCAACTAATAATCACTCTCACATTTAAAAATCGATGGATGACAAATGTTTTAACCGTGAGCGATTCAGTTTATTATTATGATGGCTAGATATTGACTAAAGTTCATGTGTTTAGAATATAAGAAGCTGGAGCAGAAATGGGATAGGACCTTTAGCATATATGAGTAAAACATGACTTACTACATTATTAGCTCTTTTAAGACTTTGCAACCTCTTGAAAAACAATGTTCACTCTGATAAAGGAGACCAACCAAGGGACAAAGACTCAGCAGGAGTAACAGCTCTTTGTTTTTCTAGACGATCTTTGTGTCAGTTGACAGACGCTTCCAGGACGGCCTCCTTATTTCTTACTCCACTGTGTATGGTTTCATCCTGGAGACTATATTGCACAATCACTCCTCGAGTACGAAAAACACTAAACGTTAAGAAGTATACGTTGAGGCATGTGATACCTCATTCCGTGCTGTAAACCCACTCAACACCAAACATGCGGGATTATCCTTGTACTAACACAGTTCCTTGTTTTATCCTATTAGTTACTCGAAATCCAACGGGAAGGGAAGATGTGCTGTGTAACAGTGCCATCTGGTGGTCAGATGCAAGTACTGTAATTTCAAGAAGGCTGCCTAAAAGATTAGATTATAAAATTGATATTAAATAAATTTTGATTCATAGGGGAAAATTAAGAAATAAATTAAATAAATACATATTTTAGAAATAAATTTAATGGGGAACTTAAAAAGATAAGATACACAGTAAAAAAAATAAAATAAAATAAAGACATTTTATTTTATTTATCAGGTTTAAATACTGAGTGTAAGTATTATGTCAATAACAGATTTTCATCAAGTAGCCTATATTTATCTTTTTGAAGTGGTTTTCAGGCACTTTATAGTGCTTTATTTGTATATACTCTATCAAAGAAAACAAAATATCTTCAGGTAAGAAACCTGCATAGGGAAGATTTTGTGTTTGTTTGTAGTGTATGCCATCTGCACAATATTATTGATTATTACGTTACTTCCAAAGACGCAATGTAAAACAAATTAAGAAGATTTATCTAGTATGTTGGATGAGTTTTGGGGGTATAATTGTAGGATTATAAAAGTGTAAAATAAAACACCCACTGAAAGGAGAGTGTAGAGAAATTTAACTTCTAATTATTTTCACTGCATTAAATACGATAATTCAGACTTCAAAGAAAAGATAGCATTTGTTAAAACTGTTTTTTTTTCTGTTTGTTTTTTTGTTGCTGCGACACATGATGATCACAGATTAGAGGTCAATTACAGTAGCTCGTCAATGAATGGCAAGAGACAAGCAAGAACAAAAACGAAAAATCAAAGCCATAAAGACGGGAGTAAAACTTTGTTGCTTGTGTGAGAGAGAAGTTGTAATTTTAGTCATCTAGAGCTTTTAATCAGACAGGTTCAGATGATCTGCACCATTCATCTTTCAGGCACTGACTTCTCAAATCCAAAATGAGCAACAACAGACACGAAGCTCCTACCAACATTTCTTTAATGATAGTTGGCAAAACAAAACAAATACACACAATCTGATGGTTAAGGACATGCAAACTGGAAATACAAAAACACATGGATTAAACGTCCACGTTATTTTTGAGACAAACAGACATCTGTCTGTCTTCCTTAGAAAACCAGAGCAGTTGCAATAACAAAAAGCGAGACAATGGAGACGTGAGTCAAAAAACAACCTGCATCACGGAGCATAGCCTGTTCATTTTAGACACGTACATAAATACATAAGAGGCACATTTGACAGGTAATAACCACCTATGGGTGATCATGTCAGTCATGTTCGGGACAGTTTTGTCCTTTTGTCTTAAGGGAGAACATAAATACAGTTTCTCTGCAGCTGTCTTCTGTATGTGTTCACAATAAAGTCCAGAAATATTCCTGTTTCTCTACAGTAATCATGTGAAATAAGCTGCTCGGACGTGAGCCTGTTGGTTGGTGGAAACAGCCAAACAGCCAAAGAAGGTCGCTTTAACGTCTACACTATTATGGAGAGAGAACGCCACCAAATACTAAATTACAAGAACTATTAAACTGCAAATGGATATTTGCAGAAGTCATACTGTTGATGTTTTTGTATTTCATGATACAGAGCTCAACACTTTCAGTCACAGTGAGGAATTAAAGGGTCAAAGGAAATTAAGAGACCACAACACATGACATACTCAGAGTTCCTACAGACTTTTCTGTCAGGAAGGGATGGGAATTAATACGATTTTATTGACAACAATGCCAAAACAGATTCTGGCTTTTTTTTGTGTGGATACAGTCTGTTTCTAAAGGTAGCCTGGCTTTGGACTGTTTCTTCCTCCCTTCCTTAACTCGCTGTTTTTGCAAGTTTCCAGCAACGTAGATAAACAAGGTTGACAGAATTTTTTTTTCGCAAAGTGCAACTGTCAAAAAATTTAGCAAGGAGAAAAAAAAAATGGAATAGATGAGAGGAAGTGACAAACTGAGGCATGTGATTCTGATGGATCAGACAATTTAGTTGTTGATTCCCATCCCAACTCTCAGGGTGCAATTTAGGCTTGCACATGTCTTTTTTTTCCAGCAGTGCTTTTCACAAATCCAACCATTTTTTAAGACTTTTTCATACCAACCTGTAACACTTCCATAGGAATCCCATCCATTACAAATTCATTAAAACGCCTCCAATACATCTTAGTGGTTACCTCCACCGCCATCTGCTTTAACTAAATTCAGTAGCATTTGCAACTTGTTCTTTGACATTGCCACGTTGCGTCAGACAAGACACTTCAGTAGATCCAACAACATTAAATAACAGGGAGACGAAGCCTGGGAGAAACCAAAGAAAACTAAATGACTGACATTCCCACATAATAACTTTTACTTGCAAATTCTGTCCAGTGATGCTTCCAGGCAATCAGAAGTCAACACAAGTCATGATTACTTCTGCGTCAGATCTACATTAGAGCCGTAACTTGAAGACGGAACACTGTGAGGTTTTATGAGTGGCATGTGCTGTACCTCAGTTGTAGAGCCTCTACAATTAAAAAAAAAAAAAGGATAAAATATGTTAAGTGCCAATTTCAAAAACACATGGGGCCTGATGCATTACTGAACATTTTAAAATGTTTATTACCAGCTTGTCCTGCGATCTTCTTGCAGAAATAAATTCAGAAGATAAACTGCCTAAATTAAGCTTCTCTGCATAGACAACGTATATGCTAAATTAAACAGTGGATTTAATCTAAAACAAAGAAACACCTACAGTCTGCTGGCTCCATGAGGTATACATGTTTTTTTTAATTGCCAGTATTTTGAGTGAGGCTTGGTGTGATGTTCTTGCTTGTAAAGAGAGAGGCCTGTGGCAAAAGCAGCAAAGTGTCAATATGAGACTAAAAATCTGTGTTGTTTTACTGCAACATGAGCTGCTTCACAGCTGACTGCAGCATCAAACAGACCCCACAGAACATTTAGCTAATTGAGAGTATGCATGTTACTTTGATGTTTTTAATAAGAATCACATGATGTGATTCATGTTTTCTATTAAGATAAGATATTAAAATAAAGCTCCTTAATAATAATATCACTATTATGCCAATATTAATAGCTCACCTGACAGCAACCGAGCTGGTCATAACTGTGTTTCTTTTATCACAAAAAGTACGGAAGGAGGAAATGCAACACAATGGTGGGTCACAAATGAAAAAAACAAAACAAAAAAAACAAAGATAAAAGCCTTCTGAAGTGCACCCATTGAAAGCGCCGTCGTCATGTCTCAGATATGCCTTTAGTGAGGCCGTGGGGTTTCCCCTGGCTTCCTCCAGGGCTGACGCACTGGCTCTGTGGCCTGCAGGAGGGCTGCGGAGTGGCCAGAAGGGAGTCCTGGTATCCAGCAGTTTTTTTTGTTTTGTTTTATTATCTTTTTTATTTTTTTTACAAAGGCCTTGATCCTCCTTTCAGGGTCAGAATCACATATTCTTCAGTGCCAGTCCAGAGGACGTAGGAGGGGGAAATTCTTGGCAATAGGAGAGGGGAGGAGGAAGGGGATGGAGCAACAGTCTTCTCTTGTGTGTTTTACTGATTTCGGGAGATAAAAAACCAGAGCGTTTGAAGGTTATATTGCACAGTTCTAAGGAGTAGTAGAGACAGACAGGTGACCGGGAGGTTATTGGCTGTTGAGGTTTGTTATATGCGTGATGAAGCGGTGTCTGCTATACGGCTCAGCGTTAAAAAACACAGAGCACAGTGGCATTGTCTGTCTGGATCCGGAGCCGACACACAGGGCTGAAGGTGGGAGAGAAGCCTCGTCTATGAGTCCAGAGAATCAGCTGGAGAACAAACAAGACACATGTAGAGATAGACTGAGATTCAGAATAACAGAAATTTAATTATCTATCCTGCTCTCTTTGTACTTTGATCTTCTGAATAGAGAAGCTGTAGCAAATGTGTGACCAAAAAAGGGTTATAGCACTTCCAAAATTTGACATCTAGTTTCATATCTTCAGTATAATTAGTCTTCAGAATGGGGAAGTTTAGTTTTGCCCTCAAGTGATGTTGAAGATTTCTCACCTTTTGATGTTTCCTCCTATTTCCTTACATTGTTTTACTAATTGTAATCTCAGCACTTGCATACTAAACTACAATGAGATTTTAACTGGTTATGAAACGGTCTCAATTAAATACTAAAGCCTCCATGTGATCCACATATGCAAACAAGATCATTAGTGAGCAGACTGGCTCTTTCTATATAGTTTTCTGAGCGCCTGTCCCCATCTTAGATTTCATGCAAACCAAAGAGTCAGACAGAGTTCAGCAGTGATTAGTTTGTTAACTAATGACATTTTGTTTGGAGAATCTATTTTTGATGTTATATTTTGAGACATTATTGGTCGGCTCTGCATCCTGCAAGACATGCCCAAAGAGATATAAGCCCTACAGAGGCCTGTCTAATTCTTTTTTTATGAAATTGTTAGTGGAATGCTTAAAAAAAGGTTTGCTTGATTGGAATCTGTGCAGATCAGAGCGAGGTTACTACTGCCAAGCTGCAATCCGCACTCATAACTAATGCTATGCTCACATTTAAAAGTATTTTTATATTATTTAATTGTATTGTAAGTGAATTGCCAGCCTTTTGTGTTTTCAAAAATAATCACTTGAGTGCCACTGCTGATGACATACTAGTTACTTATACAATGTCAATAAAAGTTTCTGGGTGTGCAAATGGCAAATATTTTATAGAACCCAGTGTCCTCATGCACACAGTGGGTTAAAATAGTGTCTCATTTTTAAACTAAACCTCCTGATGCAGCTCTGTGAGTAACTGAACCACAGGGCGGCACAAACAAACAGCAGCCAGCTGTTAAATCTAATGACATCCTCTCTGACAGTGTGCATCAGTGCGCAAAGCCATTATTTCTGAACCTCTTCACCTTAGCTGGATTTTGCAAGGTGTGCTTTGTCACAACGCCCTCGCCATTGTACACATGCTGAAACACTGCTGGACCAGAAAGTGTCCAAATTATTCATCTGGACGTGCACAGTGACACAGGCTCAATCCCCTCACCTTCCTGCGGCGGGTCGACACTGATCTCCTCCGTCTCCTCTGCATCCTCCCTCGCCTCTTCTGTGTCATCCCTCATCTCTTCGTCTGCGTCCTCGTCTTCTTCTAGCTCGCTGGCGATGAGCTGGCGTGCCAGCTTGATGTTCATGCCCTCGTTGTAGTGCATCTTCCTCATCATTTGGAAATGAGACTTTTTGGCTGCGGACGACACATTTGAAATTACTTTAATTTGTTGAAAGCAGTGGGTGCAGCATCTCATTTAATTCTTCTCCAAATTTACTATTGTTATGATTCTTGTGATCAATAATGTACTTTTCTACATTTAGATACAGAACTTCTACATCTCTTGCTTTGGACAAACTTTCTTTAAAAGGGGTCAGACTCAAAATGGGACACCATGAGGCAACTGATGAGGCTTATTTTAGAAAAAAAATAGCTTTCAAAATTTGCCTTGAGATAGATAGTAGCTGCAGTAAAATAAGGAAAGAGAAGGCGGGGGGTGACACAAAATATATACGAGGCTAAGAAAGGCATGGCTTGGCTTTGTGTGAATAATGTACCACTGACAAATTTAGGTTATGCAGGAATTTATTGTGCACACATCCTTAAAAGGTGGAGATTTAAAGTAGCAGTCAAGGTCAGAATAAAGTCCACTCAGCAATAAAGTCTCTGAAAGCTGGATTGTTGCACATGCCAAACGAGTTGACACAATGCTGATTCAGCATATTCCTGTCAGGGAAACCAATCTTTATTTCTCAGTAAACCAGAGATTGTGGTGTCTAGTCTACTTTGCAATGCTGGCACAGCAGAAACTGCCTATTTGTGCCCAGAACTATTAGTTTATTAACTGCGCAACAATGTCATTATATGAGCAGTACATGAAATGCAGTCAACCAACTTTGCTCAATCGCTTTCACTTGTATTTGCATATTTACTCTCACTGCTAGGGTGGGACAAAGATTTAAGTTTAAGGATGTTTACAAGGGCCCTATAGCGCAACTAGAGCTCTAAAACCTGACAGGAACCTTTAGGTTTAATAAATGCCATTTCTACAAGACTTTTCAAAGATATATGTACCAGACCATTTTATTACCTGCTCATTCCTGTTTAATTGTGGTTGGAGTTAAGCTCAGAGCTGGGGTGAAGTTATACTTTAAGGTAAAACAATCCTACATCTTTTGGAATCAGCAAGGCCTCACCTGCAGCTCTAAAACTGTTAAAACTTTCCTATAGGTGGCACAAGTTGGCTTGTCTGCAACTGTGTGTCAAAAACTGCTGAGGCCACAGCTCCGCAGTTGGATTACATTGATCTGATTTGCAGCTTCTAGACTGTTCTATTGCTTTTACTTGCATAGTCCTGATATAAATATGAAACAACTAGCAAGCATGGAAAGCTGTTAAAATTTTACAGCTTTGTTGTGTGTCTGTGTGTGCTCTGTAGCTCAACTCGCATCTCTGTATCTGAGACAGACAGAGAGAGTGTGTGTGTGTGTATGTGTGCAAGTAGGTCAGAGAGCGGTCATACTGACACAGCGTGTGCGTGTGCGTGTGCGTGTGTCTTCAAAGAGGACAAAGAACACAGGAGCCTTCTCCAAAACAGATCCGTCTCCACCTGCCCTCGACTATGGACTGCCACTCTGCATTTAGTAACCCTCACTGCTGCAGAGGACACTTTGTTTTTTATGTGGAAGGTAAAAATAAACAGGTAAGCTTTGAGATATCATGATAACATTACAGTGAGGGTTGATAAATGAAGGGACAAGTAGGAGTGGATGTGATCAAGTGAGAATAAAAAGAAAGAATCTCCATGTCTACCTTGTTCTTCAGGAGTCAGCTCCTCTTCCTCCTCCTCGCTGCTCTCTTCCTCCTCTTCTTCTTCTTTCATTGAGCGAGGCTCCAAGCCTTCTGCTGCCAGAAGCCTTGAAAGGAAATAAAAACAGCTGATAAGTAACAAGAAGTTTATAAAAAAAAAAAAAAACATCAATTAATTTTCTCTTTACAGTACTTTCATTCCCAATTTTCTTTGTTGTGTTTTGACTATTTTAAAAGATTTTAAAAAACATGATCAAATAGAGAAAGGAGATCACCAATAGCTCCTCCTAAAGTCACTGTAGGGAGATTAAAAAAAACTTCTGAAAAAGCTTTCTATGGAGGGAAACATGGGAGGAAAGCAGATGGAGATCTGAGGTGAGGGGGAGGAGAGAGTAGGCGCAGTGAGAATGAAGCGATGAGAGCGTGTGCGAGTACTCAAGCATGAGACAAAAATAACAAGAGTTACTATCCCCATCTCTCACAATCACAAAGAGCTTTAACAGCAGAGGACAAAATGAATAATCGTTTACGGCTCGGCGGATGGTAGTGAATTGGTGAAACTGCCCTGGGGAAGCTCCCGCTTACTGTACTACGAGTGCTTCGCTCCAACAAACTGGCCTGATTCACCCAGACAGAAGACAAGTCTATTTCCCTACAATTTCAGGTTGCATCATTAATGTACGGTAATCTGATTTTAAAGGTGGATAAAGACAAACAGGATCTAGGATAAAAGGTGTAAGTGATGCAGTTAATTAGAGAGCAGGCATAGTTGGATGGAGAGAGAAGAGACTGAAAGTGGATGTTGGAGAGATTAAACAACGAGAGGATGGAGGAAAAGAGCAGCTGTTGTACTATCTGAAGGGTTTAGTGTAAAACAATGGAAGGCACTCTGTGGAAGTAAACAAAGGCGGTTAATTGACTTGCAAGCCTGGAGCTAATCACTATCCTCTCTGTGGCACACACTCAAACAAGCTCGTCCCATCGCTGCATCAATGCACTTACATAAGGGCATCGGCCCACAGCAAATACATTTCTCAAGCCTCCATCAACATCCGGGGGGGGCAGGATTATCATCGAAAACTACATCAAAAATAAGCAGTGAAAAATATTGTTGCAGACTGAAAGGATATTCTATGAGTAAGACTAAACCGACACAATACTGCCGGGTTAAAAAATATCTATATTTATATTTTGAATAAACTAAACTTAACTAAACTTAGGTAAAAGAAAGTTTAAAAGTAAAAACTATTTTAACTTGGGGTGGAGTTCACACGTATTATACATATGATTTCAAGCTTTAGTTCATAATTTTTCATTTATTGTGCTAATTTTCTGTAATTAATTAGTTTAATGCATACAATATACATATAGTTTTCCGAGAGATAAAAACATTTGGACAAGACTTAACTTAAGACTTAACTTTATTAATCCTTTGGGATGACTCCCGCAGGAAATTGAGGTTAACAGCAAGAACAGGTATACAAGATTCATTCTTTGTAAGATGCGCTTTATACAGCAAAATGTTATTAATTGAAAAATAAATTAATATTTAGAATAGTTTGCACAGTTCAAAAGGTATTCTCTGTAAGCTTTTGACTAATTCTAGCTCACTGCCATGCACCTTGGATGCACGGTGGCATTTAATTTAACATTAGATCAATCATTCAATATTGATTGCTTTTTTTTATGAGAGCTGTTTATATTAGAGCTGTTAGACAACAGCAGATGTCTACAGTATAAAGAGTCAGTGTTATTCAGGGCTCTCCTTTGTCAATGCACGACTTTCCTTGAAACTCAGGCTGAAGGGAAACACCCTTAAAAACAATGTTTGTTGGTGTGACTGGGAGCAAAAAAAATGCAGGAAGCATTTCCATGAAAACTTACAAAAGCAGGAGTACTGCTAACCTCCACTCACTCACAGGAATTGGCTAATTTCTGCTTGGTTCATAACTGATATGTAATGCACATAACATCATAAAAATAGTTTTCACACCTGAAAAAGGGCATAAATGAAAACTAAATGTACAGACATGATAATTTAAGGGCATGTTCCAATAAGAATTTCTCAAACCACTAACTGAACACACAAGTAGTGACATACTGCTTTCTAAACACCATGAGGACACCAGACTTCATGGAGGTTTGGCTTCACTGCTGACCTTTACAAGGTTCTCTCTGCTTGATTCTCTTTCAGAAGAAAAAGGAACAAGTTTGACACTGTCTGAGGCTGGGTGTACTGAATGCATCTTGACAAAGCAGTGCAGTCTGGGACTCCGTGTACTGCCTGTGTCCGCATCCTGTGTGTGTGTGTGTTCCTGACCTTATTGGGATGCGTTTCACACTGACGACCAGTTACCCCAGCTACCCCAACTGAGGGCAAAAGCCGTGCCCCCAACTGGAGGAAAGCTGACTTCTTTGGTCTGTGGTTATGGCTTAGGTTAGGTTGTGTGTGTGCGTGTGTGTAAAGTGCATGGCACATCTTTCTGCCTGGGTTATTCTGTCCTGGGGGCTGCAGCTGAGCAGCTGCTCTATTACACCACCACTATCTGTGAGGTTACAACTACCTCCATCCCACTACTGCACTTGGGTTATGCAATAGCAAAGGTAGTGATGCACCAGGTGGCAAATATATTAATAAAATGTAGAAAATAGAAAGGGCAGGAATAAATGGATGAATGTGTTGCTCATAAAGACAATGCTTCTATAACAATGGTTTTTCAACTTCTTTGGTTCTGCAGTCTTTGGATGTTTCTCTGTGTAATGCTGTAGTAAAGTGGACAGAGTTTCTTAAGGACGTTAAAGGCTGTACAGTAAATACACTCTTATCTGTCTTAGTGGCGGACAAAGAAATCAAGGACACTGAAGAGTGAGTTTAGGTGTGGCTTATCTGGGCTACACCTAAGACCAGATATTATTTTTCTCCCTTTTTCCAAGTTCCATTTACACATCACTTAAAATCTGAAAAGCTACACACAGCACCAGCAGAGAAATTAAAAATTGAAAGGTAGCAGACCTGTTAAAGTATCCCACCTAATCACCTTTCTTTTCATTGCTCGCTTTCTCCCTTTTCTAACTCTGTACTTTGTCATGTCTTCCTCCATTCACATGTCTTACTTTGATGCCAGGTCATCAGCTGCCAGCCCACTGTGGCCGTCCGAGTCACTCAGCGCCCCTTCATCGTCATCATCCCCTACCATCCTGAAAAAGAGAAATAAACCGAGTAAAGATAAGCTGAACAAGAAGCGATGGAAGCTGGATTGAGATGACATTTAAACACAGACACAAACAGAAAAAGATAACCATACAGACAGATTGATAGAGGGAATAAAGGACACAGAGGGAAAGGTAGACAGGAAAGAGGACCACAGAAAGAGGAAAGGTCTGTGACAGGGGTGACCTTCCCTGCAGCAGCCTGGCATATTGGATTACAAACCTGCTGAGACACACACCAACCCACATACCTTATCATCTCTCCCACAACAGCACTGGGTACAGCTGTGAAATGACTGCATGATCATTTTAAGGGTAAATTAGGTGCTTTTGCACATGTATTCTCAATGGAACAGGTTTTTAGTGTCGATAAAGGGCATACAGTCTCCCATGTGGCCAACAAATACATGTCTTTAGAATTTGAGGAAAAAAATGAAAAAATGACTAAGGATCAACTGAATTAAATTTTATTCAATAGAAAAAGAGAATAGGGAATGTAGTCAGAGGGGGTCCAACCTGTTATATGGTGTGCTTGGCTCATCTATCTTCATCAGGCCATAGTCTTTGTCAGCCGGGTGGTACGTGGCCAGGATGTTCATCTCATCCCATTTTGTGGATTTCTTCCTGTAAAAGGATCAAAGACATTACAGTGAGAAGAAAAAGGGGTTAAATGGTGCACCAGCTACCCACGCACAGATTCCTCCAGGGGGAAGAGTGACCCAAGACTGGACTTGGATTTAATCTAGGACTGAATGTGCCCCACTTTTTACACAGACTGCATATTTTTGGAACACACACAAAAAACCCGGAAATGTCATTTGCACCAATTTTGGTTTCAGACAACTCAGGAAGTGGCATGGTATTTGCTTTAGTTTAAGAATAATCCATCACGGATGTGAATAAGAGTCTGAGCGAGAGCTAAGGCTCATCAGCTGTGAGTGAATAGGGTTAAAGGTCAAACAATAGTTTCATTTATAACAATTGCTTTCTCTAGAGTTGGTTTTTGTTTCACCTCTGAAACACACCTGTTCCTAATCCCACCCCACAACAGTTGCATTGTCATCTGGGAAATCAGGCTGTCACCTCTGCTTGCTCCATCAGGGCTTTTTGCTCAAAATTACTGTAATCCTTGCTGCCCCTTCAAATCCTTTGAGGAAATGAACTGAAACGGCCTAAATCGGTACAGAATGAGAAATTTTGCTCAGGAGGATAAAGACAGAACACCTGTCATTATAGTTCAGGAGAGACTGGAAATATTTTTGTTATGCATAGAGATTACAGGAGCTAAATTGGAAAATGATACCTTTTCCACAGGGATTTTGCACCAGTATGACTATGCAGAGGTGCCTATAGGGCTACTTTTGTAAACAACTTTAACATTGTCGACCAATTCTGGAAATTAAGCTCAGAAGACATAAAAATTAATTTAATAGCTAAATAAACATCAATAATGTGCTCAGTAACAATCAAGTCACCCCAAGCATAGTTTTCTGCATTATATGGTCCATTAAAGCATTTTTTAAATAGTGGTACATATAAAACATAAATGCAAATATGGGTATGCCTGTGACAGAACAATATCAGCTAATTGTATTTTACATGTCATTTTGGTTTCTGCAGTCTCACTCTCCATTTCATCCTTTTTTTTTTAAGTTTATTGTAAGGTAGCAGAGTTTACATTAGGTTTTCAAACAAAACAAACTGCACCCTAAAGCTATAAATAAAAAGGGTTCCCGTAGTTATCTGGCCTCAGTTAACCCACCTCTGCTCTCCAGAGTCTTTCCTGCCAAGATACTGTACATCAGCCCTGACCTTGCTCATGGAACAAAAGGTCAGGTATCATGGGAGACATGCAAGGGATGGAAAAGGGAAGAGAGATGCTCAATCTACTGCCAGCTACAAGCTTGCAGAACTCTACGCCTCTAACTCAGACAAGATCCATGCAGTAGACAATTTCCTTCTTTCTATACAGAAGTACTTAAGATGGGGTGTCCTCCTCAAGTTCCCAAAAGAGCTTCAAATCAGACAAAGTGTAAGAAATAGGCTAAATGTTAATATTCTTACCTGTTAATGTTTTATGTGAAAAACCTTGATTCTCGGGCACTGCGTACATTTACAGATATCCAATAAAATCAAATTATGCAAGTAGAAAAAGGGTGTGTTGTGTGGCCTGAACACATAGAGGTTTGTCAATAAATGGATTAATTTGGTTGTGGATGCTGAGCCAAGTCTATTCCCTGGATGTTACACTGAATTAACTCCTGATTTACTTTGGCATTTAGCTTAGTTTAACAAGCTGACATAGGCCTTAAGGGCTTAATAGGTTGATCAAAAGGCAAATGTAAAAATCCTAAATTTTAATAGTGAAAAAGTCTTTGGAACTTCTTCAACACCAACCAAAAATTCCAAGATTGGTATTCAGTGCATCAACAGTAGTGAAAACAATAGTAAAACAAAACATTTATAAGCACTTCTGTCTTGCTTGTATTTCATTAAATCAGTTGTACCCAAGGTATAGTCACAATTTACATTTTTAGATTCTCTATGTCTTATGTATCTGCTTGTGATATGGTAAAATATTTGTTTCTATCTGCAAATAGCATGGTAAATATTCCTATCAAATCCAGTTGATTACCATGCAAAGTCTCGACCTTGAATATTCCTTGAAGTTGGCAAACCTAGTTTAGACAGAGATCTGAAAAATATTAATGGGTTGTCCACTAAAAAATTTAAGACTTTAAAGGGATTTTGGCCAAGACACATGCACATAACTTGACACAAACTGGTCCTGTAATAAGCTGCTGGCCTTCCTTTTGAGCAGCAAGGCGACCGAGTGGTTTGAAAAAAGCACTCTGTTAACAGAGAGCAAATAGTCCATTGTTGATACCCTGAGAAAATGTCCTTGACCAACATACTGAACATGCACACTCATTACACAAAATTAGTCACCTTGTTGGATGGGTTTTGTAACTGGAACAAATGCACAACTACAAAGCTGAAATGCATACTACATACAGCATTATGGCTTTTTTTTCTACATTATGATCCAGAGAATCCCAAGAATAATCAAATTAGTAGGGTTTTGTTCAAGGAAAGTTCTCATATCCTGTTACTTGGAAACAAAACAGGAAAATAATCTCTCTAGCAGAGGTACTTAAGCTGCCTGGAGGCTCAAATAAAAAAACCACCAATGATAGTGAGAGTTTTATCAACTTCTTCTAAAGCAAGCTTAGATCTGAGAAGAAACGACCCAGAAATGTTCTCAACAGAGGATTCTGAGTAACATCTGGGAGTGTTTGTGTGTGGTTACACAACACATCACAGAAGCAGCCAATCGTTCCACAAAACTGCTATTGCCCTTAAATCCACACCAGGCAGAACAAATCATCACAAAAACTGCAATACAATTATGATGCACCTGCCACAACAAGAGGAAAAATACAACTACGAGCACATGCTAAATATAGAATTATCTCTTATGTGACGGTGAGGGTGGTCAATAGCTGGCGACATAACGCTTCAGGAGAACTCATTAAATAGAGTGAGTCATCAGTGAGAGCTGAGCTGTGCTATCAGGTAGCATAGTCAAATAGTAGTGAGGAAAGGTCCGGCCCCAGGCTCTCCAATACTGCATAAACACCGATATCAACAGCAGCACATCCTCCTTTCAAAGTGGGGACAGTCGGCTGAAATACACACACAATACTTCTCCATAAAACAGTCAAAAGTGGCAATGAAGAAAATGAATTCCAACTGCAGGGGAACTGCTCATAAATTTTAGTTGTGTCCCAGCCAAACAAAAAACATTTGAAGTGTTGTTATGAACTAAAAAAAAAAAAAAAAGAAGAAGAAAATTGGTTGACTGACATACATGTCAAATATTTGTTTTAAATCAACTTAGCCTTCCACAGATAATCAACTTAATTATATCATAAAAGAAAAGTGCAGTTAAAGTTGTTTTGTAGAGTGCTGTTGCCAACTTTTCCAGTGACAAAAACTACAAACAAAAAAATATATATTTTGGTATTGACATATATACATATATATATATATATATATTGTTGGGGTGGGGGGTGGGGCATTGCCTAATTAAGATTTTCTGCCTTTTTTCTGCAGACGTTTGTACATGCATCAAGTGCAAATCAGTGTTCCCTTAGGTAAAGTAGATTTTGGGCTAAAACCCTGTCTTAAGCCCCTGTCATCTGTCCAGACTTTAGAAAGTGCATCAGCCAGGGAGCAGAGTAATGAGGGGGGAACTGCACTTTGAAATCTCTGGCCACATTAGCAGACAGGGTACGGTCATGATGTGGGGAAAAAAGGCAATGTCCTCCACACAAATTGCAAGGGATTTTCACTGTTACACTGACAAGTGAAACAAGTGTAAGTGAAGGGAATCTAAATCTTAAAAACAACTGTAGCTACAATAATTTGTGCTTTCAAAGTGTTTCTTTTCAATAATGTTGCAACCATTGGTGCTTTTAAACTAAATGTATTACCCATCACTGTACCAAGAACACAGCAAATAATGAAGATGGAGATAATTAAGTATTTTAACTAAATTTTCCTGGTTTGTACAGTTACTCCTCTCTGTGGTTGTAGACCAGAGGGGTTCGGACACCTGATGATTTTGAATTCATCCATTTCAGACATTTCTCAGCAGGACAGCTACAGTATTCTTTTTCTGGGACTGCAGTTGGCCTAAGATGACACATACACAGGAGGATAAGATGTCTGAGAGGTATTTTTCTGTTCGTATTATGGAAAGTCAGAGATTCACTGTGTGCCAGTCAAACTGTCCATCACACAGTCTGGATAAGGCTCACAAGACAGTGAAGGAGAGATTGAATTTCATGGAAGCATCCATGAATTATATATCACGGGGTGTGAGGCCCCTACATTACTGTTTACTAAATAACAGTGGGTGATTGAAGGCATAACAAAAGTAACAATCTCTAATAAGTAAAAAAAAAAAAAAGTGGCCACGGCCTTACAATGCCCCATTGGGCTTCAGTTACTTTACTTTTTTACTAGTGGCTGTTTCCAGGACCTAAAAGGTGATGAACACACATTTCTAACAGGCATCAAGAGTGCTATACTTTGAGCTTTACTATTAATTGGATGCTTATTCTACGACATCTATGGAGGGAAGTTGAATTTTGGGTCCATCAAATTAGTGCTGATGGTATTTGTAGTATTTGTAAAGCCAGTTCAGGATATTCTCTGGAGATTGTCAAATCAGCTGAACAAGTAATTGGATTTACAATGTGATCTATTTTTATTTTTTATATATACACAAAAATCAATGCAAAATGACTTTACTAATCCCCAAGGAGAAATTCTTTTGTCTGTATGTCTCTGTAAATTGTACAGCTTAATGGCTATAGGAACAAAAGATCTTAAAGATCACACATTCAAAAGTATGTATGTCCTAAATGCCTAGTTACAAGAACATCTTTGCCAGTGTGTTTGCATTTACTTTAAAGAAAAAGTACAGCATGTTTGGGTGCAAACAGGATCCTTCCAGAAAATTGTATTTCCTCCACTTCCTCATCACTCAGAGGAAGACTATTTTTGTATCAACACAGAAAAAGCTTGATTCACTGTTGGGACTGGAATTCAATAATAACTGCCATCCTTCTATGACCTAATTTCTCACGCTGCAGCTCAGAGAGCAGGACTGGAACTGATGTCTAGACCTGCCAGCACAGGAAAGGCAGGTGGCACATTCGACCTTAACCAACCAAAGAATGGGTGGTTATCTTCTATATTACATGTTGACAAAAGGAAAATATAACCACCGAAACTCAGATTTTTCTTGAGATGTACAAACACATTATTGACTGAAAAATGTATGTTGAAGACCAGAAGCATTACTGTAATGTATTTCATACTTTTCTACTGACTCTTTCGTCAAAAATTGATTTAAATCAAAATATGATTCTAATAAAAGATTTGACTGATGATACTTTCTAAGCCAACTGTTAACAGTGGACAGAATCTCAAACGAGCATCAATGATTTATCAGCATTTGGCAGGTAGGTGTAGTCAGTTCATCACCCCGAAAGTGAATCAGACACAATTCAATTCAAATTAAGACCTCATATGCTTGTGAATGTATTTATTTTTTAGTTAATCACATTGACATTTCAACCCGGTTATTTCTAATCGGCTTGCTGGTTCCATAATTTCCTGCTTCAGCACTCGTTCAAAGCCAGACTGGTAGATATGCCTCTCATGAAACACCTGCTCAAGGGCAATGATGTTCAAACCCTGGTGGGATTTAAACCTGCAATGCATTAAGCTTGAGACAACTTCCTGTGCAGCCCTGCATCCTTTCTTGTCTTGAGTATTTTTTACCCATCTGACCTGAAGCATTTTGTCTCACTGCCACAGCCAAAGTATCAGAGTCAACAATATCAATACATACTGGAAGGTAAGGTTCCAGATAAAGAGACCAACTTCAAATTATTGTCAACCTGACCCAGAGACTGCACTATTAGACAACAGAATAGCTGATCCAGCAGTTCCAGGAAAGTTTTCACGACCTGCACATTGTTTGATCATTAGTCACTCCCATAAACTGTTGACAAATAATAATTTCCCCTGTAATGTCCTTGACCTTATCAGATCCTCCCCAGTTGCCATCCAAGATGCTTGATATTTTAGTTTGGTGTCTCCTACTGCAAGTGGAGTGACCCATCCTGGCCAAAATCAACTTTGAAGTTTTGCCAAGTAAGGTCAGATGTCCTCTGACAAAGCATCTAATTGATCCTTGGACTAAAGGGCACATGAAATGTGTTCAGGAACCATGGGACTTGACAACAGATATATTCATAATTATGAACTACAAAAAAGGGACTGGGTGTAAGATAATAAGATCAGAAAATTCTTATTTCAAGGCTCAGATTGGTGCTTGTTTTATAATTTTAGTGCTAGAGCAGGCCTGAAACACAGTTGTCAGTGTCTGATACAATATCAAGTGTTTGTCACTAAAAATATAATTTGTGGTACGCCCAGATGCACTTGGGATCCACTTAGACTGATTTCCATCTCAATGGTATATCCTTTGAGCAACACATTTTCAATTCTTTTAAACATTTTTTTTTTAATCAAAGGATTAAGAAATATTCTGTCAATACCCTAAAATTTGCCAGAGGCTTTTGGTTGGCCTACATCTTAATCACTCTAATGCAACCTGAAGCAGACAATGCGCTGTTTGTCTCAACATTTATGCCAGTTCTGTCTAGAGCTGCAAAGATTAGGCAACAAATCAATTGCTTGATTTTTTTCATGTTTTCATACATTTTAATGCAAAAAATGCAGAAAACGAGGCTGAGGTGTCCTGATTTACAATATTTTAAATAAACATCATAGTAAATTGTGTGGGGTTTTGACTGAACAAGAAAATAAGTAATTCAAATGCATCACATTGGAGTTTGAGAAACTGTTATTGTTATTGGGGTTTTTTTTCTCAATATTTTTGTGAAATATATGCTGATTAATGAATAAAATAATCGACGGATTGAGCAACAATGAAAATAATCGTTAGTTGCAACCTCAGTTATGTCTCCTTCTCGTTTGCAGAAAACAGATCGTCAGTCTGTGTTTGCACCGTACAAAACTTAAATCGTGCTTGATATAAAAATCTCAGGACTTACGATGAGGCAAGTCGTAGCACAGAACTAATGGAAAGTTAACGTTACGTTAAATGAGAACATGGCAATTTAGGATAAACACTCATTAGTCACGTTAACGCCTCATTTAATGTTACATTTGAACGCGTCCTCTGTTTTGGTCAGTGTTATTTTTTACCTATTATGGCCATCATTGGCAGGGGGTGTCACCATGCAACGATAGTTGTTACCTATCTATATTTTTTATTACTTTCAAGTTAAGCAAGTCGACATTAATAGTTTTGTGTTATCTCATGTATAACTAACAAATTGCACATTCGTTGACAGCGGTAATAACCAAACTATAAAATTACCTGTCGTGAGTCTGGCTAGCGAACAAGCTAACCGGTAGCGGTAAACGTTAGCTCTTGGTTACACATATCATTAAGATTACATCAGGAAGGTGAAGCTATCTCATTGTAGCAAGAAATAACTCAAAAGTTTTTCACGCACACATCACACGCTGCTGACTAACATTTAAAGCCAAAGATGTGACTTTTACGTTACAGTTAGCCTGACAAGGGGAGTAACGTTAGAAAGGCTAACAAGTGTTTAGCTAGCTTACGTTACCTGGCTATCAGCCTTACGACAGTAAAGCAGAAAACTTACTGTTGATCATCCTCCGACAGTGCCGGAGCTTGTTCAAGACTCTCTCCCGGTGCTTCGTCGGGCAGCGATTTGACGTTTGCCCCGCTGTTCTTGTTTTTCAGGATGCCTTTTATCGGCCGGGGAGCTGCCATTCCCACACGTTTACTGTCACACCGGCTCGCTCAACTATTTCTTTTAAACTGATTTTCTAAATCTGCTATTTCTGCAACTTAATAAACACAAACGGGTTCGATGTTAAACACACTCCCCGTCATAACTCAATGCGCTTCCATAAACTCAGGAGAAACCCATGCAGGATCCTACGTCCACTGGCGGTTCAGCATGCCTTCTCTCCGGCTGCTCGCTGACTGGTGGGGAAACAGCACTACTAGCGGGTCGGCTGGATTCGCAGTATCGCGAGATTTTGAAATGGGCTTTCACAGTCCAGAAAAAAAGAATTATCACAAATGCTGCCTTTGTGGGCTCGGAAATTTCTGTGTCGTGATGGCAGCATACAACTGAGAGAACAAGAGCAGGCGGGGGAGAAAATTGTATGAAGAGCATATTGCGCTACTTATATACTTTGTCACTCCATACAGAATTGTTTTTTTTCACGTGTAATGCATTCTACATTTGAATGCACTTTTTGAATATAGTATTACCACATTTTTTGCCTAATACTGTTTTGTAAATATTTTCTTTTTCATGTGTTCTTTCTATCTTGTAGGAAAGAAAGGCTTTCAAAGTTGTAGGTGGTGTTTGAAATATTTGTTTATGGAATATTATGCTTTATAATTTCTAAGGCTTATTATATAATTTCTTGTTCAATCCTGCTTTCATAGTTTCACATAAGGACTGCTAGTAAAAAAACAACAACAACAACAACAAAAAAACCTCAAAGGCCAACTCATCTTCAGGTCTATTGAAAATGTGTTTATTTTTGTAACTACACACATGGCAAAGGAAAAAGACGAAGCATGTTAGTATTCCAAGCTTTCAATTTTAAACAAAGTCTTTTCAACTGAAAGGCTAGTCATTACTCAGACTTTTGTCAAACACCAAATTTTATAATTAATCCTTTAATTTAAAAAAGTCTTTTTGTTTATACATATTAATTAAATTACTCCTATTTCTCTTTCTACAAAGAGCAAAAAAAGTCATCTATGTGGCTAAGTACAGAAAGACAGTGGGTTCATCTTCAGCGAAACACTAAGCTTGAGATACAGTTCTCAGTTGTCATTCTGGAGGTTTTTTCTTTGTTAACAGTTTTTTTCTGTCATTTGATGGAGGATATAAGTGCCATTGGGATGACAAGTGACAGATCTTGATGCGAGTATCAGGCCATAGTGTGGACACTCCTCCTGATCAGGGTGCGTGCTATACTCAGCTGCTTCAACCAAGGCTTCTCTGTGAAGGTACTGCAAAAGAGAACATGCATTATACATACAGTAAACTATGGCTGTATCAGTGAGGGTGTGCCGGTGTTGCTGATGATTGCCAGCCTTACAAATGTTACATGTATGGCTGCTGGATATTTTACTTAATTTATAATATGAGGTAGCAACAGTTTAATTGTATAGAAGGTTATTAATAGAAAAAAATTATAATCTGATGATAGTGAAGTTCCTGATTTAAAAAATATGCAAATTTTAACTGTTGACTGACTTTAATTAGGCCACTTAAATAAGTATACTCTATAACTTAAATATAATGAAGTTACTTTAACTATACTTACTTAAATATTGTCACATATGTTATGTTTAGCTGTAAGTATTTTATTTGATCCTGGTAATAGGATTGTTTGTGATGATTTATCCTACAGCGTTCTTTCGGTGTGTATATATTTCATTATTATCAACAAGTTATTATAAATTATTCGTGTGAAGTGAAGTGTGTAAATACAGTTGAAACATTCATTACAGAAGCAAGAAAAGTAATTATAGAAATGTGTTGATGTTAAAGCATATGCAGAACATGAAGCTAAATTTCAGCAAAAATCCAAATTATCAACTCTACACAGAATCATAGACAGAAATATGTGTTAACATTTTAACTGTAAGGAAAACTTGATTTTGTTTCACTGATTTTTTGCTGTAAACATAATTTATGAGAACTATCTCAATGTGTTTTATTGCATGTGTGTGTTTGAGTGTAGATTGTAAAGGTTAGAGACCTGGCTATAGTTAAGCAATATATGGCTTTCTCTCTTGGTGTTCGGCTGCAGGACTCCACAATATGAGAACATTTTGGCCTGACAGTGTTTTCTCCGATGATTGGTGGGAGTATAAACCTGTTCCAACATAAGCTGCTGCCATGCTCACTGATTTCATCCAATAGGCCTTCCTCTGTACTTTTTACATCTGTTTTCTTTTTTTTCCTCTTCTCTTCAAGGTCACCCTGGTTCACAGAATGCAGGCTGTGGAGATGTGGTACTGACAGTGAGTTTCTGATGGGAGGCAATGGCTTAGAAGTTTTGGCTTTGTTTCCTCTACTTGATTTGGTCACAGTTTTCCAGGATCTGGAAGACATATTTGGCTGGCTGTAGCCATCCACCAGTAACATATCCCCCATCCTGGCTTTGAAGGCAGCGGTGGTGAACTTGCATCGATTGGAGGCTGCCCTTTTCCTTCCCAAACTCACCCAGCATTTGATCTGGAGGTAGATACGCACGGGCAGAGATATGTTTGACAGGGATACTACTGAGCAAAGCTTGTTGGCTAAGTACCGCACACAGTCCCTGTGACCATGCTGAATCGCAATCTTCAAAGGGTCCCATCCTGCAGGGTCCCGGCAAGCCAATGCCAGAAGGTTGTTAGTGATGAAGAGTTTCAGGATGAGGAGCTGGTTGTTTTCAGCTGCTATGTGAATGGGACACTTCCTGCTGCCTTCATGGGCTGTTTGGTGGCACCACTGGCGGTACGGATGGACTCCAACTGTTTCCTCAGCATGCGTCCCCCTCTCCAGTAGCCACCCTGCCAGATCCAGGTGGCCTAAAGAGGCAGCGATGTAGAGTGCCACCTGCAGCTGAAACCTGGAAAAGAAGGGAGATTT
>JAOWBC010001052.1:12524279-12535938 GCA_028566105.1 Hypoplectrus providencianus | reverse complement strand
TAGGCACAGCCTCCCCGTGACCCGGGATTACCTGGATAAAGCGGTTCGGAAAATGGATGGATGGATGGATGGATGTTTTTTTCCCCCTCTGCTGTCTAACACTGGCAGAGAGGCCATGTGACATGCTGCCCTAGTCCCTGGGGGCTAAACTCAATCTGTCCGTTTTTCAAGTTGCCCTCCTCTGCCAGAGCTCTGCCCATGTCTGTGTCTGTCTGTGAGCCTGGCAGCAAGTGGTTTCAGCTGTGATTTACAGTTAAACCCATCACATTATCGCCCATACTATCACCAGTTAAAGAATAGAGAAATAGGTCCCTTTTTTCTTGCTGACAAAACCTGTTTGTGAAAAAAGTACGGTAATACAATATTTTATGCACTGTGGTACAAAAAAGTGGAAAACTACAATTTCTAATCATGCATACGCCACAGAATCTGATCGGTGTGATGCAATTTAGATTTGTACCTGCTAATAGTCAGCAATTGACTTAACAGAGTTTATGTTAATCTATCTTTTGTTTTATTCCAATGTATTCTTATGGTATTATTTGTTTCTACAATGGATGTGAAAGTTTAATATTTCATTTTTTATCAAAAAAAGTTTTTTGTTTGACAAGGTAACTTTGAAGAGTGGTTAAAAATCAGTGTCCAATCCACATAAAGATGTCTATTTTCATTCCAGCCCTGAAAATTACTGTATTGGCCACCATACCTGCTAATGATTAATTCCCCTTCTCTCTGTGTCGGTCTCAAATATATTGGTCATGCTCTAATGTATAGATGCTTGCTGTTAATTAACCCTGTACCTCAACATAATTTGATAACCTTTTTTTTATTTTGTTATATTACGTTAAACCAACTTGAGATGTTGAAGCTGTTCTGCAGCTGCATGATGCCCGGAGAAACCTCTGGCATCACAAGGCAGCACAAGCCTGTTTACCTCTGCAGGATTCCCCACAGGGAGCAAGGTTTCAGACAGAGCCCTCCCTGTTTCCACTTACACAACCCCGGCTGTTTACAGCTGCTTCATGGTCTCAAAGCAAGGCCTCTGCAAGCCTGTGCACACTCCACAGTATGCAACAGCTATGTTTAATATTGAAAGTGCACATACAGTATGCAGCATACCAATTTTTTGCATAATTAAACTTCACCCAAGATTGGAGACGCACTGCGTGTCCTGTCACAGCAGTTTTATGAAAAAGGGGGGCAATGCAAAGAATTGTTTGGTTGTTAAATTCAGAAGCATTTAACAGTTGTCTTGAAATGGCAACTAAAGAAAAAATCTTCATTTTCATCTTCAAAAATAATTAAGTAGGTAAGAACAGTTGGGAGTATCAGTTTGGTCACAGTTACTCAGCTTCTCTTTTAAGCACTGATGTAACACACTTGTAATCTGTATGCAGGAATTGAAATTTATGTGCACGCATGAAAATTCTAAAGTTTATTGCTGCAGCCAAGCCATAATTATTTCAAGAACAAAATAGCTACTGCAATGCCATCGAACAAATGGACACGGTATAAAGAAAAATGCAGAACTAACTAAACTAAACTTTTTGGGGGGTAGAACTATAAAGTAGCTTAAAGTGTAGGAGTAAAAGTACCCCAAAACCTGTGTAACATTTCAGTAAACCTGTTGCTCTTGCAGTGTATCATCACACTTGATAAACTTGGTGGATGATAAAACATTTTAAGAGGATTTAAATGGTCACAGATAGAGACACAAGGAGTAAAAGCAGAGGATCTTGCTACAAACTGTTGGTACAGCACAGAAGTTTTATATAGATATGACCCTGGCCAGGAATCGATACCTAACTTAAAATATCTGTGTTCCCTTTTTGCAGCGTTCAGGCATGTTTTTTTTTATTCCGTTTATGTGCCCACTTTCACTTCTACAATTATAGGGTGATCTCTCTTCTGAGAAGAAAATGCTTAGGTTTCTTTTTAAAACTCTCTGTGGTTTGGACATTGCAGCAGCACTGGTGAAGTCAGTAGCACAGACATACTCTGTTAAATCTGTAAAAATAAACAAAAAAATAAAAGTTTTCCTCTTTGTGCACCATAAGAGCTGGTTTCTATACAGGTGCTTGTCCAAAAATCACAAAATACTGAAACTTCTGCGACAGTATCACTACTTTAAACATTGTCAGTGGCTGAGTGATTTTGTTAGTTCAGAGGCAGCAGGATGGTGATTGATATTTTATATATTATTATGATTAATATATATTATATATTCATACATTTTAATAAAATAATCTCATCTCAAAGGTTTATTTTTAGGTTTTTATTACAACTAGCTCAGGTGTCATCACATGACCTAAGGGGGAGAATGAAAGCTAAGTAAAAGAAAATAAAACCTGAAGATTATGATTATGATGATGTACTGTTCTCACTTCCATGCTGAAATAAATTGAAATTAAACCAGGAAATCCTGGATAACTCCATGTAGAATACCACCCTGTTTTGTTTTTTTGTTTTTTTTTGCTCCAAGCCTAAGTTGTAGTAGCAAAACACTTTTGTTTTATAAAAATCAAGTCATGCTCACATCTGTTCTGCAAAGATGTCAACTCCGAAAGCAGTGAGGGATTTTTTTTCTCAGTTTCATCTGTGGTTTTGTTATGGAGATGATGCACTGATAGGGTTCCTTAATGCATCTGCATGAGTCATTTGTCTTGCATCTGGTTCTGGTAAATGTATGGTAATGAACTAATCATGGACATTTTCCAGCAGATAGTTCCTGTCAATGACTCACTGTACGTATGCAGCGACTGAACAAGTCATTGTGCCTTTCTCCTGTTCTGTTGTTCTGTAAAGCAGGTTTGATCTTCACTTTCCCCACCCACATTTCCTCAGCCAGTCTAGAATGTGACCCAGAAACAAACCAGCATATTTTCACATTTAGACTGCAGCAGCCCCATTTCACCGGCTTTTCCATCCCAGCCCAGCACAGTAATGGTTGCAGTAAGAAGGTCATGGGTTAATACCACAAAAACCTGGTGATTAATGAGCTAAGTAATGTTATGACTGACTATTTAATGTAATGATAATAATCTCCCAGATCTATAGCTTCACCTGCTTCCTGGTTGTGGTCATGCACAAGGTGGCAGGGTGAAGGCAGGTTAATATAAACTTCGATGAATGCAGATTTAATCTCCTTACAGGAAGCCCCAGTCAGGCCAGAGCGAGTTATTAAGTCCTCTATTTTTCCCCACCTGAACTCAGTTTGCAGATCTGCAAACAAGCCCTATAGTGCAGTTGTCAGTGAGGGGATTAAGTGTGATTGCCGTGCAGTGATTTGGAATTGTCCACCAGAGAAATCCCCCCATCCCTCTCTGTCCCTCTTGAATTCTGAGATAACAGAACGTCCTTTACAGCTTTTAGCACTAATGCGCTGTTTTATTACAACATGAAGAAGTTCAAGGATATAGACAGCTTTACTACTTACTTTTGTAGAGACTTTTCAGTCTCTACGAAAACAACACTGGCACTTTATTATGTGAAGTGTGTACCCAGAGTGTCTGCGGGGTGTTAAAAAGTCTTAAAATGTTTCAAATCAAATCATTTGAATTTAAGGCCTTAAAATATCTACAATTCTCTTCAGTCATAAATATGCTTTTGAAAGGTCTAAAAGATGTATTGATGTTGCTTTTTTTTTTTTTTTTTTTAAACAAAAGCATTAAATTAGTCTTACTATGAATGTTTATATATTTGAAGACACTATAAGTGAACAACAAAACAGAGCTAAATACCCTCGCAGGCTGGTCAGAATCTATCGAGCACAACCAGCTGGCGTGCTATGTGCGCCCCATGGTGTGTTACAGGCTAGCATAGCAGCAGGGAAAAGCTAACAGAAGCCCACAGCAAAGCCAAATTGTGTAAGCCAGGTAAGAGCAAGTCCAATGATTTGTTGCTGCAGATGTGAAAGAGCTGTGAATGAATTAATGTACTCTGCAAGTAGTTCTTGGCTTCCGATTTCCTTCATTTTTTTTTTTGTACTTTTTTGCCAGTATGGATATGAAATTAGTCTTGAATTGTATTTATAATGGTCTTAACAGTCTTAAATTTGATTGTTGCAATCTGCAGGAAACCTGGTACCCAATAATGAGTGGTTATTTGAAGCCCTATCACCAGTCTACACATTCTCCTCTGACCTCTGGCATTAACACCTTCGCCCAGAGAACAGTGGATATTTTCTCTTTTTCAGACCATTCCTAAGAGATGGTTGTGGGTGAAAAAACCCATCAGATCAGCAGTTTTTGAAATACTTTGAGCAGTCTGGCACTAACAACAATGCCACGTTCAAAGCCAATTGCCTAAAGTTTATAAAGATTAACAGATATCTGATAACTCCAGTTTGGTTGCATTGCAATACAAGTCTCTTCTAGGAAAGGGTTCATTGTTAGTTCCCTTCTTCAACTGTTGCTTTAATTCCCAACTATAATGAATGCAGAAGAATGTGTCCCAGTGAGTTCCAAACATACTCGCATTTCATGAATTCAGCTTGGCGTCTACAGACAGCAGAACCAGTCACAGTGAAGGGGTTACTATAGGATGATTCAAATATAACTATTTTTGTGGTATTCAGTGCAAAGACAGCATTTTATCTTCATCTCCTTTCAGTCTACGTTTTCAGGATTTCCCCTCCTTCGCCAGCTATTTCCTGTTTTTCACTGTCCTCTCCTCTCTGCAGTCCTTGGGTTCATTTTTTTTTTTTTAGATGTTTATTCCTCCCAACAGAGGGCACTCTTGCTTCTGCTTTCAGAGTCAGGAGCAGGAATGTGAGGCAGTGGCACAGTGATGTCATCCAGCAGCAAAGCAGGGCTGCACTGGAGGAGGCACCCAGAGGTGACGGCAGTGAAGGAGATGGGTGATTCCTCGCACGTTGCCCCTCCCCGATGGGACGATTTCACAGATTTCCCTTATCCCCAAATTTGACCTTACATATGTCAGGTCTTTTTAATGTTGAGCTACCAGCGGACGGTGCAGTCAGTCAGCAGATTTTCCCGTTCTGTTGTGTGGCACGGATCGGTCTAATAGCAAATGTGATGTGTCACTCTGATCATTTTCCATATGTGGCTCAGCTGTGTGTCAGTGAGGCAGCGGGTAGGATGCACTCATCGAGGCACCGGCCTTGCGTATGTGTGTGTGTGTGTGTGTGTGTGCGTGTGTGTGTGTGTAGGAAAGTGCTGACTCTCCTTGATTTATGGGCTGTTATTTTTTTTAAGTGTTGGCTTTAAAAGAGAGAGAGAGAAAGAGAGCTGAAAGAAACTGGCAGTCCCAGAGTCCCACAGCAGTCCACACTTCCTGTCTACCACCCTCCCTCTCTCTCTCTCTCTCTCTCACACACACACACACACACACACTCACTGGTGTTAGTTACACTTGCATAAGAGCAGCACAGCTTTAGAAATGTATATCACACCATGCCTCTCCCTCCTCATCTCTTGTGTATTTCCCTTTCATCATCTCTTCATTTATCTTCTTCTCTTTTCTCACCATCCCCTTCTTTTTGTCTTCACCTTTCTATTTTTATCTTCCTCCATTTGTTTTATTTTTCCCGGCTCTGCTCTTTTGTCTGCATTACACTGGCTCTCTGATTTGTCTTGCCTCCATATTTGTATCGTTCTGTGTTTTTTCCGCCTTTGTTCTCCTCTATTTATCACTCTGTCAGCCTCTCAGTCTAACCCTCCCTCCCTCTCTCTTCTCACTATCGTCGTCTCATCAGTCACTTCAGAAGCTGTCGTTGGAAATGGGACTAAGACAGGAAGCTGCAGGGAGAGAGGAGAGATGGGAAACACAAGGGCCAGAGTTTTCAGCTCGAACTGAGACCCGCCAGTATTAAAAGCTGTTAAACTAAAAAACACTTCTCTTAAGTGACATAAACACAAACGGCATATTGACACATCATTTTCTGTGTCAGCCTTACTTCCAGTGTATCATGCATTAATTTTGCATGCATTACCATGTTAAATTCATGTTTGATATGCCAGGGTTGCATTTGGGGCTGCAGCCTCTGGGCATCCTGTTGTTTTTCCTTGAGTTTGTTTTTCATCTGTGGTCTTGATGGATGCTGTTCATCTGGGAGCAGTGGGAAGGTAGAGCAAAGATGGCACTGCTCATACTTTGATTCAGGGAGCTCATGTAGTTCTGTTATGTGTAGCTTCTTTAATGGCAAACAGGTACACTACAGAGGTGTCTAAAATCTTGTTCCTCAGTGCTGATGGATTCTCATTAAACTGTTCTTTGTGATAGCCTGTGACTTGTTAAATTGGCTACAATCAGTCCGCATGTTATTTTCTTGATTTCTCGTTCTGTCTGTAAATGTCAGAAAATTGTGCAAAAAGTCTATCCTTGTTCTCAAACTCTAAGGTGGCTGCCTTTGAATGTCTTGTTTTGTCCGTCCAAAATCAAAATATATTCAGTTTCAATATATAAAACAGAGAAAAGGAGAAAAATCTCCTTATTTCTGATTCTGAAAACAACATTTTCTCCCATTTGGGCATGAAAAATAACCATTAATTGATAACCAACATAGTTATTTGTCAACTGATCATTGCAGCTCTGATTGCCTACAGTGTTAAATCTTATTGAACACTGCCAAAATGAGTAGATCCTGTTCAGACATTTACAGTGATATCTCACGGGTGTCAGACCATTAATGTCACTTTGAATCTGCCCACATGAATCCCTGTCAAAGTGCCCTTCAGTAACCCCAAACTGCTCTTGTTATATTTCTTGAAAACAGAGGCTACACACAGACTCAGTCATTGATTTATATAACAGGGCTTTTATTTTGTCAACCAAAGACCGCTTCTCATTTAAGTTGCATAATAAGGCTCATTTTTTGTGTATCATTGATATTTTACGGCTCGATGATACTTTCTATTTTCTCTCACCACGTCATGTGTGATGATGTCATCCCCGCAGGGATTCCTGATTGGAGCACGACCAGAAAATGCATGCGAGCCCATCGAGCCCCCGCCGAGGGACAACCTCACAGGCGCCTTCATCGTCCTCATCAAGCGCTTCGACTGCAACTTTGACATCAAGGTAAAGTGTTTACACTGAAGTGTGTGTCCCTCATCCTTAACCAACTCAAAAAAGTAAAACATAACGATTTTACCTTTATATCCAAGCTAAACAATTTTTTAAGATTATTTGGGGGCATTTTTGTAGCTTTATTGGATAGTGACAGAGAGAATGGAAAGGGGAGATGGATGGGAAGACGTTGCAAGGGGACCTCAGGTTGAATTTGAACCCTGGTCCGCCACGGCACTCTACCAGTATGAGCCACTAGGGACCCCAAAAACATTTTTTTGATAGATGAAGGATGCATTGATTGACAGACCAAAAGTATGTGCAGCATCGTGGGTACAGGGAATCATGAACCTTGTATTTTATTTACAGGCCTTAGATTGTTTGGTGAAAGTCTGTTTTTCTGTTTTCATGTACAGCAGCACCTGGAAGTAGTTGCACACATTATTTATTTTAAGAGCTGTTAATTACAAAGGCAAGCTGCCAGCAGTGTGTATACGGTACTTTGCACTGATGTGTTTTTCTTCACACTGCATTGATATCAGATCAGGCCCAGTTAGAATGGTAATACCGGAAGCAAAGTTACCTTAAACACAATTTCCTGCATGAGCATCTTTCCCCGCTCCAAAGCCTCCCGTCTTCTTCTGCTCCTGCTGCAGTTTTGTGCGTGATTCTGGACTTGTGGAGCTGAAAGTTTAGTTTCCCTAATAAGTCAGTGAAGCAGAAAGATGGTGAGAGTGCTGAGTGCCATTAGTCCAGTGAGGCATTGGGACATGTGCACAGCACAGAGGGTGGCGATGGCAACATAAGTTGTGTGTATGTGCATCAGGAGTCCCGCCAAGTTGAAAGGAAGAAATATTCAGAAAAGAAGATGAAAGAGTAATAGAAAAGAGTGAAATACATGGGCACAGACAGAGGGGAGTGTGTCTTAAACCTGCTACACTGGCTCTGTCTGTGCAGCGTGCGGTCGCTGCCAGCATCGCTGTGCGCCTGTAGAGTTTGGCCAGGTGATAATGCAGTTGGTTATGCAACGATTGAAAAAGGACGCTACATTAAGTGGTGCTGCATTAAAGAGACAGCTCAACCCAAAACACACATCGACAATGTCTTTAAATAATGGCCTAAGTCATTTTTTCAGGTTTTTCAAAAAACACAAAGAAATGGTGGCCACAGTATTTCTTTACTAACCTGTAGTGCCATTTATCAGTGTAAGTTCCTGTACCGGAGTGGGATGTCTGCGAGATGGTACTTTGAGCACCACAAGCAAGTTATCTAATTTAATTATATGCAAGAAAAGGCTGCATCTCTACAGCCAAATATCTCTAACATTCAGCTCTTCACACCAAAACAATCCAGACTGATATGTAGCACTACAGGTAAAAGGCAAAAATTTGAATTTTTTATTTGATTGGGGTACCTTTACTCATGACTTGGAGTAAAGACTGTCCACATTCCTTTCGAGAGGGCTCAGACTGCATTTCAACATGGTTACAGGAGGATGATGGAAAAAGTAATTGAATGGGGTCACTGTGTCCGTGGTTTTAGAAACTAAAGGAGCCTTCTTTACTTCTGCGGTTAAGAATATTTGGCCACCAACTAACAGGGGAAATCCTGGACAGTCATTGTTAAATCAAACCATTGTTGCATACAAATGTAGTCTCATTGTTGCCTAAGTAAAACTAGTTTCAATGCCTCCTACTTGATTAATCAAGTAAATACCTGTACAGAACACTTTAACTTCCCCAAAAAATCTTTTCATTTTTGAGTTTTGTTCATAATGCACCAACTGGACCTTCTGTTGATTCCAAGTCATACTTTGTGCAAAAGTAAAATGTTAATGATTTCCATTTTTCCTTATTTTTTTCACATTTACATTAAAAGAAACTATAATGTCCAAATACTGACACTTGTTGTAGATCTGTTTCTAAATTCAGATTCTTCATGGATTCAGAGTAAAAAACAGAATAGAGAATAGAAAGGAGTGAAGTAGAGAGAGGGGAGAGTTAAGAGAGGGAGAGTGGGGATGAGTAATGGGGTGAAAGAGAGGAAAGCATGCAGCCTCTTGGCGTCTCTCTGCTTCTTCCTCTCAGACTTTTCAGTCTTACCTTTTCACTCTGGACCGTCTTTGTTGCTCCCCTTTTTCATTCACTCACACATTTCCTGTCTCTCTTTATTTTTCAATCTATTATTTTAGCACTTTCTCTCTGTCCGTCTTTCCCTCACTCTTACAGCCTTACAAGGTCGTGCTGCATCACACACACAGACATACTCATAGAAACATGTTGACAGACAGGGCAGTGAGGTGTTCCCTCTGCTCGAGTGTAACCAGACTCCACTCCACATAGCTGTGTGTCAGACAGACACACAATATAAACACAATACAGACACACACACACCCAACTCTGAACTATGTCAGATTTGACATTTGACCTCCTGCAGCTCTCAAATGAGCAGCTTTGACTTGTTGAAGTTTACTCTCATTTTCTCTGGTGTCATTTTCAGTGTTAAAAGCACATTAATGTTATAATGCATTTCTCACCAGCACTTTAAAATAAGTTCTGATAATAAGTCGATCAGATGCTATAGGCCTTGATGACATGTCCGTAGGTATTCTTTAAAACGTTTTCTTTTGTCTTTATGCAAACAGCAATTTTGTTGCACTGAAAATGGATGATTTGCAGAGTGAAGATTTACATTTTTGAGTTGTGGATATTGCTGAAGTGTGCACCGTTATCAACATAAAGTTGAAAATACAATGTTGAGACAAAACGTCAACTTATTGACAACAAAGTCAACATTTTGAGTTCGATAGACCAAAGCTACAATGTGATTTCATTCAATATGTCTCAAATATGTCTACAAAATTCACATGGTTAACTTAAAAGATGGTTTTCCAAAAATAGTTGTGGTAGCCTCCTACCCAGAATAGTTCATTTATTTGTAGGGTTTTTTAGTACTGTTATATCTTTAAATATTGTGGTATTTGCTTATTTAAAACATTTATGAAAATCAGGTTGTAACTTGAAGTGTACTTAATTGTTCAAATAGATGTGCCTTTTCTCTGAAAACAATGTTCACTGATAACTTTCTGACACAGGAAAAATACATTTTAATATCTTTACAATTTTCCAAAATGAAAAGTTCACATGATGGAAAAAAATCCTCCTCTCAATGTTTGTTTCTTCTACCTGGCCCTAATCTGGTTCAAAATCTTTTGAGGCCTCAAAAATTAAAAAAATTGTGCTTTGGCAAACATGATCAAAACAGTCTGGTTCTGACTGTTTTTACACATAAATAAACAGCTGCTTTCGTACCATACTGAGGATCAGAGGTGTCAGAATTTGTTATGTAGGTCAAAGCAAAATAAATATTCCAGAAGATGATGATGCTTGTCCTCCCACCTCTTCTCTCTGTTTGTCATCTTTTGGCCTCATTGTGACATGTGAACATTAGCTGGTGTTTGCTTTAATTGCTCCTCACACCATTTAAAGGAAGGTTAGTTGTTGGGAAGCGACATGTTTTAACTGCAGACTTGAACTGATTGACTGGAGTTTAACATTTCTCTTTCTCTTGTTTGGTTCAACAACCTGTTTAAACATAATTTTTCTTTTATTAATATAATTATGATTTTTTCCCTTGATTGTGTTGTTAATTCATTTTTTGCTGGGAATGTAAGGTCACTTTGTTTTAAATGATCTCTGTAATGTAAAAAAAGATTATTTAAGTACATTAATAATATTATTAACAAATAAATAGCACAACAATAGAATTGTATTAGGCCTTTCCTTCTCTGATTTTGTTACTGTTCCACTTGTGATCTGACTACCCAAGATACGTTTTAAAAAACAAGTCTAAAAAAGGTGTTTGTCCCTCTTTCACTGGATTATTTCATACTAGAAATGTAGCTTTTTTTTGGCTGTGGGAAAGTCCTGCAAATGTTGAGTCTTCATGGCCTAAAATACCATTTAACCACAATGGAACAGCCCTCCCCTGCATTTCCTCCCAGTATAGATAACAAAATACATGCAAAAGGACAAAATACATCTTTAGAGTAAATAGGTGTTTTATAAAATCTTATTTGTTATGCTTGATGTCATAAGAATAATTAAAATAATTTTACAGGTGTGTATTTTATAATGGCTTTAAATTGGGATTTTAATTGCAGTACCACAGTTGGCCACAGGAACTTTTTGGCAGCGGGCGATTTAATTTAGGAAATATGTCTCATTATGTCCATGTGTTCTCTGCTTATATTCAAACTTCTGATGATTGCAAAAGAAAGACTTGAATAGGCCAAAAAATATTACAATGAACTGGGTTTGACAGCAGACTAGAGTCCTGTCTGAAGTGTGTGTGGAAGCTCGGCTTTCTGGCTTTCTCTCCTCTCTTATTTTTTTTAAACACTTTTTCCAATCTCTTTCCCCCCCTCTCTTTTTCCTTTACTCCCTGTCCTCTATTGCCTCTGTCTATGTGTCTCTTTTATATTTGTGCGTTCACACACACTCACAGTCTCTCGCTGTGGGGCTGTCTGATTTCAGTGTCTGGCTTAATGATTCTGGCTCATATCTACACATGGACTCTCTCTCTCTCTCTCTCTCTCTCTCTCTCTCTCTCTCTCTCTCTCTCTCTCTCT
>JAOWBC010001052.1:12479897-12518711 GCA_028566105.1 Hypoplectrus providencianus | reverse complement strand
TGAGGAGACTGTGCAGTGTTGGCAGCAGATACACACACAGAGGAGTCAAGATGCAGTGGTTATTGACACACACACACTTGGGTGATGCAGCAATAATTAGTGATGCTATCAGCAGTCCACACCACCATTCTCACAGACACCAGTAAGGAGCAAAAAGGCACATGGTGCGTGTGTATGCAGGCATATTTAACTTCACAGGCGTCATCTTTAACGTATTGTCCAGCCTGTGATGTCAAGAAATTCTTGTGTTTATTTATCTGTTTCGAGGGTGATAAGCTTTTAACTAAATAGGCTGCTTTATGGAGCCTGTCCTGCCCTCTTTGGGTTGTAAATGGTTAAGTCCAGCACCAGTGAGTCCAGCAGCTCCAGGTGGCACCATTTACACACCTCCAGTCAGCTGTGACCAACGGGAATCATGTTCCACGTGCATAAATACGTGCACTTACACAAACACACACGCACATATCAATAGTTCTGTGACCCGTAGTGGAAAACTACTTTGAAATGAATTTTTTTTTTTTTACCCATGTTACAGTTTATTGTAAACAAGTAGTGTTTTTTCCCAGCAACACCTTCCTTCACATTCATTCAGTCCCACGCTTTCACAGGAAGCGGCTCGATACACAAACACAGCGCAGTGCCTCCAAACAGCTGCAACCTTCTTGCTGAAGGGCACGTAAACTCTTCAGTGTACTTGATGCAGAATTAGAGTTCAGCAGGTTTGTGTGGAGGATTGTAAGCAGCAGCTTCTACTCTGTGCACTGTCACTTTGAAATGGATTAATATCATTTTTTACCATTTCCACTATTTAACTTGACTCTTTGCCTATAACTTAATGTTAATTATCAATGTGTTTTGCAAGAGAAACTGACATAAATATGTATATTTACACAGGTGAAGACTCCATATTTATTGTTAAATGTTATTATACTCTACACTGTAGAAAAATAATTGTAAAAATTGTTAAAGTTGCAGCAAAAATTGCTGTCAAAAAACAGTAGAAAACAGATAATTTCTTAAAAATAAGATAATCTGCAGTGAATATCTGAATTATAATAGCTGTATTTATACATGTCAGTAGAGATACTATAGGTTGTTTTTTTTACTTTAATATGACAATAAGTGTGAATTTTCACCTGTATTAATGATAATTTCTTGAAATTAAACACAAATCAATTTAAAGTTTTTAAAATATATAATGTCCCATAATATTATTTTACAGATTTCCACTTTAAATTGTTGGATATTATTTGTAATTAAGATAACTTACATTTCTTTGGTGTATAAAAATTTCCAGGGTCTCACAAAGCTTTTTATTTTGGAAGATCACCATACAGTTATTATTTTGGGGATACACTGCAGATCTTTGCCACTGTTTTTAGCATTAATATCTCTTAGTCAGCTCTATTAGCTTTTCCCCAACTTGTACTGGTCCAAATTTAGAAACTAGAAACCAACACGATTTTGATAGTTGATTTCTAAGACATTAATTTAATAGATGTAACAGCAGTGTAATGTGTATGTAAGGTCAAGTTTCCCTTCATTATCCAGAGGAAAATGTATCACAATCACTGTTAATCTAATGCAAATTTCCTTCTTTAATGTCACGCTGTGTTTTTAAACGCCTGTCAAAAAGCTTCTGGAGCTTGTCAGGTTCACTCGCAGGGCTCCAAAAACAACAGCCAATTAAGTAGAGTCCAATCTGCCTTTTAAAAATCCATAATTGGTCAATGAATAGAAACTGCAGTGTCAGAGCTGTGGGCCAAGTCAAAATTTGGTCAGCACACCACAGGGTGCCAAGATGGGAAAACAAGCATCAGATGGTGATTTTTAGCTTCAACTTTGTTTTGAATCCAAGGTCTGATGGTACAAAAAAGGAGAAGTAATGTGGAAGGCAAAAAAACAGAGAACAGGGCTGGAAGTATCTAGTGCCAAGTAATGCCGTAACGTGACACAAAAAATATGTCAAGATGCCCTTGAAAACGGCCCTTGGCCACTTGTTTTTTTTTTCAGTGTTGTCCTACTGTGGCTGTGCAGGGTATGTGTAGATATGTGCACAAGTAACGTACTGAGAGGTGTAAAACATGAAGAGGTTAAACCAAAATGTGGAAATCCCTATTTAGATATTGACATTTTATTTATTGCACATCATAGAGAAGTTGAGTGTTTGCAGAGGAATATGTTGCTGAAGGAGACCAGCAGGATTTTTAATTGTGGTCCCACAGGGATAACGGCAATTAAGTGGTTTAATGGAGGCTGTTAAACTGACATGCATGATAGTGCTGCAGATCAGCACGATTGTCTGCAGATGGTAGAGGAGCAGCTCCCTGTGATGGGCTCTTCTTCTAAGTTTGTGTGTTGTTAACCACACGTTTGCATTGTATTGATTTTTCTATTATTTCCAGAGGTTTCACATCTCATTTTACTGTTCTCCCGTCTCTTTTTTTGTCTGCCTCTCCGTCTTTTTTTTTCCTCCCTCTCCTCAGTCTCAGGAATGCATTGAATGTCCTTATCTTTGCCCATGCAAACACAAGGGTGAGCCAGCAGCAGAGGTTGAATTCCTCTGCAGATCCCAGGCAGACAGGCCGCACCACACACTGGCATCTAGACAGCCTGCAGCCAAAAAGGCTCTTTATACTTACTGCAAAATCCCTAAAAAAGACACTAAACTGTTTAGTTACAAGCAGCAGGGTAGCAGGCATTTTTATCTTCTTTCAGCACCTACAGTACGCTCATTTAACCAGCTCCAGTGCAGCACGACCTCCAGATCAGGACTGGTTACAGGACAATTTACTGATTTACTAATCATGTCTGTGAACTGCAGGTGGCGTTTGGAACAATTTGAACACTGTAAAAAGAAAATCAGCGTTCTCATTCATCTAAATGGAACAAGTCCGGCAGCGCAGTGGGATGCCTATGCTGTGGGCTCCTGCAAAAAGTTGAACTGGTCTCAGCTTTTACTGCAGCACATTGTTATCTGGCAAACATCGGCCAATCACACACAGGGAAGCACACATTCCTGGAAATTTACGATGTTTTTACTGCTTATATCAAAGACGAACGATGAAATAGCTGCCGCCGTGGGAACTTTATCGAGGTTGTAAAATCCGTTTCGCAGTGTGTCTGGCCTGATAAGGCTTTGAACACGTTCATTTGTTACTCAAACTGGACTTTTTGGATTGTATTTAATGTTTCACACAACAAAGGCCGCACAGGCCAATACACAGCCATCTAATATTAACTGTAGAGGTGTCAAAGGCAGCAGGGTCTGCCTGCTTTAACTCAGCTGGCAATATTTGATTCAGTCTTTAAGTTTGTTTTGTGGAAATTATTTATTATTATAAATAATTATTACAAAAATCACCAAAATATACCGTTTGTTGTGGAAAGATAATGGCATTTTTGGCCAAAATTTTACATGAACTAAACACAGGTTGCACCAGTTCCCTTAAAAAAGTGATATTTCTGTCAAATCAGCCATGATCTATTTAGGGACAATTCACTGAAAATATATTACAACTGCAGGTTTACACAGAGTAGAGAGGAGAGGACAGGAGAGGTTGCAAGGAGAGGTTGTATAAATGCAAATATATATTTTAAGTAGAGACAAATTTTTCCCCAGTAATCATAACACTGTGCTGAATGCATAAATTCTGTTTCAATCTGATTTAAAAAATCAACTTCAGCAGTGGGTTATGGTAATGCTGCACGCCCCTTTTATCCATATCTTACTCTATCCACTTTTCTTGGATTAAATGGCTAATTTCGTGCATTAAATGCACATCATCCACATCTAACAATCAGAAACAAGAATTTCCCTCCACTGCTCCTTCCTTAAGAAACACTCACACATCCTGACCTATTATTTTGCGTGTGTGTCACTTATCCAGACAGCCAGCCTCAGGACGCACACAGTGGCCATTGATACCTCCACACAATACACCCTCACAAGAAAACACATGGGATCACAATGCTGCGGCTGCCATACACGCTGCTTCACGTATGCCTGTGCATAAAATTACAATGACAAGGAACAGACAAAAGACAGTGCTGTTCTGTGTGAGCATGCATGCAGGCCACAATACACACACACACAGACACACACACATTGCTCAGCCTCACAGGTCTAAATGGATTTCCTTGCATCACAACAGAGCACAATGCTGTTATAGAGAGGCCTGGCTGAGCTGCAGGGCTAACACACCCACACATCCACTGGGTGCTCAGGTTGGTGTGAGTGACCCTTTTCCGTTGTTTAACGCAGAAAATGACTTTCAGTGTGACCCATACTCATCTGTTTTTTTTTTACTCCGTCAAATCTCCACCACGTGAATCTCACTGGTTTTTTGGGTCGGGAGTTAATTTTCCCCAGGAGGGCCGCACATGCCCTGAGTTATAATTAACAGATACATTTCCCCAGGGCCTTCAGGTAGAAGAGGTTTTTTTTCCTGCAATTTTATTTTTTTTATTTTTAAGAAGCTTTTATAAAATCCCAACTCTCACACCACATTTGGCACATACAAAGCAAAACATTTGCAGTAGGTTTTATTAATGTTTCACAGCCTGACTCCTCGAGGTGGTTTCTGTTGTAACAGTGGGGTTAATTATTTACAAACGAACATGGGAAGCTCCTCATCTTTAATATTTCAAAATGAGAAGGAATCTATACTGTACATTCATGCATATAAATAAATCAACTTAGGCCCTATAGGTTTAATATGCTCAGTCCACTTGGTCCAGATCTAGACATACAATTATTTTTCCAATTTGAAGAAGAAGGACAAGAGTCTAAGCAGTTTTAGGAAGGAAGTCTTATATCGTTTATTTGTGGCTGTCTTCCACCACACTGCAGTCATATATGGATTGCAAGGTGTTGATTTCCAGCCACTATTTGACTCACTTCCTGTCTCTGAGTTTATCATACCACAAATGAGACAACAATTACCTGGCTGGTCTCTAAAGATCAGGGTAAATAAAACCACTCACCTCCTGGTGAATAAGTTTGAGTGGTGGAGATTAAATCAGACCATAGCTGGTGGAAACAGTGGAATCTTATTCTGTAGTATGTTTTGCATAATCTTGCAGACAAACAAACCAACTGATCTGAAAACATGACCTCCATCAACAGGTTAATATGGTTTTCTCTTGCCTTGATAGAAGAACTGCAGCTCTGCCTTCATTCCCATTTTTTTAACAAGTTTGAATGACATTTATGTGTCTGATGCATTCTTTTTTTTTTTTATGTTTCCGCCTCGTGTTCAGAGGAAATCTCACTCCTCCAATCTCTGTCCGTGTCAGAAAACATCATGATTCAGTCCAGGATTATACTGTCACATCCTATTTCCGCCAACCACATCTGTTGTGAGCAATCAGCCACAACAATGGCTGTACAGGATACTGTAGCCTCTATACTGTGTCAGAACCACAAAAACAGCCGCGCAGATGGAAGATTCTCATTACATCAGTTTCCCTTGCATCCACGATGCAGCACACATGGCCCTCTGCTGCTGGAGAGATCTGTTTAAATCCGTTTTAAGTGTCCTTAGCATAATATTTTTCTGAAAGCACAGCCTGCTGTGGATTCAAATCCAATCCATCAAATGGTCTAACTGTAGTTCTTTTTCAGGCACCTGTCTTCCAAATTGGTCTGATAGTGGATTTGTGTGTCTTAGTTTGCCCTAAATGCCTAAAATCAAAGAATTAGAGTGATTTAAACAGCCTCACTTACACTGAATATAATAAGATACGTGTGAACACTCAGACTGTTTCAGTATGTTTATTTATGTTATTTATTAATGTAATTATAATCACATTTTCAATGCAACATTTCTGGCAAATGATTTTCAGGCTATTATGTTATGCAACATTTAATCTGTTTCCGAGCAAAGAAAAAAAACACCCTGACAGTTTTTTGTCAACAATAATTGAGCTTCAACGCAGACTTTAGCACGTCTCCCGTCTACTGGGTGTTGGGAGTTTCAAATATATAGGTGTTGACAGATACAGAAGGAAAAATAAATTGCCTTTTAGAGGATAACAGCTGCACGTACATACACACACACACACATACACACACACACACACAGCGAACAGGTTGGAACCAGTAGCATCTGTTTTTCTACTGCAGTGAGCAGGCTGAACTTCTTTCTGAAGAGGTGGGGGGGACACGTCTATGATTAATGAATGTGTGGACACGATGGCATGTTTATGCTACAGTTTAAACACACCTAACACGAACAAGCAGAAGCAGCACAAGCAGCACACACAATGCAGACACGCAAACGCCAAACGCCAAAAATGATCTCAGAGAGTATTTGTCACAGGAAAGAAGAAAGAAAACATGGCTTCAGTAAAACAGAACTTCAATTAAAATATTAAAATTATAGTATGTTTCTTATGAATTGTAAACTGAATTGTAATATTTAAAGTTTTAATGAATGGCAAAATTATGTATTAAGATAGTGCTATAAATGAAATAATAAAAATCTAAATCAATTAATCATCTAAATTAAAGCAAAAAAAGATCAGACCTTATCAAAGATGAGAATAAGATAAAACTTTATTAGTCCAGAAAGAAAATTATTGTGCAAATAGAAAAAAATAAAATAAAACACAGTGAAATAGGAATAACACCACTCTAGGCAATCAGATAATTGTTTCCAAAATTTGTCATTTTATTCAAGATAATAACTTTTCAAAAATATATTAACTGAAATGTAATATTAAAATTTTGATCAGTAACTGAATAACTGTCAACTGACAAAAACTCAAAGTAATACATGCAACATTTACTGCACTTTTTCTCATATTGTTCAAACCCAGAAAAATCTGTCATTTCCTTCAAGATAATGCTGTGTGTCAGTGGCATCATATAACCTTTAGCTGTCACTGAACACAGGACACCAGATGACCTGTCAGAGGGAAAATATAAATCAAACTGTGCTACAGACATTGCACAATGTTGCAGATTTAAACAAGAGCTGGTGACAGAGATAAAGTAAGCGAGATCAAATTATGGGAAGTTTTTAATTAAACAAAACCAGCTGGCAGACTTTCAGCATTTGTCTTCCTACAATAGAACACCTCCTTTAACCTTTAGCCCGCTCTGCCTCTCAGTTTTGGCCATGCGCATTTCTTTGTGCACTTTGCTTCCCGTGCAGTCATTGGGCGCTTCCTGTTTTGGATCTTGGGTTACAGCTCAGTCAGCCTCAATGAGAAGCTGGTGTTTATGGTTGGAGGAGCGAGCTGTCCCGGCATGAAATGCAAACATCTTGTCTCTTGCAAACACTTCCTGGGAAACGGGACGTAAACATGATGCTCATGAGGAGCCACGGGGTTCTTTTATCTGTCCCCTCAGTCTGCTACTGCAGAAGTGATTTATTACCCTTTTGATAATTCAGTCGGCAAGGCCAGAACATAAATTAGTTCATATCAGAAGCAAAAAGCCTCCTTTTTAAGTGGTTCATGTGTAAGGCTAACATATGTGAATAGACTGTAGCTTTTGATGGTAGAAGGATGATTCGGAGAGACTGCTCCTTTAAATAACAACTGGTTTCTGTTAATGTTCTAAATGTGGTTTAATGCTGTGGTGTCTGACAGTGGGAATCGGATTTGGTTACACTGTCTGACACAATAACCCTGTTATCTCACTTAATCACACTTACGACCTTCACTTACTAGTTTCTTCCAGCAGCAACTGAGGCTAGCTTTCTAATAACCACCAGGTGTTTGCACCAAAGGGATCCATTCAAAACTAACAGCATTAAATGTTTTGTCTCCTCACAGGTCCTCAATGCCCAGAAAGCCGGGTACAAGGCGGCCATTGTTCACAATGTGGACTCTGATGACTTAATCAGCATGGGATCCAATGATCGTAAGTCGCCACCACCTCCTCCTCCTCCTCCTTTTATTTCTCTGCAAGCATTTAGCATCTTACACAGCTGCCTTGTTACATGTCCGTGTTGACAGAGGATGTGATTTTGTTTTTTCTCGTAATCCCCGAGCCCGAGGAAAAGCTGGACAGCCTCATAATAACAAGTTCATTTTAAGTCTCAAGATGTACTCAAGGAAGGATGTGATGCCCTGCAGCACCGCAGCCCACCATGTTGTCCTCCATCTAGCCCACATTTGTGATACGACGCTGTCTGGGTTTTCTTTCTTTTTTTTTTTTTTTAGTTAGGTACATGATAGTCTTACTGGCGGGGGTGCTGCACAGCCATAAATTATCCCGAAGGCTTCATTACTGGTTAGTATTTTAAAGAGAAGTAGAGGTTACAGGCTGATGTTTTACACACAGGATAATGCCAGCTGTCAGGCTGCTTTTTTCATCACTTTTTGATCACTAAAAGTGTCTGTATGCTTGAACCAAAGCATTTGTCAAACAAGAACTGACTCCCCTCCCTCTGCACTGATTTAACCTCAGAATTATAAAGGATCTTTACCTTCCGAAACAGACAATCTAAGAGCTGATTTTCCTTAAAAATTAATAGTTCATTTATCCTCTGCAGGTTGATTGACATGATTGTAGATCCAGTTTTACCTAATTTCATGTTCTTAGTCAGCAAATGGAGATTCATTACTTAAAGGTGCAATGAGCAGGATTTTACTGAATAAACAACATATAGACTCAAGTTATAGTTCTGAATCCTGACTGATGAAGTGAGTGGAGGTTTCTATCTGCAGAAGCCCCGCCCCCTGCCACAATGTTCTCTTCCTTTTCTTTTCACTCTGACACATTTTTGGGTGTTAACTTCTGGGCGCTGGATGTGTAGCTTTCAGTTAATACATGCAGGGTTTTAGGGCTTGGCCTATAATACATTAGATATTACACACAAAAACCACAAGTAATGAGTAATAAATAAATATAAAAATCAAGTGGTGCAGTTGGAAACTGCATTTTTACCGTGTTAGAAACAAGTCTGCTTTTTGCCTTTCTCTGATTTCTAATTCCATGTTAAAAAAAGACATACGTGTTCAAGACATACATTGTTATACAGCACCATGATATATTCATACAGCCTATTGTTTCCCTTTGTAGTGGATGTTATGAAGCAGATAGATATCCCCTCAGTGTTTGTGAGCGAGGAGACTGCCAACTCTCTGAGAGAAGACTTCACATACGACAAGGGGTAAGTCGAAACCTAAACCTTATTTTTCTGCCCATTAATATAAATGGAAGCAGGTTTCTACTCCTCTGTCGCTCAGTGTGATAGTGTGAAGAGATAGCTGATTATTTTCTTTGGTTGTGTTCCGCTCAGTCTGGTCCTGCTCCTTCTATAGGAGTTTAATCTAATATTGTTGTAGAGTAATGCCTGCAGCGTGCACTGTAATAAATATAAAGGCGTAGGATTTGTCTTGTGATGGGCTGTCAATGCTGCTGAGGTGGTAATGAAATGTCTCAGCCTGTCAGAGAGTCAGTGCATTAAAGTTCCTCACTTTAAAATCAGCTGGTATGTGAGTGCATATTTGTGTGTTTGTGTGTGTGTGGTGCTTGTCACATAACATCCAAATACATCAGGGGTTATTCCCAAGTCCTGCAGAGGAATGAGCACCAAACATGGTATTGGCAGTTTTGCCAGCATGCACCAAGTTTACACATTTGTCTGTTGCAGAGATGTTTCTGCTGCAGAGGAAGTTCTGTGAGAATCCTACTAACTAATCGCACGAATTATCATATCTTGATGGTTGAACGTATATGTGACACTAGTGTAAGTCTCTACAAGCCAAAACGGCCAGGCGTAATGAAAAGCCACCGTGCTTCTGTGGAGGTTCAGTTTGTTTTATTTCCTGCCAAAAACTGGCAACGCTCTGCTTGTTATTCTAGGGGACATGTGGTCCTCATGCCGGACTTCAGCCTGCCGCTGGAATACTACCTTATCCCCTTCCTCATCATCGTGGGAATCTGCCTCATCCTCATCGTTGTTTTCATGGTAGGTAACTCTTAATACAAAGCACATTTTCTCACAAAGGAACAGTATTTTGAGTCCAGATTGGCTCTTCATCAGGTATCACCTCGCATCCGATTTGGAGGAAATCATTGCAGTTTTCCTGAAGTGACAGAAATCACAGTTACAGATTTTTTTAGACTTAGCACCTGGACAAGAAGGATGTTGTGGGTATGTTTTGCAAACTGATTTTAAAAGGATACTGACTTCTTTTCTCCTCCTTTCTAAGATTACCAAGTTTGTCCAGGACCGACACAGGGCTCGGAGGAGCCGCCTGCGCAAAGATCAGCTGAAGAAACTTCCAATCCACAAGTTCAAGAAAGGTACAGAAGCAAACCAAGACATTACACATACACTATACAGTGAATGATCTCAATGAATTTGTCTATGTATTCCCCTCTTCTCTGTCAGCCCTATTCTGACTCTGACCTTTAACCATGAAGTCTGTAGAGATGCTGTTTCCTCTTTTACCATCCTGCTCATTCTCACATGATTTGGCCCAGAAAAGAGATGTCATCAATGCATTACGACACATCATTCCTCCCCCGGAGCTCTGCACCTTGGAGCTAATCGGATTAATATGGACTTGATTTTTCCACAAAGCCCTCCGTGGCAGATTAGAGCTCCTCTCTGTTGAGACTGGACACATGACTGATGCTTTGGAATGCAGTCTCAGTCATGCCAGAGGCCTGATGGGGGTTGAAAGTTAAGTGTGTTTTGGTTTTTACCTCCAATGTGATGAGCGGATGTGCAGTATGTGCTGCTTTTTTTTTTTTTTTTTCAAGAAAATTTTGGAGGTCTCTTTAGAGTCCAGATCTTGGCCTTTCCCCTCTGCCACAGCACAATCGTCAGGCGGGCTATAGCATTGTTTTGCGATGCAAATCCTCTTTGTGCTGTGGTAAGGTAAGTTTTGTCTGTGTTTTCAGAGGGTTTTTTGTACCTGCTGTCCTTCCTGCAGCAGCTGTTTATTGCAGACTGGAAAGCCCCTGACTACAATCAGCTGTGCAGGGGAACACCAGGGAGCTTTATAGACGACGGGTGGTGCATGATAAGTAGCCCCCTTGCAAAGCTGCTAATTGGGAGGGTTATGAGTCGGCCGCTCCTCCCACGCCTGGCAGTATCAGTTGCACGTGCAAACACGCCAGCTAAAAGCAGCATGTGTTGCTCACATAGCTGTTTCTGTCACGTCAGGCTCTGTGGTTTGAACGCTCCGGTGGCCGTGCCCACTCTGACTCAGGGTTTCCACAAGGCACCACTGCAGTCGACCTTGGCCTGCCACAGGGAGTTCAGATGTCCAGGAAGCGGCCTCCAGGGGCGGCGTCTGCGCTCCTGTCAGCTGAGTCAGAGCGTTTGGCTATACAGGAAGGGGACACCAAATCTCCACCTAATCACCTTTTAAGCCCTGGACTCTGGCAAAGAGCCGAGTGCCCTGGTTTGAGCACGGGAGGGTTATAACAGGAGGGACACTGCCTCTGTTGTCCAGTGCAGCTTATTGTTTGGCAAAGTTTACGCCAGGTCAGAGAAAGAACTCTATTAACAGGGATCATTTTTTAATCCATGATCATGTGATCATAATGAGCTGTAAAACTGCATAGAGGCTGATAAACAAAAAATTTCAAAAGCTGTGAGTTATATTTGTTTTTGATATCTTTGTGTTTCTACTAGAAGGTTGTCTCCAGTCACTTAGAGGTTAAGTGTGCCTATTTAACTCAATGAAGTCTGTCTATGTTCTGCTCAGGTGATTTCAGGAAACTCTGACCATCCTTTTGATCCCAGTGTCCAAGACTATTGATGCCACACACATAAAGTCAAATACATTTTGATGATATTACGGAGTAAATATATCCAATGTATGGTATTTATGTTTAACTTGCAAGCAGCACATGGAAATATACTTATGCAGTAGATATCTTGCTGCTAAATTAGATTCTAAATAAGCTAGAGCTAGCAAGAATTCATTGACCAGTTATGAGTTTATGTTATCATAATACGAGCTACCATAAATGTGATGCAGAATTTTATCAAACTCCTCAGCTTAACTTCCCAAAAGAAATTTCAACTCCTTTGCAAACCTAATTGCAATTCAACTTTGTTACGGCTGAACCAAATGGATGGTGAAACAGGTGTGAACGTGGACATTGTGTTCATGTTCTTAGCTGGTCTAGTTCTTGACTTGATGGCTATGAGCAAGGATACAATACGACCATGATTCTTTGTGCCGACCTTTTTAGAGAAAACATGTTTCAGGAAAGGAACATTTCAATGAAGAAGAATGCATGTTATACAAAAAGATGATGTCTTGTCCTGAGTTATATAGCAAAGTTATAAAGTGTTGTGTGGTGTGTCATCAGTGGAGCACTCGTTGAAACATGGACCGGCTGTGGGTTCATGGAAGCTCACCAACACCACAGGCTTACTGTACATGTGTATATACGGGAACAATGACGAGCTGGAAACACAAAGCTGCTGCTACAGTAGCTCATCAGAATACCAGCGGTCATTGTTTACATCATGCTGATTGTGTGTTTTTTTCCTCCCGAGCCCCATGCTGTGACACATGAGAATTTTTTGGGGCTGCAGCATTTGTTCAGGACAGCTCAGTGCCGCACAAGTCACTGTGATGCTCCAAACTCGCTGCTGCTCCAGTTCCCTTCCTCAAGTTTTTGGGCATCTCGCCTGAACGCAGGGTTCAGAGTGACTGTGTGTGTGTGTGTGTGTGTGTGTGTATATGTGCGTGTGCAGCACAGAGTGGGAAGGATGCCTAATGGCGCCTTTGGCCTCTGCTGCAACAGATAATGCTGAGCTTGGACTCTGGGGGCTTTGATCAGATGCAGCCACAGTGAACAGAAACACTGTGATGCTGTGTTAGTGTTGCTTTTAAAGCTGCGATCTGCAACTCTGCATGTTGGAACCGATGTGGAAATTGCTTGCTACTAGAAAGAAACGCACTTAACCCTCTGAACCCCACCATTGTTTTCCCAAAACACAGTGTTTACCCTCAAAAGAAACTGTAAAAACTAGCATTATCGTCGAAATTTGATCTGAACAGTTTGGATATATATATATATATATCTACCTAAATTATTATAATTTAATTTTTTTTCTAATTTCATAGAGGTGAGGGATTTATGGGTTGCAGTGAAATATAGGACAAAAGGATTTTAAAAGTTCTTTCCTTGGCCACACAAAAGACAGACCTCACAAAAATAAATTCAGACTTTTAATAAATCTACATCATTATATGGTTATTCCTGCATCATTTTCATGCATTTATTGCAATTAATTCACCTCAAAATATGTTTAAACAAAGCTGGTTCTGAAGAGGGCGGTGATATCCGCTTCAGGATGATACTGTGATCACTGGGTTTGGTTGTCAGACGTATCTGAGACTTCCACAGCAGGAGCGAAGCAGCAACAGAGGTTATTTTGGTCACAGATGACAGAAAGAAATACTGTTGTGGCATTATGGTCTTTAAAACTTGTGTCCTTTTTTTCTTGCGTTTATCTTAATTTAAAAGATCAAAATGTATTGATTGATGTTCTTGCTTGTCTCATCTCCAACCAGCTATTGTCCAAATTTGAGTTTTCTCACTGCAGTAACAGCCAATATGGTAGCGGTCAACAAACCCAAGCCCCATAGGAAACCAATGAGCAGCATAAGAGAGACCACTTTCATTTGTTTTTTCTTATTTTACAACCTATTATTCTGACAACGCTGAACTGCATTGGTTAATTTCAGAGGCAGGAGTGTTCAGAAATGCAACATGGTGTGATGTCTTTTCCGAGCGAGTGAAGTCACCTCGGGGAGATGTTAACCAGCTGATCAGCCTCGGCTGCTGCTGCTGCGCTGGCAGCTTGCCTTTCTGCTGATGGCTGTATCTGCCCACCATCTACCTCCTCTGGCGGAGGAGCTCAGACTGACAAAATCTGACGACTATCATCAGTGCAAACACTTTGTCAGACATGCTTTTAAATGATCAATTTTCTCACTGCTTGATCATGCATCTTATTTATACCTTTTTCTGGAAATATTTTCTAATTATATTGGGGTTAGAGGTGGTGATGGCAGCCATTGCATAGTGTCAGACTTGCATGTATGTATGGAAATGTGAGTGCACAGGCTGAAAAGAACAGAAGCAAACACAAAGACAGTCTGTACGCACGGTGCACAATGCCTTAATGAAAACCATGGTACCCGTGTAATTAGCACACAATACCAGTCTGAGCAGCAGCATGCACCATAAGATCCTGGTCAATGTACAGGATTATGTAATAGCAGCTGCCACAGCTGTCAGCGGACAGCGTCGCTCTGCCATTAACTTGACTTACGCTCCGGTTTTATTGCAGAGCCTTGCGTCATCCCCACTTAGGCTGAGAGCCTGACGTTTGACAGTGAGTTTTGGCCCTCTGGGTGGCTAGTTACGCCAGCGAGCGGCGTCTAGTAGACGTTAGAGACAGAAACCATGACACGCACACACGCACAGTGGACGAGGAAACTGGGGGGGATTGTGTTAGACCCTTTATTTGAAGACGAGAGGCCGGACTCTGCTTCTGACCCATGAACTCCAGTCTGACCCCTCCCTGCATATGATGAGTCACCCCACCCCTCCTCTCCACGGCTTTCCACTTCCAAACCACAGGCGAGGAGTGGAGCACACACACACTGAACAGAGCAGCTGCAGTGTCTCCGGCGTCTGTGTGTGAGGCATGTTGATGTCAGTACAGAGGAGCTCTCTCTGTCTCTCAGTTCACTGGCCGCGCTGCCAGTAGCTCTTGTCTGCTTGGCTCAACCAGTGTCAAACTGCGCAGAGCCCCCCCCCCCCCCCCTTTCTTTCTTTTTAACTCAGTTTTTGTGTCACCCTCTCTTTCGCTCTGCTACGCACATTCACTGCTCATCTGAAGTTCAGTAGGACAGCGTGGTTCCTCCGAGAGCCAGGAATGCTGGCAGGCCCGCTGATTAATGAAAAATGGAGAGTAGAAGAGCTGCTCTGAGTCCTTTTAAAGATGTGCTACTGGCCCCGAAACGTAAATGCAAGGGATTCCCAGCATCTCCAAAGCACGCGCATCGCCAAAATATGAACCTCAATTTTTTTAACTGGCCTTAAAAATAGTATTTAACCACCCAGTTCCAAAGCTGACTCAAAGAAATCACACAATACTTAACGACAAGTCTACAAACACTATTATTTTTTCTCATATTCCTTGCTGTCCCCGTTCATATATTTTATTTATATATGTTTTTAATATTTTAAATCCTTATATTTCATAGCATTTTCTCACAGGCAGTTCTTGTGGGAAAATATCCTAATTTTCTTGTTTGCTGCTGCATTTACTGTACTGGTGATTCTCATGGAAGTGAATCTCAGCTCACATGTGCAGGTCACAGTAATGGCATTACTGGTGGGAGCTTCTGGAAATGAGGAGTGGGTAACGTCCTCAGCGGGCCCTTTGATCGGCTGGGGTGGGTAATTTGTTCCGTGAGAGGAGACCAGACTGTGAAATACATTGCTGCGTTGCATGTTTCTCACCAGACAGAAACCTGGGCTGGGTTGAGTTTTGTTTTTGTTTTGTTTTTTTCAAATGAATTTGGCTTGAATGTATGATACTTGGAGAAATAGATATTTTTATCCACTAGAGGAAAAGGATATCAAATAATAACTCACACTTTTTAAAATAGCTTTGGCTATGAATTTATCTGTCTGGTCACAAGCTGCCAAAAAATGTCAAACAATCATTCAGGTTGTCAACAAGACAACAGCTAAATAGTTTTAGCGAAAATACCTCAACACAAACTTAGTCTCCTGTCTTTAAGGTCTTCAAGCAGCTGATCAGTGCCAAACCAAACTTGTAAACAGGCGGTAGCTCACCAGGCTAATGCGATACATTGGCTACACCTTTTTCTCTTTTCTTCTTCCCACTTGCTATCTTCTTGCATCACAAACCTCTTTGATAAGAATCTAGGGCCGTGTAGGGTTAGAATGTGGTGATAAAACAGGATCATGCAACAAGGATTACAACTGAGAATACTGCTATAGATCTAATTTTAGGAAAACTGCACTAAAAAGGACACATCATCTTCTTCAAAGTTTCAAATGACTTTTTTTTTTTTTACTTTGTATATTGTTTTGGTTTTAAAATACCTTGATTGCAGTCTGTGTGACATCCATCAGCTTAGCACTACTTTTTGATCAGTCTGCACAAAATCTTTGCATGTAAACGATTCAACTAGTGTTCATGAGCACTGATACAGGACAACAAAACCAAATGTGTCTGGATATTTTCTAACATGTTCCCTATGAATGAAAAATACAAGCTTAAAACCTAATTTGCACAACAAAATGGCCTGGACTCAGTGAACTGCATGTGGAAGTCAAAGTTGTAATAAAGAAATTGGTCAGTAAACTCTAATGTTGACCAGTTTGATCCCTCACGTTTTTTTTGTCCCTTTGTGTAGTTTGATTATTTTTTAAGTGATGTTGCTGCATTACCAGATATTATATAGTGTTGTTATTACCTGAAGGAATGGGCCCCAAATACAACAGTTGGACCCAAGAACAACAGAATTACCCTTCAAGGTGTTTGAGTTCATAAAGCAACTGAACCTTTACTCTCTGCTTGTCTCAGAATAGCTCAGTTAGTGCCACAGTTCAGCATTTCCTGAGTGTACACTGGATCCATGCCTGCATAAACGTTCCCTCTCCCTCACCCCGACTGTCCACAGCTTGCCTGGGCGAGTGAGAAAGAGAAAAAGGTGGAGGCTTGTTTTGGATTATGTCAAAATATTAATAAGGATAATTGTTTGTGAGGGAGGTCAGCGAGGATGATGTTTGGGAGAGGAAGAAATGGCTAAAAGTGTAAAAGAGGAAAAGGGAGTCAAAAACATCGCCTTGAGTTCAAGTTGCTGACGTTCAGAGAGAAAAGGAAGAGGAGGAGGAGGAGGAGGAGGAGGGGGAGGGGGGCCCTGGTCGATGTGACTCCCCATCCTTATACGGTCACATGCAGCCCTGGCACGGACACACAGAGCCCAGTCGGGGAAAACATGCTCATTTAGAGCTTACATAAACACACCGACCCACAGCCCTGCTCCCTCCCTCCCTCCCTCTCTCCTTCCAGCCCGGGCAGGGAAGAGGAAGGGAAGGAAAATGAGAAGAACGCTGAGGAATTTGAAAGGGAGTGCGTTGATAAATTCCTGAGCTTTTCAGAGCGCAGAAAGTTTTTGCACCTCCTGTAACGTCCAGAAGTGCAGTGCTGGGGGTTTAGCCACGGTTCTCCCTGCAGGTTTGGGAACACATTTGGAAAGTGACACCAGTTTAAACATTTCACGAAATTAAGAGTCATAAAGCAGCTGGAATTCCTAATTACCTGACACGTCATGGAGCCACCTGACGTCAGTAACCTTCAGGAAAACATATCACAACTACTACGTCTTGTGTGCTAAAAATAACCTAATTTCTGAAAGTTGCATCAGTTTTCTTCACACATCTACCTACACAGCACAATGTGATCCAAGATCCAATTACTGGAAACTAATTACCCCATTTATTATATATCAGTGGATACAAACATGACTTCAGGGCTAAGAATTAAGATGAGATGTAGCTTTTATCAGAGGTATAGAGAGGTATGAATTAATGCTGTCTGCTGTGTCAGAGCCATGCAGGGATCTGACAATAATGCAACTAGGTTCAGTAAAACACTTTCTTAAAAATGTGATTTGTTCACAGTAGTCACAGAATTCATTTCTCTCACCTTTTCGACACAGGGGACAACTATGACGTGTGCGCAATCTGCCTGGACGAGTATGAAGAAGGTGACAAACTCCGGGTCCTGCCATGTTCTCATGGTGAGTTTGAACATTTGTGCTCTGTACGTAAACCATTGACTTCTCTAAGACTTATAACACACCAAGCCGAGGCAAATACTTTGCATCAGATTTTAGGATTTAAATCTGTTTTTGGCTTCTTAAATCCCATTTGACTTTTCCATGGCGGCCGGTTTTTGTTCTGTCCATGCAAGAGCACAACGGATAAAAAAAATCAGCTGAGTGAAGCAGTGATTGAAAGAGTCGAGTCAGGTGTGCTCCTTCAGCTGCATCTGTTTAGTCATATTTTTTAAATAAACTGTTTCTTTGTTTCATAACCCTGATTAGCATGGCTAATTATTCTTTGTTTGACTGTCGTGCAAGTTTGGATATGCCCACTGCTCACAACGTGATTGGTTGATGGCTATATTGTGGTGCATTCAAGACCAAAAAAAGTTAAAAAAAATATACATTAACGTGTGGATTAAACGCATGAAATGTGATGTACAGGCCTTCAAGAAAACGTCTTTAAATCTACATCTTTTCAGGCTTTTACAGGTTATTATATTTCTGCTTTATCAGAATATGAAACCCTATGTCTGATGTTTTGTCATCCGTAGCCTATCACAGTAAGTGTGTGGACCCCTGGCTGACCAAAACTAAGAAGACGTGTCCCGTGTGCAAGCAGAAAGTTGTCCCCTCGCACGGTGACTCTGACTCCGATTCAGAGGAGGGGGAGAGCGGCCCTGACGAGAACGAAGAGGTGTCGGAGAGCACCCCTCTGCTGCGCTCTCTGGCCTCCACCAGCGCCCACTCCTTCGGCACCATGTCGGGAGCCTCACGCTCAGAGCAAGACCAGGAGTCCTCTGACTACGAGGACGACGAGCTGGACAGCAGCGACAGCGAGGAAGAGGTGACTGTGGAGACTGTGGTGGTGCAGATGCAGCAGCCCTGCTCTGAAGGCCACGAGCACGACCTGCCCCGAGCTTGACTGATAGATAGACCATCCGGATTGGTCATTAAACCCCCCCCCCCAGTCCCCCACAACCTCACAGCTGCAGAGACTTTAGCTGGGGAGGGGGGGGAGGGTCACGAAACAGATTCATTTTTCAAGTTTTTCTGTCACTGCTTACAAGACATTGTCATGTATCCTGCGTTTTATTTTTAACATGATTACAGATAAAGTGCTGATTTCCAGCTGTGTGGGAGGAAATCAGCGAGGGGCTGCTTGGCAGATTTGACAGGACTGGTGATGCTTTCGTACAGTAGACTTTTATACTGTATTCAAAATAGATGACACACAGATGAGTGGAAAAAGTCCCAGACACTTAAGATCACGCTTGTTTAGTTAAAGTACCGTGTATATAAAAAGTATAAATCACAATAAGTTACATCTCTACCTTTGTCTCCTACGTGTTTCAGATGAAGGGGAAGTTTCATTACTGTACATACATGTTCATGCTACACTCCTTGAACCGCTATGCAGCATCCTTTTTGTAAAAAATTAAACATTTAGCAAGTGTAGAAACATTTAAAGCCACAGCAATATGGTTTTGCCAATTTCTTTCTAGCCTGATGAATGAAGGAGCCTAGTGGCTTCCTGTCTGTGTTTGTGCCACGGTTTAACTGTTATAACGGTTCACACTAAGAGAAGCTGAACCAGTCAGAGAAACGCATTGGAATGTGCTCTCCATGTGACGTCACATTATGTTCAAGTGTGGAAACTGTGTCCACGCTTCCTGTGGTAAACTTCTTTTGGCTGCTCCGGACCTATTACTCCATTTAACAAAAGCAGTTATTGGTTAATGGGCCTTGTAATACACATTAACTGACCTTTTCTCATTTTAATACAGTTTATAGTAAATATGCTTTTTTTCATAACTTCGCTTGACTTTTTTTGTTTTTGTTTATGAAACCTGTTGCCTTTTACAGTTGATGTATTTTGTCTTGTTAGTGTTTTCCTGCTCATGTTTGTCTGTTCTCAATATGAATCCACTTCAATAAAATTAAAGACACTTGACAAGAACTCTTTCATGGTCAGTAATTAGTGTACAGTTCTTACATGACATTAAAAAAAATATATAGCCAGGAGGGAGTCATGATTTTCCAAAATCTAATGGTAATACTGATGTTAAGATCATGATTTGATTTAAACAAATGTTTTAGGCTTTTATGTCTTGATTCATAGACATTTTAGATTGTATTTTAGGATGGAAATTGCGACACTATTAGGCAGCAACTGGACATCCTTCCTACTTAAATTCTTTATTTTTGCTTCATTTGCAGATGCCCATTACATTCGTCACATGTACAGCTGCAGTAACAAAGTAGTTCAGTAAACTTTCAGTGTAATGAGCTGATTATCTGATACAAATCAGCCTGTTTGAGTCTGACTTAGCTCATTAACAGGTGGAAATTATGGGGCCCTTACAGTCAAATATCACCAATTTCACCATTTAACAGTGCAATTTTACCTCCCTGGTGAGTAAGACTGGGGACATCTGTTGCATGGCATTATCCATTTCCTATTTTTATTCCAAAATAATTACCTCAAGCACTCTCAAAGTTTAAGTAGATATTAAGGAGCTTTCAGTTATATCACATCAGTAAGCCTACTGTTTTTAGTGAAACTATAGGACATCCGTGTAGACTTTACATTTCCTAAAAATGTTTAACTATTCTTTTTAAAGATGGGCAGTATTTAATTAAAAAGGACAGCAAATTCCACCGGCCTAGCCGCGTGGCAATAAAAGAAACTTGAAACAATTCTCTGGTTGGAATAAATTTATTTGATCTGTCTGTAAACAAGGTGATAAATCAATTTATGGCATTTCTTGGTTTATGCATATGAAATCAGATGCATTAAAGAGACTGTATCCCAGATGTAAGAAAATAAAGTGGTGAGGAAAAAGGAAATGAACATAAATCAGCAAACAGGACTTGAAACAGGTTTTTTTTTTTTTTATGAGTACACATATCCCACAAGGCCTAAACAGTGGAGCTGAAGCTAAAAAGAAGAAAAAGTGCCAATGAAATGGCTCTTTAGTGGACAGTGGGTAAAATCCATCTTAATACAGCAACAGATCTCTCTATATTATGGCACAGGATACACAGGTTCTGCAGTTTAAGTTTCAAAAAAGACAACCGTAAGCGTCTTTGTTCCAACCAATCCCATCTCCCATTGAGTGTCATTTCTACTTTTAAGTGTTTTTTTTTTTTTGGACGTTACAGTAAGCAGTACTGAGCGCGGACAGACCGTGTGATACCCCAGAGCTCAGCTGACTAAAGAGTAAAAGGCAATTTATTCCACAGTTTTGTAGTTGTCAACACAGCATGGGTTTGTACAAATGCAGTCATTTTCTAAACAAGAAAAAAAAAGTGAGAATTTTCTTCAGGTACTCCCACCCTCAACTCCCCTGTAGCTTCATATTTTTAACCATGGTAAGCATTACTGTCTGGTTAGTTATTCCGTCATCAGAAAAAAGTTAGCAGTCATCTTTCACATGATTTAGAGCAATTATATAAACACCCGAGCTTCGACTACACTTGGTCCTATAAAAAGAAAAAAAAAAAAAATCAAACTGGACACGATCCAGGTGGATATATGCTGGGATTTCTACTGTCCAAAAATGGCAGCCTTTCAAAAAAAAAAAAAAAAAAAAATTACAGGAGCTGGCAAACAAAAACAGTATTAAGTGCCTGAGCCATTGTTACTGTGGAATGTCCATGGGGTTTTTGTGTAGTCGGGGAGGTTGTGATGATGGGAGGAGAGGCTACCAGCACCTGGACAAAACCAACGCTCACATATCCGGATCATGGTCGTCAACTGAGCACCCCCTACACACACTACCCCCCCCTCCCTCTTCTATAAAATGTAATCAGGACATAGCGGTGGACCGGCAAGGACTAGTTGGTGAGTGTGTAGCGTCTGGTGAAGATGTTTATCTCCTGTGAGGTTTGTAGTGTCACCTGCTTTGAGCAAACAGGATGGGAAGCAGAGAAAGGGGGAGGATCTGAACATTTTGGCAGAAGAGAGTAGGGGAGAGGGAGTGGTGGGTGAGGGAAACGCCAGTCTCTCCTCCCGGATGTGATGAAGGGGAAATTAAACAGGAAGACATGACGAGCCTGGTTACCGCTCAAGTGCTCCAAAAGGCATTGGCTGCTCAGGGAGTGAGTGTGCATGACAGGGTTTAGGAGGGGTTAAGTAATGGGCACCATGACAGAGAGAAAAGAAAGAAATACCTACTTCAAAATAGACGATATAGCTTTCATTGTCCGAGTGTTTGGCCAGATTCTTTTTTTGCTGGTCTTGGTTAAGTACAGATTTGTCATGACATCCTGTTAGCAACATGCTCATCTTCTATGGATCAACTTATAGTGCTTAAAAGGGGTAAGAGTACACAGCACAAGTGTGTTGAAGAGAAAAGAGGATAACAAAATATGGGAAACAAATGGGGAGGAGAGAAGGCAGAAAAAGAAAACAAAGTAACTACCAACTAGGACTGGAAGTAGTGAGAAATGCAACAGGGTGGTAAGGGTGAGCTGCTAGGTGGCTGGGTACAGGCTGCTTTAGTATCCGGACTTCCTCAGGTAGTCAGCCATCTGAAATGCTTTGTTGTTGAGCTTCCCTCCATGGACACCTTCCTTCCCCATGACAAAAACCAATGCTAGAGTACACAAAGGAAAAAAACAAAATAAATGAACAGACATGGTGATAGCAGGACGGGAAAAGAACACTTTTTTATTGCCACCTTGCTTAATGTGGGGCTACATTTATGAGGACAGAGTCTAAACCCTGCTCTCTGTTTGAAATGCTCCTGGGAGTTTGTTTAAACCGTTGGGACTGTTTGGGAAGGAAACATGGGCTTGATAGTAATTTTTTTTGGTCTGTTTTTCCAAAGTTTTATGTTTTTTTGTTTTCCTTTTAGTTTGTTTATTACTCTCCCTCAACTACACCACACAACGCTACGCCAAAACTAAACTAAAACCCTGAATCCCTCAAGTATTTTGCCATCGAGTATGCCTTCTTATTCAATCCGCCTCCATGGACCCCTTCTTTGCCCATTACCAAGACCAAGACTGAAAGAAAACAGACAGAGAAGGGACATTTAGAGAAGGTGCGGAGATCACAAGTGAAAAGAGAATAGCACAGAGCCAAAAGCTGCAGGCAGACGAGACAGCTACAGGAGGAGGACAATGGCACAAAAAAAACCATAGTGGCGCTTTGGACTGAAGGCTGTGCAGAGCCTAAACATTCATTTCCTTATCAGTGCTGCTGGTGGTGAAACAACAAGACGCACATTACAGTTAAGACAGAGTGAGTACAGCGTGAGACTGAATGCAAAGGATGCATGCAAAGACATTTGTCGTCTATACACCTATGAAAACTACGTAATCAGGCAGAGTTTCAGAGCTGTAGGTTGACGACTTAGCTTTTTGGTTTACTTGTACCAAGTGTGAAGGTTTAATCTTTACAAATTGACTAAAAAAAGGCAATTTTCCACAATATTCTTTGACCTTACAAGAAGAATCTGTATTTGACTGGAGCCAAACTAAATCACAGTTTCAAAAGAAGAGGTGTGCAGAGTCGCCTCTCTTAACACAAGCTTTATAATAACTCTTGGTTCTGGTTTTTGTAAAATTCCTGATCTAACTTGCTGCATATGACGGAACACAATCATGTCAATGCTTGGCTAAAAAGGTCTACCGTTTACATTTTTCTACCACAATTACATATCTGACGAATGTGTTTCTGAAATTCTGTCCCAGTTGAAGACGGATAATGCTTTTTATTGTTTGATCAAATCCTCAATTACAGACACATTTAATGGAACTGTGTAAATGTTCCGACAGTTCTAATAGTAATGCCCAAAATATGAAAACCACTTCCTGAACTGAAGCATTTGATCCAACAAATCCTTTCAATAAGTCCAAGCCAATGTCTGCCCACTGGTAAATTTAAGTTTACTTATCCAAAGGGCTGCTGAATCAGCATCTCTGCCCATTTTGACATTCAAGTGACATTGTTTGAATATGGTATTTTAGGTGGTTTGGTCTGTACTTCAGAGTTTACTGCTCTCCACCTGAAGAGACAAGTCTTTGTTTTATCTGCAATTAATACACACCATGCCAGCAGCAGAGAATAGGAAAGTTAAGCTTCTACTGGATACTAAAAACCATGACTAATGCAGCACACATGCAGATACAGCAGCATGCTTGTGGTACCTCTCCTCAATACATGAAAGGGCCCTGAGGTGCCTGAATAAGTCTTTCACCAGAAACAGAGTGGAAGCATGTGAGCAGGGGAGCAGATCATACATCTGAGGATAGGGAGTGTGTTATCTAGCAAAGAGGAAGATGCATGCAGTTGGAAAGTATTTTTTTTTGTTGTTTTTTTTTAAGGAAATCCTGGCCCAGAGTGTGAGCTCACAGTGTGAAATGTAGCAACCATTTACAGTCTCACCTGAAGGTTTTAGTAAAGTCCAGAGAAGGTGAGGAGGACAGGGCATTGGGGCCCAAACAGGCAACATGAAAACTGGCACAACTCTCAGGAATATCCCCAGAAGGGCTCATGTTTATTTCTCTTCGCATCATACAAAAAATGGCAGCTATTTATAAAATGATCATTGTTGAAGCAAAGCAGCATTGCCTTGGAAAACCCAGATTCTGAAGAAGTCGGGACAAACTGAATGAAAACAGAATTTGCAAATCCTTTGCAACCTACATTTAATAAAAGAACAGAACAAGACATCCAATCAAGACTTCAAATCTTATTTATGTAAATGTTATCATTTAAACTTTTGTGTTCTGCTTTTATTTGTTTTACACAGTATCCCAAGGGGTTTGTGTTTAAAGTTTGTCACTGAAGCTCTCTGTATGTAGTTCTGTGGCTTACATTTTTAAGGTTATCATTTCTGCATAAATTCAGAGTTTTAAAAAAAGGATTATGTTTCTATTTTACATAGTTTGCTTTAAACACTACTTTCAATTTCACTCTAGAGATCTATGTATGAGTTGTAACCTCTGTTGTAAAGTGCTTCAGCTATGCAGAGCACAAATCACAAGCCAGCTTTTACTGCTGTTGAGTTGACAAGCATCCAGCATGTTGAAGTTACAGCCAACTGATGAATCTTGAACATCAATTAGTTTTTCAGTTCAATTGAAGTTTAGGGTAGAACCCTACCCAATTACGGATTTGAATTTAATTTACTTTAATTATTCATACTCGCACTCATAGTCATATTATAATGCAATTTCAGTTTTTAAAGTTTAATATGAGGTATTGTTGTAATAAATAGTAGCTCAGTAAAAATCTGAAAAAAGAATTGAATCAGAAGGGCAATTAATATGTCAGGAGCAATGTAACATAAAATCTATCTAGATGATAGATATGATAGATGCCAAAGAGGGGAAACTGCAAGACACGTAATTAATTATTTAGGATTGTTATTTTTAATCTGTAGGATGTCTAGCCTTCCTTACAAACATGATCAAAACATGCAGTATATCATCCAAACTATATTCAAATTAACTATTATTGATTGAACTGTATGCATGGAGGTCTTGTAGTTCAAGGGAATTTTCCTTTTAACTTATACATCTTTTGAAATGAACTTTGTCCTGAGCTCTAAAGTTAGCTGAATATACCAAAAGTTTACATTTAGCTGAAATGCAGGTGTTCCCACATCATAAATAAGACATTCATGGTATTATCCAGTGATTCACTGGCATTTTAACACCAGTGCATGCCATATATTGAGGAAAGGTGCATTCAAGATCTATCCCACATGCATGGACAACACAAAAGTTCATAAATGTAGCTAATCTAAAGGTGCTATATCAAAAGCAGGCTATGCTGTCATTTTAGAACTACTAAAATGATTGCAAGTAAGGACAATACTGAACACAGCACTCACCTTTGCCAGCTTTGCCTACAGAGACATTGTATGTTGGCTCTCCCCCTTGACTCTTTGTCCGGATGTCCATTGTCCAGTCAGATTCGACTTGGAGGCTGTCTCTGATTACAGAGCACTTTTTATTGCCTAAGGTTAACCCACTGGTGAAGAATCCCTCGCGGTCCTTTCCTATTAACACATCGATTTCTTCAGGCTACATGGGAACAAAAAAAACAAGAAGTCAGGAACACCTCTGAAATAGAAAATGTTGATTAATTAAGGGCAAAGACTTGACTCCAGTCTTTTTTTGTGGACATTTAATGCTCTCGTTGTACATAGTTCCATTTATTGCACCACAGTGTGGGTGCTGTGAAGCCTTATGAGACTGATTAGGTGCTAAACAAATAAACTGTTTAATTCCATTACCTCTCTTAGCTCCTAATGTTTATTTTTCTTCTGTAGGCAGTGTTATGCAATATTAAAAGGAATCCATCAATCAATTGATTGAATCTGCATTTTAAAATGCTCATAACATTTAGTTTATGCACAAAATCTTTATTAGCTTGGCTCTTCAACACCTGAATGTGTGGTTGAAGGCAGGAGTCCATACTGTATGCAATTTCCACTTCCACACAAATGCATTTCAACTAACAAGTCCTATTTTAAGATGGCACTGAATTTAACACTTTCTCCACTGTGAAGAGATGGGCCAAGATGTTGCTGAATGGGGGGAAACTTTTCTCAAGTATATTGTTGAGACAGATGTAGTACCGCTACATTTCATGTTACTTTGAACAATTCTATGCCATGCAATCACAAATTTTATTATTCACTGACCGCCTTTCTCTGCTGCTGTCAGTGAGTAACCCCCAGAGTTGACGCTTGACCTGTGCTAACAATCAACCAGACCCATTCTTTCAAGCAAAGCGACTGAGTGTTTCACTCAAAGGCCAGCATGTTTGGGAGTGCTGGCACATGTGAGAGCAGCTGTTTGACAAGGAAGCACATCAAGTCAAGAGACTCAGGCCAGCATATGAAACTCACATGAATCTGTATTGCTCACTTTGTATCAGCAGCCACAATAGTACTAAAACTACATAATGTTGTATAGAATTTGTATACAGTCGTGACTTGTATTGTTAAAAGTTTTCTGTGAACCCCTCACTCAGGACTTTTGATGTTTTGTGGTATTAAGCGGTGTTCATTATATAAATATTTGCTATTCAGAGGTGATACATATATTTTTTTTAACTTAATTTTAATCACAAGCAGGACTAAATCTCTAACTAAGACTAAGGCCAAGTCAATTATTAAAACTTAAATAGTGTGAAACATGGGCAAATAGTTGTACTTGCAGCTAAACTGAGTCAGTTCCCTTAGTTAATCTTACAATAGACCCCACAGCAGTGCACTCCCACACAGTCTAAAACGACTCACCTGCAGTAGCATTACAAGTCTTTCCACTGTCTAAGGTTTTATAAACAGTGCAGTGTTTTGACAAAGAAGTATGTCATTGAATATGTTGGATTCATTTTTTGTAAATATGAGCAGTGAGGGGACAGAATGAGGTAACTACTGAATGGCAAAACATACACCAACTTGAAATCTTGGGTTTTTGGGTATGTGTATATATATATATACACACTAACAGAATAAATAAGCACTAAAGTGGTGTTTCAGATAGCCTCTGGGGACAAGAAATTACTTGTAGGCCTTCTTTCAACTTCTTGTACAAGTTGCATGAAATTCTGGTAATTTAGGACTTAAAGCTTGCTCTACGACAGCACCTCCTTACATCATATACACATGTCATGTGCATTTATACAAGAACCTTGCAGGGAGTCTTAGTGTAGAAAAGTCAGCAATGCTGATCTAATTAAGACGCAAATATATAATTTAATCCCGAAATATAATAAAAATAGATCTATTAAAGACTTCTCATGAGTATTTTCCGAGGAATTGGATTGACTATAATTAGGTTACCAGGATACAGGTGAAATGCAGTGAGGGACTGCTTCTCCTACTGACCAAGTCAGCAAGTACAGGCATAATGAGTTTGAATAAAAAAAACAAAAACAAAACAGGGCTACACTGTTACACATGATAAAGGGCAAAAGTTTTTTCAATAATGGTTAATTACAGATGATCCTTAGTTTGATAAACTACCCTTTCAACCAGAATAATCCAAACTTCACAGTTAAGTGTTTAAGGCCATCTAAAGACAGTCATCTGTGACCATATACAATATGAAGTAAAATAAAAATGAAGACTCCAAAATAGCCTGAACTAAATGTCTTAAAGATTTGTTTTTGCAAATGTTAGGACATTTATAGTCGTTTTTAGTTAAGACATAGTTGATACTACCGCTAAGAAAAGAGCTATTCACAGCAGAAAAGTTGCAGTCTGTTTAAAGACATCGCTGACTGTTATACTACATAGAGCCTGAAATCTCAGGCCCAATGCAGTTGACAAAAACAATGCTGGGGAATCTGTTACAAAAGATCTGACTACTTAATGTTTGGCATTTTGAGTCCATGACTGCCTATATGCGCAAAAATCCATTTGACCGCAATGTGGTTTTTAAAACATGTTTACAACGCCAGGTTTATTCTTCTTTGAATCAATTTGCTGAACAAAAGGCGTCGCCCCTTAACTCCAGAACTGCACAGTCATGGCACACACGAAACCCTTCAGGAAAAAGGGAAACTCTGGATTTCTACTGGCTCGGATAACGTTAGCATGGCAGCTAAGCTACATGTTCAGGCCCGGTCAGCCAATTACATTCACCGCCTTTCCCCTCTTGAGAGTCTACTGCTGTGTTCCGCAGACTTGTACAGCAGTTTCACATATTCAGGTCTCAGCATTCCTACAGGCGATTTTGTTAAGAGAAATTTAATCACCGAGTCTGGCAAAAACAGGCTGAACACGGGTAGCAAGCTACTAAGCAGGTGATTAGCTCCGGCTTCATGTGAACTTTCACACTCGTATAAGGAAACACGATAATGTCAATTTAGTCAATGCAATACTTCAAAAAAAGATAACGTTACACTGCCCCGGTGGCCTGAGCGGACACTCCCAAGTAGCAGCGACACACTCCTTCATAGTTCACTTGTCTGTAGCATGTGTTATCATTTCAAAGCTAACATGCTGGTTATAAAAAAAAATAAAAAAAAATAAGAGAAAACGTCTGCTCACAAGTCTCCTAGCAAACGTGACGAGCCACGATGCTTTCAGCTATACAGAAATATTTAAATTATTGACTAATAATTTATTTAAGAAACAAAATGGAGGCTCAAAGAAGCACCTGAGACGATTGTTTAGCCCAGTTACAATTACGTGAATGTCCCAGTCTATTTGTGTTTTAATGCGATCACTTAAAAACTAAGTAAATTCTCAATTTGTACATCTGGACCGCGGCTACACATGTCAAACGGGACTAATAGTCTCCATGAGCTTCCATGGACAACATGTATAAGAAACTGGGAGTGTATCCGCCATCTTGGAAATAAGGGGCGGTAGCGGCAGTGAGATTCACAGAAGCCGAATAGGGGTAAAAACGAAAAGACCAACGGCATGTCAGCGCGTCGAGGACGCGTGTGAGCGCCGCTATCTTTACGCCATTAGCGTTAGCTAATAATGATTTTCCAATAGGGATGACCGGCCTGATTTGAGCTAACCGCGAGCAAATGAATGTTAACGGTAACAGTGCTGGTAGATGGTGTTATAGGGATATATATTATTATGCAGCAAACATAAAAAGTCATAATTTTATTGCATGTATTTAGAAATAAAATCTTGATACATATATACTCTGGCCGCCTTCCTTATCTTATCTGACCGGTATCAAAAGCAAACGGTTAATGCTAGCTAGCTTGCTAGCGGTAGCCCTTTTAGCTCGAGTTCGCGGTACCGTTATTCACTGGCTCGGGTTATCCGGCGGCTGGATTGGTGGTTGCTGCTAAAATCAGAATAATGGTAAACGTTATGACCCCAGCGTACATTAAATCTACAATAAAAGGATAAAAACGACAAAGACTGATGGTTGGTTGAGAAGCAACGGTGCATACGTGCCAATGCATGTTGATTGTGACCACCGGATACCATGTGTATCACACACCGCTTGCCTTACCCCCATTCAACAAGGCCTGGCTATGCAGACAAACGCACCAGCATGCAAAATACACATTTTCCTCACGTGTGATAGTAGATACTGATATATGGAGTATACTGACCGTTACGTTGGCAAAGGTACCGCCGACAAATGATGCCCAGACGTATTTGGCGTCCGTGTACCCAACAATGGCCGCGTCCTGGCAGCTGCCATCAGCCATCAGGTTGTCCACGTAGCTTTGCCAGGACATGTTTGTGAAATTATTTTTAAGATGAAAAAAGACGAAGGATAAGGTTAGGTCACAAACGTCTCTTGAGCGACGAAGGAGCAGTGAGGAATCTGTATTTATCGGTGGTTTAACGGGCCTCCAGCAAGCTGAACCCCCCCGGCTCCGTCACGTCCCGGCTTTCTTTTGGTCTAGGCAACGAAGAGAAGCGCTGCAATCGGACAGGCGCTTGGGTGTAGTCCTCACTAAATCACTCCGCCCAGGTCGTTGTTCGCCCTGCTGCCTCATTGCATAATATACTGCGCGGCGGATGAATATATCTGGACAAGAAGCAAGACAGCCTATTTTTTTCTCCTCTACATCAGGATTTGTTTACAGTTGTATTGAACATTTACACATAATAATCCGCATAGCAGAATTTTTAAGGTTTCAGGCTGACATAAATTCCCTGAGAATTAATTTTGAATGCAATCTCGTGTAGGAAATGTCACTGCAAAGGATTTTAAATCATTTTGAATACACATTTTACTTACCTTATGATTCATTTAAGTCCCATAAGTTACCACCTCTTTGTTAAACACTTAATATGAATATGTATAATATGTTTATGTCCCAAGGCAGTTTGGTTTATTGCTTTAATCTGCCAATGTAGATATGAACACATCAGATTTACCAATATCTATATAACTTATCTAACATGAACCCTCAATGAGCCTCTAGGTCATCACAGGGTGAAAAAAATGAGTATCAATCACACACCACTTTTGTCAAAGAGCAGTTTTGAACACATGGGTTAAATATTTCTGGATGATGGGGTTATCCTGCTGTAACTTGCTCACACTTTGTGCAAAATATAAACTTAACCTTTATGTTGTATTTCTAAAACGACAAGCCTGGTGTCTGAGACTCTCTGAGGCTTCTGAGCATTGTGTTGGAGAGAGATGCTGTATTTCCATATATGTATGAACGTTTACATTTTCCGCATAGCTTACTCTCCAGAATATCATCCATCGATTAAATATCAGGGATGTTTTGTAGTTTATTAACATTAAACATTTAAGCATAAGCATTGTCTGTATGCCTTTTCTTTTGTTAAGATTTATGTGGTGTTGTTCACCCTGTAACATTTTAAAACTATTGCCATTTCAGTGGTATCATAAGAATTTGTTTTGGTAAGCGCAGTAGAGAAACTAGATGCAGGAACTACTCTGAGAAATGAAACAAGGTGTAAAAACATGAAACAACAATAAAACCCTAATGTCAAAGAATAAAGTAAATCAATAATTAACCAAAACAAGCATATTCAGCACCACAAACAAACCATTTATGTATACAATTACATGTGTTTTTTGGACAGGAATATGGTGTTAAAGTGTAGCAGAAACAGCTATCCTGGTGAAGTACATGATCATCACTACTATAAGTGATGACAGCAGGTTAAACTTGTAAATGTGACTTGCTCAAGGACAACTTGGAAAATGGATGGATTAATGAACGAGCCTATAGGGAACATGCCCATGGGATGTGGGTGTCTGTGCCCACCTGTTATTTCCTTTAAAAAATCTCATTCAAATCATGTATCAATACTGACAACGCAAAGACAGAAAACAACTACAAAGAGATGCAGAATAACTAAAAAGACACACAAAATAACTACAAAATGTGGCAAAACAACCACAGAGAAATAATTACAAACTGATAACAAATTGAAAGAAAAAAGACACAAAAGACACAAAGAGACAGAAAACCAATGGGGGAAACGTTACTAGAAAGAGACACAAAACCACCACAATGAGACATAAAACTACTGCAAAGAGGCACAAAACCACCTCGAAGAGATAGAAAAAGACAACAAAGAACCACAAAATACATACCAAAACTCAATGTGAAACACAAAACAACTTCCAAGAGATGTAAAACCAAGAAACACCATATAAATAAATAAAAAAAAAAGTGACAAACTGATGACCAAGTGAAACAAAACAAAACACTAAAATACAAAGATTTACAAAGAGACACAAAATGACACTAAAGAGACACAACATGTATAGTTAGAGACTCAAAACCACTCTAAATTCTGTGTTATTTTTATATCTATGTCAGTGAGGTATTGGGGGCCTTTGGCATGTCTACAGTCAGGACTTCCCTGCCTTGGTAACACACTAACCAGTTGCTGAACATTTATATGTTGTTGCATTTAAGCTGTGACTTCTCTTACAGGACAGCATAAAATACCAGGCCACACTGTGCTGCATAAATCCATGTTTGTTTTTCTCCATGGAAACTATTAATAAAGTAGCCACATGACTTTTTATGATCTTTCTATCCTTTCTCCTCTCAGCAGAGTGCGCTGACTGTAACATCAGCAAAAGACAAAGACTGGCTGTATACTTCAGATTTTCAGCTGAAATGAAAAAGTTATGAGTTTTATATCTACTATACAAATTAATATCTGAAATATTTATCCAAGGACATCTTTCCCATTTCCGAAAACCATTTTCAATACCCCGTTTCTCACTTTAATAGCACCCGGCTGCTGCTTCTATTGAGCATAACGCAGATTGTTTAAATCAACAGTTAAGGAGTGAATGGAGATCATAAATCAGTGACTATCGCTTCAGATTAACCTGACTCTCAACAGCCTGACGCACATGAATGACATCAAATCAATAATTTACACTCACTTCAGTGTGAAATAAATATGAGCAAGAAGCTAGAAAAGCAGTTGCAGGAGAGAGGACCTAACTTCTCAGACCTGAGTTCATGTTGCACTGCCACTGCAGAGCATATGTGTCCGCATCATGTGACAGTGTTATCTTTATCTAGAAACTTCCAGCGAATTCTTTCTTTCCTCTCCCTCCCTATGGAAGAATAATGCTGAAAAAGTTATTAATTGACCAGGCAGAAGGAAGTGAGCAGGGCTTGTCAATCAGCCAGCCACACCCATATCCTATTCTCCTATTGGATGCCGTCAGTTTCCATGGCCACCTCTGTTTTGCACTTGTGCTCTGTCAAAATAGTACCACTCACAGCAGAACTGCCCGCTCAGGCTGCGCATGAGTCATGGAGATACAGAAAGGAGCTAACTTGTTTGCTTTAGAAAAAGGCTTGGTTTCGGACGCGCCATTAGCAGTGTGTATTGTCATCGTAACAGCTGGATAACACAGAGATAAACACAGCAAGAGGCAATTCTCCAGTCTCCCTGAAGGTCGTCTCAGATATTTTTAGTCTCCATATTTTTCCATTCAAAGAAGTTCATGAATATGATTTCAATGCACAATGAATATTATAACGAACTGCTTTTTTCATTGTGAAAGAGGTCAGTAATAGTGCACAGTCTGATTCCTGTGACACCTGATGGCTTCCTGCTGGCTCAGCAGGCAGATGCACGCACCACGTGCCTGCCACTGATTTACAACTTAACACATTGTTATTTTAACCCTCTTGCTTGCCTCTAAATTCAAATATTTCTTATGAAGAAGAAAACTTTCAGACTACCAGGAAGTAAAACTTAAGGCAATGCATGTGAAAGACTTTTGCTCTGAAGCTGCTGACAGCCACTATTTTGTGCCTTTATGGCCTACGACCCCGTAAACCAGTCAATGCATACTCTTATGTCCCGCCAGTCACAAGCTGCTCATGCAGGGAGGAGAGCAGTTCAACAAACAAAAAGTGCACTTTCAGGCTGATTCATTTCTAACTCTTGCATTGTTATTTTACATAACCTAAAATGTATTTATCATGTAAATATTCAAGTTACTGGTTATCCACTGTATAGACCTGGGAAGGTGTCCTGTTTGTTTCTGTCATTATTCCTACTGGAGACAAACCTTTTTTAAAAAGGTTTTTTTTTTCTCCATTTGTGTATGTTAACAGTAACCTCCTATGCTCTTCCTTATCTTTATCATAGTATTACAGCTTTTCTTCTCAAAACACTATAATAATAAATAGAATATATTATTATTAAGAATAAAACAATAATATAATAAAATATTAATAATAATAAACATTGTTCTGAATTTCATTTATCAAAGGTGCTATACAAATAAATTGCTTTAAATAAAGACATTATTTGCATGAAGTGGTTCACATTGAATGGGCATGAAATAAGCATATTAAAAGCATTTTATTTATATAATTTAAATGAAAATTAAAGATAATTTAATGTGCAGCAGTGCAAACTTAAAATTACTTTACAATTGTATTTGTTGATTTTATATCATATGGGATAAACTGAAAGTACAGAAAGTTTGGACATGAGCAGAAATCTTGCTGAAACACATACAGGTTATTTAGGTTAAAGCTAACTCACCTAAACTCAGAGTAAAAGAGCACAACAGAAGAATGAGTTTTTATTCTTCGTTGCTCAGTAATACAAACATCAACAGGGAGGAGGTCAGAGGTCACAGCTGCCTGGCATGATTTGAAGTTATCAACCTGTAGTCCTTAATTTAACTATGACTCCACAGGGTCTCATGTGGCCTGAACACAATTCAGGACTTTTTTTCACCTCAATTGGACAAAATTATTTATTCATGACCCTGGTTCACTCTTTGTCGTGCGTAGCAGAAGAAGAAGTCGCCCTATTTTTAACTCACACAGATGAACACTCTCAAAGGTCGATATGCTTTGGTGTATTTTTAATAAGACGTACCGCTAAATAAGTCATTTTCACTCCATGACGATTTCACGATTGCCTGATCTTGGGATTCAAGCTCAAATCACTCCATTGTGACATATATTTTTCATTTTCATACATTTTTAAACCATGTCAGAACTCACGATAGCTTAACAAAATGAGTGACGCTGCTGTAAATTGGTGCTAATGATAATAATGAGTTGTTCAACATACTTTTTCTTACAGGTTAGGCTGCATGAGTGGGTTCTTCCAAAGCACATCCAAACAAAACAATCCTATTAAAAACTAACCAAGCATTCTATTGTCATCTGTTTCTGGAGCGGCTCGGCAGTGCAGGGCATTAAATATTAAGCAGCAGCAGGTAGGGAAGATGGAGCGCCGGCGCAGCTCTGTTCCTAGAAAATGTCTCCTCTCTGCTCACCAGGTCCCAGGTCTGTCACACACAAAGAAAATCAATAACAGCCAAAGATGGAGGGAGGGAGAAAGGATCCACATGATCTCACTTTATGAAGGATACAGCGGAGCGCTCTGACAGATGAGTCGTCACATATGATGAGTGTCCTTTCAGGAATGTGTACGAAGGACATTCAGTCAACAAGGCCAGGGCAGAGCTGGAGCGATTACGATTATCATTTGATAACATATCTGTCGTTCGCAGCAACTATTGGGATTAAACATGTGACGATCAGCTTGACTTGCTCCAGTAACCTTTGACCCCTGAGAGAGGTCAACATGTGAGATCAAAGGTGGTCCATCTGCATGGCCTGTGGAGTCAGTGTGCATGTGTCAGACACACAATGAGGCAGTCTTTTCTGACGCCTGCACCCCCCCCCATCTGTGGAATGGATCAACACCCCCATTGATCACGACTGCAACGCGTGGATGTCACACACATGCATGCAAATTAACTCTGAAAAGCACACATTTTCTCACGTGAAAGGACATATCTTTCACGTGAGAAAGAAAGGACATATACACACAACACTTAATGGCCACACATACACAAGGTGAGCTTACATAAACCATAGGAGCCTCTGAGGGCAGTGGGTTAAAATTTGAATAGCAATGACGTGGTCAGAAGGCCTCACCTAGAATGGAAAGAAGAAGAAAAGCGCAAACTAAAAATAAAACAGACTTGACAGCAAAGTTGTTGTTTTTTTGAAGCGCAATAGCATGATGTAAAGTTCGTGTAAGATGGTGCAGTGTGCATATTTAACCCACCCAATAAACCTACTGTCTATGATAAAAACACGAAACACTTATACTTTTTATTTGGAATATTCACATCCCTTTACATTGCAGTCCAACAGCCAGTTTAAGTTCATGCATGGAGAAATTAAAGGCATTCATGGCATCAGTAGCCCTGCAACTATATTTTCTCGGAGTCAAGACTACTGTTTTCAACTGTAATCTAGTGGCTTTAACAATAGCTTAGATAATGGCTTTATTTCCCCCTAACTTTAACTTAAACAGGGCCATCTGACAGCAAGGTAAATCAATAATAATAATCAAAATATAGTGTATACTTAAATGGATATTGATGCTTTTTAGCTGGCTACAATTCTTCAAACTTAGGGCTTGCTACTGATAACTTCCTAATAAAACCTCTCGAAAAAATCAAAACTATCCCTTTAAGAGAACATTTATGTCAACCTTTGTCTTATATACTTAGGCATCATAATCATGCATTTTTAATAAATTCAAGCAATAAAGGAAAAAAATCATATGTGACCAGAGAAGTGTAGTAAAAGCTATTCCAGCTGCCCTGCTATGAAACCCTGCCTGCCTTGCTGTTTCCTGTTCTGTTCTCCTTTTGGTTTGTAAACCTCCTTTTTCTCTCGCTCTCTCCATAAAAATGCTTGAGGAATGTGGATCATCCAACACCCACATGTAGGTTTCCTTAAAGAAGGTCACTTACAGTATTACAAAAGAAAAAAAACAAAAAGAGGTTTCTTTGATTTTATTTGTTTTTTTGTTTTTTTTCTTTAATTCTCAAAACTCCTGTAGATAAAGAAGACCCATTATGTGGCTTTTTATAAATACATTTAACAGAAATAAACTTTTTTTGGTCGGTGAGGTAGGACAGAGTTGTTGTTCTGCAGAGCAACAAGCTACTGTACATCCAGTCCTACTGACTAGCGTGGTAGCGTGGTATGATAATGTACAGACTGCATATAAAGCCCCACTGTTCTGCACAGATGAATAGTCATGATTCATGCGGAAGGATGAACTGAGTGTAACTCTGGATAGACATTTTCATGGTCTGATCAGTTTCAATGCTGAAAGTCCCTCTCAACTTTCTCTTCAACTTTCTTTACTTTTAAGTGTCTGAATGAAACATGGCAGTGTTTTTCCTCAACTATGCTTGGTCATTATGAGCCATTCAATTACTGTGGGAATTATGTGTTGGAAAATGGAGAAAGTAGGACTTCAATGTATTCGTGCAAACACTTGAAATTCAGAGCGTGGGGATGGGTGTGTCGATAGAAATTATTACCGTATTTCACATCAGACAAGAAGAAAACACAAAAATGTGAGACCCATATTTTAGCATCTGTCAATTATTTAAATAATATTAGAATAGCCATTTATAGCAGTGAAAATGAGAGTGGCACTCTTTAGTATCCTTTTCAACACATTTAGTCAGTTTAAACACAGGGGAGATCTTACACACTCATTAACCGTGTTAAGGCTGTAAAATTTAAAATTAGCAACGCAACATTTCATCAAAGATGTTTTCCCAACCAAGTGTGATGATACTTTGAACACTCATATTCATTTAATTTTATCCATGTTTCTTGATTTAAAAAAAAAAAAAAAGTAACAAAAAAGTAAACCATTTTGTTTGCATACTTGTGTATATGTATGTATGTATGAATGTTTGTATGTATGTATCATTATTTATATGTTTATGTAAGAGCACAGTCAGGATCCCTGTCTTTTTGGTGCAGTTGGAAGAGAAGCGTCCATTGTTGCTCCGAGCACTTAATGTCAAATTCATCACATGCAATGCAAAAGTGAACTCAGTCAGGGAACTTTAGTGGAACTATTTTAAGAGTTCCCTGGAAAAACTAACCAATGTGACACAAAAACCTGTTCATTTACGAGGAGAAAAAAAAACTTTGGAAACCACACTTGAGAGGCGCCCATGAGTTGCGTTTGTCTTGTTTATTTTTCAGCTCATTTGATTAGCCCTGCAGTAAACATACGTCCAAATGCCACCAGTCAGGTGTGCTTGACTGTCCAGCTGTTAACATGCGTCAAAGGGTGATTCAACACTTGAACTCCTGATTCGTCCTTTGACCACCTCTCCCACTGATACGGCCACGTCTTGACAGGTCATATATGAAACATTACCATGCTAAACATGCACGCACACACAGACACACACAGACACACACACACACACACACACACACACACACACACACGCCTCAAAGACATGAAAGTCCTCGTAAAAGAGCGGCTGTCATTTGCGAGTCAAATGAATTATAAATGGGAAGTAACACCACAATGTACAGCACTTTGTGGGTTTGTGTGTTTGTGTTTGATTTTCTGCTGTGTTGTAGTCATCATATTTTTTTATGAGTCATTAATGATGCAAACAAACATGTGAACAAGGGTTTAATCACACATGTAACATCTCTTTCCCTTGTTTTCTCCTCAGAAGTTGTGTCCACCGTGATATTGAACTGCTGAGTTATATATCTGCTCTTGTACACCGTAGACCCTTCTTCTGTTTTGTTTTTATCATTTGTTATCAACAGTGGTGTTCTACAATCCTTACAGATTAATTGATCTCAAAACACTCAAGTAAAGAAAATTAAAAGCGATATGAAATGAAAGTGATCATGTAACATGACATTGCTTAGCTAATACCTTTAACCATAGTGACTTACAGTTACTGCATTAACCATGTGGGTACAAAAGTTCCAGAATCATGAAATCAAAACAAATATACTGAACTCCTTAAAGTGCTGCATTAAGAGACAATAAGAGAAAGATTATTTGTTTATTATAAAACATACCTAGAGTTGCGATAATTGTAAACAAGCAGAAAAAATAATAATTATTCCGTTGTTATGTTGTGAGACAGAAGTGGAAAGTAGCAGAGAATGAAAGTATAGCATTTAAATAAAGTACACGTATACCATCATCATCACAGACAGACAGACAGACAGACAGACAGACAGACAGA
>JAOWBC010001052.1:12441468-12460384 GCA_028566105.1 Hypoplectrus providencianus | reverse complement strand
CATGATACAAGAAGTTTTCACGCTGTAACACCAGCATGAAAGTGTTAGGTTTCCTCTGAGCTAAGCACCTGTAGCCTGCAGCTCTTCCTCCAGCAAGCTCACTCTGGTGGCTCTTTGTGACACTGACAAATGGGTGCTGCTGACTTAAAACAGCAGCATACAACATGCAGGGGGATATGTTAAAGGACTAAAATCTGTTTGACCTTTCTGGAAAAAAAGGTATTTTAAGGAACAAGAATGGTGCTTTAGAGTTTCTTTAGAAGTCATCTCATGCATTTCCAATTTTGTTGTCTCCTACCCAGATGGTTTACTGTAAAGTCGGATATTCATATACTAAATTTCAGGAAGTGAAAGAGAGAAAACAGCTACTGGGCAGAACTGGCCTGATCTCAAAGTTTGTTGTATGCTAATGATGTGCAATAATAAATCTCAAAGTGCAGGGGTGAGAAGTGTATTTCAGAGCAAGTAAAACACAATAGGGAAGGGGAAGAAGGAAGAAAATGCAAATCAATTGGGGTGAATGAAGTGGTTAGGTGATTCAGCAGTTCTCAGCACAATGGCTTTTTGTAGAGGGAGCCTTTTTAAAGCTGACCGCAGATCAGAGCTTAGTCTCAAGGCATGGAGGAGAAGATTTGACTGGAAGTCTGCGGGATATAAATGTCGTTAGCTCTAAATAAGTTAACCAGTTGCTGGAGCTGTGCGTTTCAGCCATTCAGTCTCCCAGAGTAGGAGCTGAACAACAGGGTTTCAGTGCCTTGGGCCCCCCGGAGCCCGACATGACTGAATAGTGAGTAATGAGGATGTGTGGAAAGCATGGCAGGCAGCTGCATTTGAGTCATCCATCCTCTCTCTGTGCTCTCGCTTGCTTTCAATCGGTGTCGTCTGCTGATCTGGTTCACTGGTACTTGTGACTGTTCGTCTGTTGTGTGTGTGTGTGTGTGTGTTTGGAGGAGGGGGGTTCGTGGTAGGACAGTGTTGGATTGGCTGAGAAAGTTGAAGAGAGGCTCCAGGTTTGAAGAAAGACTGAATAAGAAATGTAAGGGGTTGCTCATGTTTGGCTTCTTCTCAGCGTCTCCAGGGTCTGGGAGTTTTTTTTTTTGTCATTCACTGCCTGTTTTGTTTTTTTCCAAAGGGGTTGTCAGTGGGTATTCCATGTTCAGAAACCAAAATAGCCTAATTTTGCTATAATCTTAAAGAATCCTAAAATATTGGCCTATGCATTTATTTTCCATAAACACATTGCATTGCCTTGCAATGGTAACTGAAAATAAATTTTGTATCTGATCCAAGATCTTACCTATAGACTTTCTAACCAAAGTTAACCGAAAATATGACCTCATTGTTGGAGGTAGCAAACACTTTTCTTATGGGTCCCCTTTACTTAAATTATTCAAGAATATGATCAAGAACAAGCAGAAAATGCTCAGTTTAATGGAGAATTTCGTGTTCATTAACATTGTGAGATTAATATTTCAATCTCAACTTTCTAAAACCAAAAGAGACACTTGTGAGAGAGTCTTGATAATATGACAAAAAAAAACCAAATTTTTATGCCACATTTAACACGTTTTGATATTCCTTAAGATTCATAGTCATAGCAATTCTAAGAATTTCTTTAGGTTGGTTAAGGCTCAGCATTGGATTTACTGTAGTTTATTTGAGCACAATCCACACTGAGGGCCAATTGAGGTCATGATTTCTGCAAGTTGAATCAAACATCCAGGCAGACAGTGCAAATTCTTTCTGGCGCTTTTTTTCTTTCGTCTTCAGCTGAGAAAGACGCAGGTTTTGCAAGAACGTACGTTTCCTGCTTGGCTTTGATGTCCGCTTTCATATTCTGTCAAACACTTCCTCTGTTGTCTTCTTCCTCTTCTCTTTCACAAGTCAACCTCGCCTGCAGTGAACCATACTTGCCCTCCACCTCTTGCAGTGTCTTACAGTGAGCAGGTTTTGCAAGGAAACGGATGTGAGTCATTGTGGCTGGATAGACTGATAACGGTTTATACACTCACTTGAAATGGTGGCACCGAACAGATGTTAACCTTATCTTATGAATTAATCAGGTTAGATTTGTCATACTTACCTGAAGTGAAGAGCTCAACACGTTAATTTTATTAATATCTGAGCTTACAACCAACAACTTTCTGTAATCATCATACTTCACGACTGATTGAAGTTATTGTTGCTGTTAAGTCTATAAAAAGTCAAGTTGTCATCGTGATACTGTGAGGCACTGTCTGCCTTTTTTTAGCCTCATGAGAAGCAGCTGACCATCATCAGGCATGTTGACCCCCTGGTTAGCACCACGGTGAGGTGTGATGGCTGGCTCATTCTGAACTTTCACACTCTCATGCCTTTGTACTTCTCATCTGAGTCAGCCTCTTACTTTAACATGTTAAGATATTTCATCCACATCTTTCTATGTCGCACAACAGTGGAAACAGCTTCACGGGTGAAAAGTTACATCATATGTTAACTGGAGCGATGCAATTTAAAACTTGTCGAGTGAAAAAACGAATTATTTTTAAAATAACATGTATGAAACCATCAACCATCTTTTAATTCTACATTCAGTACTCAGTACTATAAACATAAACATGAACTTGAAATAGCTGCTGCTGTGAACCTGTTTAGCTGAAATGCTATTCTCTCCATCTCAGTCAGTCAGATATTCTAAAACAATTCAAACAGCCAAAGTTAGGTGCAGAAATCTAATTTTCTCTCAGACCACTTGAATTACAGCAACATACTGCATGCATAAAGTAGTGAAGTAAAACTTTGCATCCATGAGCTTTATTTTTCTAAACAGAACTTATTTTTTATGTCTAAGACATGCTTAAATGTGTGCAATGTAAACAAAAAGGACATAATGACAATGTTCGACTTCATTCTGCAATGAGGCCTCATTTTGCAAAATTCCTACTCTCACACACACACATCCGTGCTCTTGCTGTAGTAGAGCAAGCTTTACATGTGGGAAAGTTTACCTTAGGGCAGTCAGTGTCATGCTCATAAGACACACCCAGTGTACGGTATGTTAAAGGAGTTGGTTGAAATTTGTCACAGGAATCTGCTAGTGCTCGAACAGTACAGCAGCTGGGAAGACCATGGATCAAGGCCCGAGCATGGTATTGAACAGTTGCAATAACACTTGCATAGTTAGTAGTATGGCTCAATATGAGACCTTGTATGATAAACTGATGGAGTGTTAGGATAATGCTGTAATGCTAGGTTAGAAAATGTTTAAAGCACATAACCTACTTTAGCTAAGGCCAAAGTGGCATACTAATCCACATATGTGCAAATTTTCCTGTCTATTCATAATGGTGATAGCTCGTATCTTGATGCATACACACTGTAGTGTGTTTTTTTTTTCAGTAAATGCCTTCTATTGATAGTAAAAAGTAAAACAAACCTTCTATTTAGGCTAAACCATTATTTTTTATTATTATTTTCCTAATGATAATACTGAGGAATCAGCAGAATATCTAATCATGCCATGGTTTCCTGCTTGACCCTAGGCAAAGTCACTGAAGACTAACAGGCCACTGTTTTTACAAAGCAGTTAACAAGCCGAGACAGAAACAGACCTCAGGGCCAATATGGCAAAGTTCACTTGGCCAGCGCCACGCTTCAGGAGCCAATTCTACACTTTATTTAACCAGCAGAGTCAATGAACTTGAGACCTGCTAAGTGAAATTGAGCAGATAGGGCGGCTTTGTAGCTCCAGGCTGATGCTATCAGCTGCCACCCAGCTGAATGAACCAACCCAGATACTGAATGATGCTGACTCATCTGTGCTCATGGTAACAATTATGTGTAACCCAAGCAGAAATTAACACCCACTGCTTACGAGAATGCTCATATCAGTGTGACATATTTCACTCATATTTCACTGACTTTTCATCATTGCTAGACTTTGCTGAGTGTTCGAGCCTTCCTTTAACATTGCTAAAGCTTTAGCTGTGATCTTATTTACTGAGGTTTTTGAAGTTGAGTCATAAAAAGCCCAGCAAACCTCTCCTTTCCGCCCTATGTATTGTAGCCTACCATAGAAGAGTGGGCAGGGTGGTGTAGTCGGTGGTGGTTAGCTGCACAGATGGGAGTTTGCCTGAATCACGTATGGCTGCAGGCTTGGCCCCATGCAGAGGGTCACGTCTCTGTTTGCCATTGAGCCTCTTCCCCTCTCTCCCACGGCATCTCCTAATCACTACATTATGAGAAGAACTTGCTGGGTTCTCACCCTTTAGCCCAGTTGATTCAGCCTACCCCTGCATCAGGCTTTGGACCCAAAATTACTTGTTTGATATGAACAAGAAAAGAGTTTTATAATGGATGACATTCAGATCAAGATTTATAGTTACATGTGTCGAGGGTTGGGTTGGGCGATATTTTAAAATTTTCCAACGAGCCACTGCCAACTCAGCAACTAACGAATGGATTTATACATGCAGGTGTGTTTGTGGCCCTTTTTATTGCACTAAGACTCGCATAATTCCCTTGTAATCTCACATTTTATGATTGCCAAACATAACAAAACTCTTGAAAAACATCTTGGTTAGTGTGTCCTCTGTTCCAATAATAACCAACTCTGGTTTGGTAACAAACAAAAAACAACAAAGCTTTTATTAATCAAGTTTCTAGCTGTTTTCCCCCTTGACTCTCTTCCTTTGCTGGCCTCTTATTGCCACTAGGTTAGCTCGCTTAACAAGTGGCTTTTTCTGAGGTTGGTTGTTGGTAGGACTAATTTCTTTCAATTGGAATCCAGTTAGACCATTGCATCACAGCACTTAAAGATGGAAATTTTTATTGTGGTGGACTGTCGATCCAAATACAACTTGTCTTTAAAGTCTGACTATGATAACTTTTTTCTGTAATAAGGTGGTATGAAAAAGGAAAAATATTTCGACCTGAAAAATGAAAAGAAAAAATCAGAGGATTTTATTTTTGCTTTAATCCCTATGCTTACATATCCAGAACAATCCACCATGTTTTTGTTCAAAATGAGTTAGGCATACCATTTCATTACAAAAATAAATTGGTAAAAATCAACAAATATATTTTATTTTTCAAATCTCCCAACCATAGTAGAGGGTTTAAGTCTGCTTTACTCTGTGTGCATTCAGCAACATCAAAGAGTCAGCTGCAGGGAAAATAGCTACAGGAAAACAACTTGCAGTTCAAAAGCCAATGTTTACAATGTGTTCGGTTATTTGTGTCGTGCTGCTTGTCCTTATGTGTGTTTTTCCTGGTTCTATGGACTTGTTTTTCAGTTGTTTTAAAGTAGTAAATTTAATTTATGTGCGTTCCATCCAAAAAGAAGCTTTCCTCAAGTGACCCAGGGGGGTGTGTGTTCATTCAGGCTCATGCAGCAGCTTAAGGATTGAATGGGATTTACATGCAGAATCCTGCTATTCTTCAACCTGTGTGTGTTGTGCCATGATTGTTAACCTGTCAGAGCACAGGCATTTTTATGGACATACTTGTTTTTACAAGTTCCTGTTCTCCAGCAGGAGCTAGAACGTAATCAAACAATTATAGTTATGTCATTATTGTTATATCACAAGTAATAGAATAGTTTTTGAATGACCATCTTCTGTTCTGAAAGCATTTGTCATCACCAATTGAATTATGCAATATCGAAAACCTTGGATACAGCAGCAAATAGTTTGGCATGTTTGACTTGACAGGCTCTTTATGTGTAATAAAGAGTTGTGACACGAACAAAGCTTCTCTATTGACAGAACTTCTGGCTGCTAAATCCCTTGTCAAGCACACATCATGAGACCAGGAATCGGTCTCTCAGATCTGACAGTGTAGTGTGTGACTTTGCTCCAGGCAGCTCGCACAACATGAGACCCACTTTTGGCATCTACTTGCAAGGTGGTTGCTCAATGTGCAAGATACTGTAGCTCATTGTTTGGTAGCATTTTATTTAAATATACTCATCCTACATATGGGAATACATAGGGTGTTTGTTTTGCTGTAGGATTGTACAATTCCAGCAAAAATGGTGTAAAAAACACACTTAATGAAAGCAAACAGAACTAAGCATATGTTGTGATACAGGAATAATCTAAATACTGTAATAATTAGAATAGTCATACTAAGAGAAGTTTTCAATTTGGAATGGTTTTTTTTTTTTTGTTTTAGTGGAAATTTTTGAAAAAGCCCTCAATGATAAAAACATGTAAAGTAATGAGTCACAAACAAATAAATAAGTAATGTATCTCATTTTTATTTTGATTGTTCCTACCAGTTAAAGAGAATTAGCTTTGGCCTCAAAATCTGCTTGATTATGATATGCATTAACAGGCAAGAAGAGAGAAGACACATTATATTAATCACCCGCCTGTTTATAATCCTCATTCAAAACATACACAGTAAGCATTTTACCATGTATCTACTCAAATGATAAGATTGCAGGCAAGCTTTTTTACTTTGATGGGCGGGATCACAAGTGACCCTTGGATTAGGATGAGCATGGAGTGCAAAGTTTCTATGTTGGGAGCCCACTTTGACTAATTGCGAGGCGTAAAAATAGGTGATTCTAATATGTTTTTCAACTAAATTATGTTATGCAAACAGCAAACTTCTTTCGGCACTAGCAAAGAGAGCAGGTTATGCACTTAAGGTCAGTGGGTGTCCAGGCGAGAGATGTGGATTTGTGTTGATGGAGACTATGAAGTTAGCAGTAACTTTAAATGTATAAATGTTGCGGTGTGGTGTGTGCACAGTTTAGACTGTTTGTCATTGGAAAAATGCTACAGTTCTTTAAGACCCAAAGTAAGTTCCTGTGTTTTACTTATCACCTTTTAATTAAAGTGAAAGTGGTTAGTTGGACCAGTTGTTCTCACTTTCAAGACAAACATGAGCCTTAGAGTGTTTCTGGTGGACACCTTGTAAGGGGTGTAAGCAAAAAGAGGACAAACTATGGACTGAGTCAAAGTCACTGCAGGGCTTTTCTCAACAGGAAGAACAACAAGTAAATAGTTTGTTTGAACAGAAACTCACCTTAAGGTCAAGACATGTGCAGGTCTGTCACAGTCCAAAATAAGTGACCTCTAACTCAAGCCCTGCGGGCTGCATGCAAAGTCCCGTCACGTTTTCCGGCCAATCTTGCTTAAGGCTGTAGGTCAGCAAGAGCACTTATCAATCTCCATAAGAACTTTCTGTTGTTGAGTCTTTCACACGCTGAGGACCTAATTTGACTGCAGTTACTTAAATATTTGCTTCCAGCAACATTGCAAGTTTAAACAGCCCAGTAAGGTCATATTTGTTGGAGTTGCAACGTGACAAAACGTGAGCTGTGCTATGTAAAGATGACTTTGATATGATTGTAATAAAGGATCTGATTTATATGTGATGAGGGCTATTACTATTATTTTTTATTTGCGGTTAATCTGCAGATTATTAAAATAATTGTTCAAAAAGGAAGTAGTTGAAAATGGCCATCATATTGCCAAACTTGACAGAACATCCAACAGTCCAAAAGCTGGAGGCATGATGCTTGCATCAAAGAATTTAACCAGAATCTTTGCGAGAACCAGCAAGGTTTTGGCACATTTGTTTGAAAAAAGGAATAACCCATTCCCATGATTAGACTTCTTGAATGAAAATCAATAAGCTGTTTGAAATATGACAGGTGGATGTTCATGTAAAATCGTGTCCATTTTTATCACCAGAAGTAGTTTAGTTGTAATTTTTATTCATTTACCGACATAAGTGATGCGCTTGCAACATTTCTCATTTTGACTGTGACCCAAAGCATCTTTTCACGATCATCTAATCTTTTAGCCTATACAATAATGAACAGAGTTCGAAGATGCAAAGAGGTCAGCTGTTTCCCCTACACTCTGACTGTTAGTTGTTCATCAGATTTACAAATACTGTATTTGAGAAATGACCTACAATGTCAAATAATTGTAGAAGGGTAGAAGATTTTGGCTTCATCATACTGTGACCAAAGTGTTGATGCTGATGAAGGGATGTGCCTGCTGATGTTGTGATGATGCTGTTTTGCTGGTAGCGACAGCGTGTTTGTGTTGTTAAAACGTGATGCCTGCTCACTGTCTAGTCAGTCATTAGAACTGGATGTCTGTTCTTTACTAGCCTATGCATGGTAAACTTTATGTAGAGAAAAGCCAAATAAACATGTGGTGGGACTTCAACATGGCCTTTACAGAGCTGTATACTGCATACTGCTGCTCACTACATAAAGCACTGTCAAACACTCCAGTGCTAAGATTCCTGCTACAGTAGTGAGGTTGCTAGAGGGTGGTCAGGTGAGGGGACACGCCACACCTCCAAATCTTTATACTTTCCCTTTTCTCCACTTGCATGATCATAAACTCTGCTTTCAGCTTCTTCTTAGCTCTGTGCTCGATAAACTCGTCATGCCTGCAGTGACCCCCTGTCCCAATAAAACCAGGTATTTCTGCTCAGCTCACAGTTGCTGTGTTGAACTATGTTGTTTGTGAGCTCTTTAAACTTGCAGCAGTGGCTAAATACCTCACCAGTGCATGAGGAAACTCGAAGGTCCTGAGCTGCTGCTTGTGGGGTGTGTCACAGATAAATCTGTCACTGGCTCAGATATGGAAGCTCGGCTGTAAATCACGCCTGGCAGTCACTGATACAGCAGTGGATGGTTTACCCCGTTTTTCTAGTTTCGTAAATGAATTCCTTCTCTCGCCTGCTTTTGTTTTTCGCTCCTCCAGGGTCTCGTATATAGATAAACTGTCCATTTTATGACTTTGCAGACCACCCCTGCTGTTATTGTCTGACAAGCCTCTCATACAAAGTTTTACAGTTTGAGTGCTGACAGAAAGGCAACTGACAAGAACTGGAACCTAGCATACACTTTTTTAATTGTTTCAGTTGTTCAACTTTTAGGCCATGATATGATATCTCAACTTGTTTTCCCTGTTTGTTGGTGTTTGTAGCCTTTCATGTCACCTGAAAGATGTTATCTTTTTGTTTTGTTTAATATATTGAATTTAAGGTAAATAAGATCAAACTCCACAATCACATGCACCTGGTCATACATGCTCAAATCATGAATAATGAATCACTTGAATCACTACAAAAGTTAACAACATTTAAGTATCTAAAATTTCACAGCATGTAGTGCCTTTTTAGTGTTTCATATTAAAAGACCAGAAACAAGATCTTGGCATAAACCAAAGAAATTTTGTGAATAATAAAATTTGAAAAGCTCAGTTTTTCTGAAAAATACTGGTGTGTCTGTTCCCGTAGTTGCAGTTGTTGAGGCACTTGAATTAAAAGATTATTGAAGGTTGAATTTGCAGAAGAAAGAAATAATCTAATAAAGAAATTCAGTTAAAGTGTAGCCTTCTATTCAGGCAATCACCAAAAGAAGAGAACTTTTAATCAGTTATCTAATACGATACAAACATTTTCGCTTTAAATAAATCTGTCTTTATTTTTGTATTCAAGCTTATTAGATTGTTTTTTTTAAATCCAGGACTGAGATTTGTTGCCAAGTTATATCATTAACATTGTGTGCTAGCTGTTACCTGAATGCTGGTAAATATTTAATGCAGTTTGTAATTTTATCTCCCCTCAGGTAAACTGCCCCTGTTCTGGGTTCACTTTCTACTCCACAGATCAGTCTGGCCAAGTTGTAAAGTAGTCAAAGTAGTAGCATGTTATAAACATGAATAGCCGAAATTTCAACTTCCTGTCTGGATCATCCATGATTGAGTTGACCTTTGACACTTTTAACTATAGATGAACTAAAGTTGTTCATCACACATTATTCTATGATTTAAACATTTTGTAGAGTAAAAAGGTTTACACATCTACATACAAACCTAAAGCATCATATTATTAGTGTTAAGATTCCATGAGGGTAAAAGTCATTTGATAATGACTTCATCTGGTCTTATCAAATGACACTTTTATGATTCGTGATTTATGACTTTTTATAAAGTGTCAAAGTAATCAATAATTACAATAGGAAGCAAATGTTAGGCTATGATCAAACTACACCATGGCTGCATGACTTCAATGTAACTGCTGCTAAACTGATCATATCTATCCTTTTTTTTTCTTCATCCAAAATCATAATTATTTTAAAATAAAGGAAGGATCTACTAGAAGTGATTCTCTAAACTCACACAGATGTTATTGCCACATCTTACAGCCCGCCTGTTAATAAAACCAAATGTGGTTTTGCTCTGAAATGTAAAAAGTTAATTGGTTTTAGTTTGGTATTATTTCAAATGAACAGCAGAGGTTTTCCTCTTTCATTGTGTCATTTCTGCAATAAAGCTAAGCACTCTGGATCATTTCATCATTTCCTCTGACCTCTCAGTGTGGTTCAGCATCCTCCTCTCCTCTCATTCACAATCTCTTTCCCTCTGAGAGCACCTCTCTCTTTCTCTCATGCCTTGCCCTCTCTCTCTGTCTCCCAGCGTACATGTTTCACTTCCTTTACTCATGTTTCTCTTGTCTCTGTTTCCTCCCCCATTAAAATGCAGGAACCCGTCCACTGCTTTCTACCAGGCTTTCCGGCCTAGCAGATTACGAGGGTCAAAGCCTGTCAACGATAGGTATGAGCTCGGGTGTGTTTACGTGTGTGTGTGGCCTGGACTGGCTGACTAAACCAGACCCTGCACCCCTTCAGCCTCACGAACCTTGCAAGAAAATGTCCATTTGACTCGTTTAGCTGCTTATGGAGTCCACTAAAGAGTCATTTTTCTGAAAACACATAAGAAACTTTTCCTTTGACTTACACTGTTTGCAAATTAAAGTTGAACATCATTGAGGTTTCCACCTGGCCGCGACTACATTACATCTTTTGACCCACATTTTTTCACTCTCACATTGCACATTTTATTTGATTAAGATCATTTCAAAGAGTGCAGTTATAGTTTTTAAGATAAGGTTTTCCTCTTGTTGTAGACTGGCCAAAAAGGTTTCGTTTTAAAATAATGAGGAAGTAAAGGAAAAATCTTCTTATACTTAAAGATAACCACATGAAGATTGTAGGTATTGGTAGAAAGCATTCAAGACCAAATGATTCATTATTTGTCTGTTATTTTGAGAACAACTACTGAATTAAATGACTTGTCAAGCTGGACATTTCAGCAGCTGCAAGTGTGTGTTGCATGGAGGAAAGCATGGCACTGTAGGAAGAGCCTGGGTGCATTTTGTGACACTTTGTGTGACACTTGGAGCGTCTACGTTCTGGTGGTCACACGGATCTGGTTCTCGGGTATCTCTGTCCCCTACAATGTGTGCAGCACAGTGCCAGGGGCTTTCAGCACTGCAAATAGCATATCACAGTGAGATAACTCAACAAGTGGTTGTTCTGTTGTGTTACGTCATATTCTTTAAAGTATGTTGATATGATGACGCAGGGAAGTGGAAAAATGATATCAGGAGAAAAGACAAAGAATATCAGGACAGCATTTCCGCCACAACCTGTCGGCACTTTTGTTCTGAGTTGACTTCCTGCCAGTGTTACGGAATTTTCTCTTTCACATTTGGCATTTAGGATAGCTTTTAATCTAAAATGTTATACAAGTGGTCATGGAAACACAGTGCATAAGACCTAGGGGACATGTCCTTGCAGTCCAGAGAAAGAGATAGATACAAAGTGTTTGTGAGGGTGTGTATGAAATTAACAGCAATGTTTTTGTGATCACAGTTCAGCAAGGTACCAGGAACTAACCCATTACCACTTGAGATGGACTGACCTTTAAGGTGAAGCTTTCCTTGATCTTAATGGCAAGCTGCTTCTTTCAATTTTTCTGCACGAAAAAATTTAAAATCTTTGCTGCTTCCAGATTCTCCAGTGTAAGGATTTTCTTTGTTTTATATAACTTTAAATTAAATAAGACTGGGTTTGTCAACTGTTGGTTGGTGTGTGTGTGTGTATCTCTCTCTCTCTCTTTATATATATATATATATATATATATATAGGGTTTGCTTAAAGGTATAGAACATTTTACAGCATAGTTGTGGAAGAAACAACATTTCATAATCTTACCAAGGTAAGATGTCTGTGGATTTGAAATTATTCTAAAACATGCAAGTGCCTGTCATGTAACGTCAGTTCTATTGGGAGAGTGAGTACCAGTTGGTTGTTGCCTGGGAGTAAATATGTTGGTGGTTTACTAGTGGTTTGCATTAGTCACAAACACTTTACGTTCCCATGTGCTTTGTCATGGAAGCGGTTTGAGATCTTGACTCTCCGCCATGGATATTTAATTGGCTCCCAACGAACAGCGGCAAACAAACTTCGGAGTTTAGGTGGCAGCATATTAATGTGGAACATGTGGTTAGCTTGTCAAGTCATGAAATTATGTAATAATGCTGGATCAAAGAATTCCAAGGTAACAATTACCAGACAGGCTTTTGCCGGACAAATTTGACTTTTACTTAATAAACCAGATTTGCGTTGAATGGGGTGGGGGTGATGTGTGTTATAGCCTAAAGGATCCACTCAACCAAATATTCCACATGTCCAAAAAAATACATTGTCTGCCTTGTGTGGTTTTCTTAGTCTCCCATTTAATTGGATAAAATTATAAAATTTTACTTTCAGAATTACTTGAAATAAAAATGCTGCTCTTAGGGAACTGATGGTGTTGCAAGTTATATTTGTTAAACAGTGCGGTTTTTTTTTGTTTTTTTGTTTTAAATAGTTTATGTTTTAATCTGTAATTGTTATTTTACAGTTGTGATCAAAGACAGATTAGTCAAATGTATTATTTGATTTCATTAACATAGATCACTGCAAGATAAAAGGCTGTGAATATCCGAGTATATCAACACCCACACTCCCATAATTAGTTGCAGTTGTTGGCAACCAAACAAAGTGAAATTAAAGAAATGTCAGTGTCATGTGTTCAGACCTGTGTGTGTAATGCACTGCAAAGAGCATGTGATGTACCAACAGGTCCATATGACCAGATTTTGCTGAAGAGCAATCCAAGTGAAATGTGTGTGTTAATGTGAAACAACAGTAGCAGTTAAATAAGTGTGTGGTGCTGCCGTTGGCAAGAGATTGAACACGTTTGTTCCCCATCCAGCTCATGCTTGCCTGTGGGCCCTCTGACTAACAGTGCAGCTTTATTCAAAACGTTTCAACTAACCGCAGGTAAATCTGACTGAGTCACCTTATTCCACCTCCCTTTGTCCTAAGATACTTTCCTGCAAGGTTGGACTTGTTGAAAATGAAGAAGGGATCACACATAAATGGTTTGAAGGCACAAAAGGAGAATTCCTGGAAGTGATTGTTTTGTGAAAAATGTAAACTTCAGCTGGGCACAGTGCCCTCACATCACTTTTACTCTTTTGCGTAACCAGCTGTCAAATTTTGTGTGAATTTCTACTACATTGTTTTACATCTGCAGCAGCAGTTTAGCCTCTAATCAGGGTCAAAAAGAATAGAGGCTCATTAAAAATCATGATGAATCTCAAATCCAGTGTTTATTCACTATCAGGGATGTATATTTTTCCCCACAGGTTTTTAGACCCAATAATGATGTGTTCTGAAATAACTTCCTTTTTTTTATCATTTAAATGTTTATTTATTTGTTTATTTTTTGCATGTTTTTGTGAAATGCACACAGAACATGCATTTTAAGACACAAATAAAAAATGAGAATGAAATGTTGAAATGCAAAAAGCTCAATTAATACATGTTAAAATACACCATTTGTCTACACTGGTGACAACTTCAGTATATTCAGTAACACTGAATCGTTTCATAAGCTTAAAATTTTACTGACCCTAATTTGATCCTGCAGAGCTCTGCTTAAATCTACTCTTTTAACAGCCTGATGAGTGAAAGATTAATTTATTTTAGCCTAACTGAATTATAAGTTACACTCTGAGTTTGTAAACATTCCAGGAAAGCAATTTGTTGGTCTGCTGAATGGAATCATTGTGAGTCTGTGATTGGTCCCAACTGAAGCAGCAGCAGCACTTTTACTGCCCTCAGTCCACAATGATCAACTTTATGATTACGGACAATAAAGAAAAGACAGATTTATATTCCAACTGAGCACACTTGATCAGTGGCCCCCATGCTCAGCCACAGAGACTTATTTGATCCAGAGCAGGTATGCGGCCACTATTTATGACACAGGAACAAACATAGCATTATTGGAACAACGAGGAGGAGGAAAGTTGAACGTGGGAAACTGCAGTTTCACTCTTAGAAGTGTACGTACCAGAGTACTGCTCTTGGTGAAAGTTTTTTAAAGTAAAATAGGGCCCATTTAGAAAAGGTTTATTCAACATCTGTTAATGGATTTTCACAAAACTTTTTTCTTGGCAGAGATTCAATTGGAATCACCTTTCCTCCATTTAAAACTGAAAAACACACTTAGTAATTGCTAACAGGCTGTGGGGCATATCCTCAGAGAACCTAGCCCAATTCAATTTCAGGGTCTTTTTAAAAAGCACTCACAGCAGTAAGTACATCATTTTGAACGGATTACTCAGCACTTGTTCAGGAGCCCCCTCCCCCCCAGCGAAATCACTAACTGCAGAGCCTTTATGGACATGACATGACTTGACATTGAGCAGAGCTCTCTTCTCAGACTTAAGGAGGCTTTTCTTTTAGATGCAGGGAGGAATTGATGGATGGTGATCATAGCCATCAGACATTTTTTTCCGCTTATGTAACCAACCTCATGACTGAAAGACGGCACTGTATGAGGGCGACATTTTCATCCCGTCAGTGTTATCTTTGGAAACTTTTCTGACATTTGATCTTTATTTGTCTGAAATAAGTTTACTGAGCACACATGCCTCTTTTTCAGCGTCGTCTTGCTTTACACTCAGTACACTTCAGTCAGTTGAAGGCATTCAAAAATGGGAGATACCCAATATGACCACAGACGTCTACTGCTCGCCATTACACATCCAGTCTGGACCAGTATCCGGTCAATATCACTAATTGTTCGAGCTTGGCAATTGATCAGATTTATTTCTAATTCAAGCATGTTTTTGCTGATTTATTAGGTCGAATTAATTTTTCTTTCATCTCACAGCATAGTTTAAAATATCTATTAAATTTAATTTTTATTTATTATTTTATAGCATTTATCTAATGTAAACATTTATTATTTATATCTATTTTATTTCTCTATTTATTATTTATGGAATCTTATTTGTTAATGTTTATTTTTATTGTATTTATTAGTGTATTGGATATATCTATTTTTATATGTATTTGTTGTTTTGCTTTGTATTAAATATTATTTATTTTGATTGATTTTTAGTTTTTATTGTATTCATTTAAATCTATCTATTAAATTTGTTTATCATTCCCCTCCACAATTACAGTTTCAAATAGTTGACCATCTGGCCACAAAGCCAGTTTCTAAACTTTAGAAAAGCTTTTTCTCCTGTCTAATGTCGAGTCAGGTTGAAGCTCAAGCTTTGCGAAAGCCAACAGAAGCCAGAGTGAAAAACTACATCTGAGACAAGCATCAGGCTCACTGTTTTTGTAGCATACTGCCTAATGACATTAGTGTGACCCAAACCATGCATTTCAGAGAGGAAGCCCAAATGAGGCTAAGTCCTTGATCCTGTGATAAATGCTCTGCTGAATACAGAAGCTCGTTAACAGTGAGGTGCCAGGATTTTCCCATTAAATCCTCAAGAGTAACACTATTACTTTTAACACATCCAGTGGGGTCTTAATCCACATTGAGCCAAACGAGTGGCGCAGGCCCAAATCACTCAGGGAGGCAAAGGAAAAAGTAGTGAAATATGATCTTGAGGCACATGGTGCACGATGAATTTAGGCGGTGATTATTTAAGGCTGGGGGACCCCTGCCCCGGATCACCCGCCGCGCTTGCATAAGTAGATGGTCACATTACACTGTAGCTCTTTATCATTTCTTCAGGAGCCTAAGGGTGGCTCAGCAGCCATTAACAAACATCCCGCTGGCAGTTATTTTAGCCTCTAAAAAGGCTAAAATAACGAGACTTTCCATAAGCCGTTTAAAATAACGATGATCATCCGCTGTCTCTTGGATTCAGATCTTATCATTTGTATTAAGCCCCTGGGAGCCTTGATCTTTTCTCATGCTCCCTGACGTCCGGTTCATCCACCAAGTGGTCTGAAAGAGGTGTCTTTAAGGAGGACAGTCTGGCGGGATATTTGTGCACAAGTCTGGCGATTGTGTAACAGGCGAGGGCGCGTATGGGACAGTTCCTCCAGTCTGTTTACAAGGAAGCTTGGTGGCAGCTGACACACCTACTCATGACTCTGAGTTAGTGCTGGAAAAATAAAACCTCCATCTCCAGACAAGGGGTCTCTGAGGTCTGTCTTATATTGTTTAGTCTCCATTGTGGCAGCTTGGACCAGACAACACATCCAAACAATGCAGCATCTGAAATGTTCAGAAGCACATATTAACATACTTCCAGTATCCTGTGATTGTCAACGTTGTTTGAAGCCTTCCACTGCCAAAAAAAAAAGAAAAAAAATCAAACGTGTTACGTGTCAAGATTATTTGTTTTGAGAGCATTTTAGTGCCCATGCAAGACTTTATGGGGAATTTCAAATATTCATGCTGTTCCTCATGTGTTGTGCAACTTGATTCTTCCTCGTAATGCTCAGGTGTCAGGTTTGCAACCTGACCAGTGTGATGACAGTATTTAGTTTTCTACTTCCACACAAAAATGATACAAAGGTTATTTTATGAGCTCCATTAGTAGGGATTTCATGATTCTCCTCACTCGTGATTTGATTGGACTCTGGATTTTATGGGTTTTTATGACTGACTACTCATACTGATTTTAGAGAGGAAAATTCACCACATTCACTGTGATACTATTTATTAAACAAAAAACCCTGCTTGGTTGGAAACACTTTATAAATGAATAAAAAAATCGGGTTCCTCAGGGTCCATTGATCATATCATAAAATCTTTGTCAGTTGGCTTAGTTTTCATGGACATGTACCTCAGTCATTAAAATGCATTTAGTTTTCCCTTTGCACTTTAAAGACTCATCTATGTTGTCTTAAAAGTCATAATTCTTTCACCTCAAATTTGAGAAATCTTTAGTTGAGTAATGGATAAGAACATCTTCAGACACTGTACCTGCAGTAGCAATGTCGATGATGCTTCAGCATCTAAAAAATGTTCAAGGACACATATTAGCATACTTTCAGCATCCAGCTATTGTCACCTTTGTTTAAATATTCTTTTGTGACTTTTTTAGTGCAATGCGCAAACGTACGTTGTCATGGGGAATTTCAGTGATTTGTCACCACATACCAAGTATTCTTCATGTATCTTCCATGTTGCTGTCTTATAATACTTTTGGATGATGACGAGCATGTTGATGGCATTTAGGTTGAGAAAATACCAGACCCAGCTGCACCACATTCTAGTTGGGTACTGTTGCTTCCTACACATACAGTACTTCTATCATGCATTTCCGCAGCATTATGCCTGTCAGGAGTGGCTGCTATAGGCTCAGGCGACCTATTAAGGCCCTTTAGCTCTTGTAAAGTGAGGTTTAATCAGTTACAGTTGTCTTGTTGCATGTTTACCAGTTGGTGGAAAAGTCCTTAACCATGGCATCCCTTCGCATCAAGTTAAAGGAGCGGAAATACCTTAAAAATCAAAATATATCAAACATTTAAATTAACAAAATAGAAGCACTTGACAGAGATGGATTCCGAGACAAAATTAAACTTCACAACCAACTTTTATCACTCCTCTAACTGACATCCATCAGCGTTTTGTTTTTTCAGAGATTACGTTTCTTTGGAGAACCGGTTGTGTGTGCTGCCATGCTCTTATTCATCTAACCAGATACGTAAACATGGTGAGCTCTCCCGTGGGGAGAACGCCCTCCTGCAAAAATACCAGCTCCTTTTGTTTTCAGAGAGGGTGATCATTAGTTAAGTGTGTTCAGTTGTTTTGACCTTTTCAGTAAGGTCAACAGGGAAGCCACTTTCAGTTCTCCGAACCTTTTAAAAACACGTTACACTTCCACATTCATTTAAAGTATAGTGATGACAAGGTTTCACTTCCTTTTCCCCAACTACTAATGGTCATGGACACATGGATCAGAGCAATGATTGCAGCATTCCTGCGCCATTTAATGACTTTAACAGAAATAACGAGTGGTTGTAACTTAAAGCAACAGCTTGTAAAATGCCCTAAATTTAAACAAAACAAATGGAAAAAAAGAAGCTTCAAGCTGTTTTCTGTCATGACAATGAATACATTGATCAGGACATGACTAAACTGCCCTCCCCTGAAGTTGCCTTGTGCAGCGCCGCTGAAGTAATTGGAGCCTCTGCTGACCTCAACTGGCGTAGAAGCTAAACTGCTTCTTTTAAAGCAAACCACAGCCTACAGTCAGAGTACAGTGAGTCGTCAGTGAGGACATTCTTTTGTTGTTACAGCCCCCCGCTTTCCAGCTTTTGTTTTGAAATACACTTACCAAGGGAGGGGGGTTATCACTAAAAGGCTGAGGTCTAATTTATTCAGCTGCCTCCCCCTACGGTGAGTGTTGGTATGCTTTGTGACAGGGATGTGTGCCGCTGCATCTGTGCTTTGATGGAGAACACATTGGTTTTGTGATACTGGAGGACATCATGTGATAAACTCATAGAGACAGAGGACACCACACTTTTGCTCCTGCACGTGTCGCCTGTGATATAGAACCATAACAAAGTCATATTAACATTTATTACATTGATTTGACACCTTTTTCTGTGGAGCCACTGCAGTGTTTGAGCAGCTCAAGGAGCTTGATGTCAAACAGGAGACATACTGGTATTATAATTGCTCAATTAAGTTTGTATTAAACCGAAAACTGGAATGTTTGAATAACAATTTCTCTGCGAACAAGTTGACTGTGTGTTGTCACAGCGTGATGGTGGCTCTGACACAGATGTCTCAGT
>JAOWBC010001052.1:12430741-12441368 GCA_028566105.1 Hypoplectrus providencianus | reverse complement strand
CTCGGGGCAGGAGGCGTTCAGAGTCGGAATGCGCTGCCTTGTGGTCCTGGAGACTTTGTTTGGGGGTGGGAGGGGGTGCAAGTTCATATGTGCACTGCCGTAGGAAGACCCATGTTGAGGTTATCGCAGTCAGTGGTCCTTATATAAACCACCACATGTCTTCCTCCTTGAATAAAATGTACACTTTGCTTTGTTTTGCTTGGCCGCTGAATGGCAACAAATTGGTTTGTGTTCTTCTGAGTTGCCAAGGTGATGTGATCCAACCTGTATGTCCCTTGTTTTTTGTTATGGATATAAACATATTCCAGGCTTTGCTAGAGGACATTCTTGTCTGTTCTTCTCTCTCCTTGTCCCAGATGTGTAAAATGCTCAGTTCAAAGATAGGGTTGTTTTGTCACTCATGGTGGGGTGCCACTCCTTTAACCTGCTGTCATCAGATCAGTGTGGATTTGTCATGCTCTATAAATCCCCTTAAAACCATTTAGATTCTAGATTCAACAAGAATTCAGATGAGTAGATTAATAAGCGGACATTTTTCAAGTCTTTGCACTCACATGTTTCAGTCTTTGCATTGCCCTGAGAGAAGAGGAAGGCTGCAGAAATGTGGAGCGCTGCATTACAAATTAAATTACATGCAAAGCACGTGGATCAGCCAGTGCATTCAGTATGGATGTGGTAGGAAAAAAATTGCTTGATAGTTCTGTATATTAGGTTGTAACGACCAAAAGATCTGTTGGTTGTCCTGGAAAAATCAACTAGTGCTTCAAGCCTTACAACCTCATAAGTGGTTTGCTTTTACTCTCAAATACGACCCACAGGAACCACACATCCTCATACCTAAATGTAAAGGTTGCTGTTTTAAAAATGTAATGTTAAATAGTTGCAGTTTCTTAAGGTTTTGGCACAGAAGTAGTTCCCTAAGGTTAAGATTAAAAAAAAAAAGTATAAGGTTAGGAGTTACACAAGATAGTTTAAAAACAAAAAAAAAAAGTCAGATGAACTGGCTTTACACCACACCATGTTCTTGACATCACCCCAACTTGAAACGCAAATATGTGTTGTAATAAGCTTCAGTTAAAATGATACAAAGGGAAAGGGGATTAAACAGGAAGGCAATCCTTATACGATAAATCTAAGAAAAATATATTGTATTATATATTATTATATTGTATTATGTATTGTATATATTGTATATATTAAAGTGACTATGATAAAGTTCCTGCACCTTCTACTGTGGGTTTTAATGTCTCTGATAGGCCCTTAATTCCAAAGTGACAAATACAAACCTACAGCATCCTCACGTGCATTGGACTTTCTATCACGAATTGACAGTGAATGGAAAAAATAACCATCCCAATCAGCTTTTCTATCTATTTGATGCTCTCTCATCATATGCTAATTTATCTCTGCATCAACACTGATACAGAATAATTACATTAAAAAGGCACTGGGCAGTCAACACGTGAAGAAACATGGTCAATACAATCTTCTGGATGATGAAAATTACTGTGGAAATGAAGTTAGTAACAAGCAGATTATTTGGAAGCAAGAACATTTTTGCTTAAAGTACATCTAATGCTGTAACACAAAGAAGCAGGAATAACTTTAAGTTAAAAACTGTCTACCTTTTTAATTAACGTTTACCCTTTGAATATTGCGTCCTGTGCCTCTGGGGTGGCAGTGTATTTCTTTATTTATGTACTTTTTATTTGCAGACGGGGCAGTGAATAATGTAATTTGTACAAGAGCCGTCTTAGAGGAGTACATTGTAAGTGGTAGGGAGGGGGGAGCGGCTGAGCTCCGCCCCATTGTTTTCTCACCATGTGACTGAGCAGGCTTTAAGACACGCTCGGCCCCAAAGCAAACAAGAGCCATTCGTGTGCGAACACTCAGAGAAGTTTGACGAGAGACACTTTGGAGTAGCTTTTGGGAAACAAATCGGACAACATGCGCTGCAAAATGAGCTACAGTCTGCCCTGCTCGCCGGGAACTTCACCCACATATTCAGGGCGTTTGATGTCTTACAGGGCGAGATGCGCCAGGTAAAGCACTTTAATATCCAGTACGGTATCTGTCATGTGTTTTACTGTGGGATAAGTTGAGTTTCAGACCCTGTGTTCCGCTTGTTTGTTAGAATTTATCGTGCCTTTATAGTCTATATATTATGCTGTGTTTTCTGCTTGTGTGCCCTGAAAGAGACACAGGTAATTTATGTATCTATTCTTGTTGGTTTCGGTGCATTATTGACTTGCGCTTGAATTTAAATGTGCTAAGTAATGCATTTTAACATCCAGGACAGTATTTCCCATGTTTTAACGCTGGTTTAGGTTTAATTTTACCCCTATATGAAGATGAATTGTCCTTTAAATGGCTTTGTGTGTCCTTAAAGATACACAAATAATGTAACTATTCATTCGGGTTTCTTTGTATTATACTCGTAGTTTTGGGGATTATTTTTAGAATCTGAAAACTTGTGTTTGGCAGACTGCCACAGTACCACCCTCACGTGCAGCTGGGACTTTCGTGCCATAGTGGACATAGCTGTAATTAACTCCTGCCCTGCATGTTTCAAGTATTTTGCCATCAGCTGTTTCGGTATGCAGGCCAACTTCTGCTCTCTGATGCTGACGGAGCGGCATAACTGTATTTTCCTCTCGTGCTGCATGTGTTTGGTGTTTACAGAGCGTGCCCCTATCTGTTGTGGCGTTTATAGTACCCCCCTCCATGATGTACTACGTGCGCTCCAGCATGTGTGCCCATAGGTTACTGGAGCACTTTATGATGCTCTGGGTCAACGTGTGGTGGTGCACGTTATTTTATTTTAGATTAATATGTAGTTATCAGAGTTTGTTCGTGGTTTTAACGACTTTTCTTCTGATTTTATCCATATTTAATCTCCATATTAATGCACAAGTTTTTTTTTCCATATTTCTTTAAAAAGCATGTGAATGTACTTAAACGAAGCTGAACTTTTTTTAATGGTTCGATCCATATAGGTGTTTTCTCAGTGTCTGACAAGTTCTAACTTTATTTCTCACTAAACTGATATCGCAAACATCTTCCAAACATTGCAAGATGCAGTCCGCACATTATGTTCTCTCTCATGAACCCAGATTGCCGTGAGAGCACCGTCTAGCGGCGTGAAATCACTCCGGTCCTTCTTGTTTTTGGCATCCACATCCGAGCAGGCAGGGCGGTGATTGTGCAAGAGAGCGCTGTCGGTCGAGACGCTTAATCCCGATTCTGTGTGATTTATCTTTTAAGAAAAAAAGAAAGACTTGGCATCGTGTTTGTCGTATGAGGATCTTTATCTTGGGTTCGTAAGTTGGTCGTCTTTTATGTGTGAAAGTGAGGCAGGTTGATTGTCTTTCTTCCCTGAAAGGGGGGAGGGGTGGACCACCAAATGTTGCGCTCCTCTGAAGTGGTTTGGAAACGCGTTAATGAAGTGGGTTGATCAAAGAAGTGGCGGGGATGCCTCTCATTCCGCCAGAACACGATTATTTAGTTTCTTTGTGGGTGATGGAGAACAATGAGATTGTCCTGATAATCAATGTAAGCGAATCGCTGATGGCGACATCAGCCGCACCCGTAACACACGTCCTGCAGGAGAGGAGCCACACTCTCTCTGTTATCTGATTTAATCGCGGTGTGGGCATGCAAAGATCAAAGATAATAAATGTTAAAATCCTCGCGTTGTCACTGCTTTTTGTGCTTTTGAAGGTTTTAGCTGCAATGTGTTGACGAGCAGCGCTTCTTCTTTGAGCATTTTGCTTCGTTTAAATGTTTGAAAATTACCATAGAAATATACTATATGGTTCATTGTCCTTTTGTGATCATGGGTATGTGATCAGACTGTGATTCATTCATGACATAGTCTCTATCAAAAGGTTAACACCTGTTTGTACTGATGAAAGACGTCATGTGTGTGGAGCCTCAGCTGCTGTTGTCCGAATGGAAATTTACACCTGGTCAAGTTTATTTGTTTCCATTTGACAATATAACATGATAGATATCTTAGTATATTACATTAGTTGTAGCTGTATCTAACTCAGAATCATGTGGCCTAGTGAAGAGACATCTGAACAGTTTATGTGGGTGTAAGTTTCCAGGTTGCAAAGCAGTATATTAGTTTAACTCTTTTCCACTTGCTGGAGGTAATTTTTTTTTTTTTTAAAGGATACAATCCACCAAATTAACACAAAGTCCTCTCTTAAGGAGTCACACTTCACAAAAATAAAGGGTTTATAATCTGTTGTTTTTGGACTTTGAGATATTCTAGAAAACCAATGAATATTTGCTGCTTTGAATTTGCTAATTTCATTTGCTTTTTCATATCTAATTGCTCCTCTAGTTATGGCTTTATAAATTGAGTGGGTTTAGTTTTTGCCTCTGTTTTCATGTCTTTCCAGGGGAAAAAGTTGACTGTTGATTTGACATTGCAAAAATGTGCTTTAAATTGCCAGTAAATTCATCTTGGCTCACCTTTCTCACTGTATGACCCAGATTTTGTCTGTAAAGTGAACATGAAAGAGCAGATATCAGTCTGAAGCGGGTGGTAGACAGGATATGGTTAACTCTGTGGTAACTTTTTCTCTTTTCCTCCACAGTGCATCCGGTGCCAGTGTTGTTGCCATCGATAACAAGATTGAACAGGCAATGGTGAGTTATCCATAAATGTATAAGTTATAAAAAATGTGGTTGGGTGACCTACATTTCCTGCAATAACCTGTGCAGTCACTTGTTTCACAGTGAGTTTGATGAACTGATAACCTATATTCAGACAGTTAAACCTCCTGCATTTGCTACATCTAGATTTAAGTGGGCCGTTTAAAAAAACACAAGAAATACATGCAAGTGATTCTGCATCACTCGCATAGTTTGACTGACTGCTGATATGTTGTAAATGCTGTCTTAAAAAACCCCACAGCAATGACACGTCAGCTTTGAAGACGCACTTCAGTGTTTGTGCAAGATCTTGAAAGTTTGGAAAGTGCTTTACTTCAGGGTTAGTAATATGCTTGCATTTATATGTATGCTACTGGAAAATGCCCAGTTCTCAACATAATCAGGGGTTTCATTGACACAATCACTCACATAAGCCAAAAAAAAAATTTAGTATTTAAAAAAACAGCCGCAAAAAGGAAAAGTTGCTATGAGCACTGAACTCTTTTACTCATCATTTCTAGCTACACTAGCATATAATAATCCAAATTAAGCCATGCAATCAAATGGTATTGATTTAATACAACTGATGATATTATATTTAGTCTGCTGACCGATTTCTGTTAGTGTAACTGAATTCCTTAAATGTTTTTTTGCAATTGTGTTTCTAATATTTTTTTAGGATGTATTGATAAAGACTTTGAGAGTCTGGACAGTTTTGGTGTAGGTACTTTGTAAGTGCTTGAATTTAACTTTTAAGATAGCTATGAACCCTGCAGACAAATGGGGTTTGATTGACAGGTGATCTCATGAAAATGCAGTTGCAGAAAAACCCCACGGCAGTAAGACTTCAGCACTTAAATTCTTGCTAAAAAAAGATCACACTTCACTCCGTAAACTCTGAAATGTCATGTGTGTCTTTATTTGAGGATTCACATGCTAATATTGTATTTCCTCTCCCAGGACTTGGTGAAGAGCCACCTGATGTACGCTGTTCGTGAGGAGGTGGAGGTGCTGAAGGAGCAGATCAAGGAGCTGTATGAGAGGAACTCTGTGCTGGAGCGGGAGAACGCCGTGCTGAAGTCGCTGGCCAACACGGATCAGCTGAGCCAGCTGTCCAATCAGCTCACCCAGGGCAGTGCATCGCCGCCACTGCAGCAGCAGCAGCAACACCCGCTCGTCACAAACAACAACAACAACAACACCCCCTTGGCTCACCATGACGGGAGTCAGAGCGTCTCCCATCAGCCCAACATAACCTCGGCGTGATCCCGTTCCCCCAAATACAAACGCTCAAACACACATGGACAGGAGTGGAAGATCCTGTTAGTAAAGACACCAACTGCTACCGTCCCCTCAGCTTAATTAAGCAGAAGGCTCTGCGTTAAATATGCTCCATTTGAGGAAAAAAAACAACAACAGCAACATCTTCGTTTGTCAACAAGAGCCATGCTTAAGTGTGTGTACGTTGTCGTCACCAGGCTTCAAATTGTTAAGACATTTACCACCCCTTAAAGTCTTATCCTGTCCCCCTCTGGTTGGCTGCTAGAAAGCTGAAAAATTAGGAGGGACAGAGGAGCCGGTGCACACCAGAAAACTGCATGCTGTTCTTGTGCAGGAGGGCGGGTGGGGGGTCAAAGGGCACAGAGAGCTTGATTTGTTGGGGCAATAAGTAGTGGAAGAGGGCCATGCAACCCTGTGAGGGTGGCCAGAGAGGTGACGAGGGTCCTGTGACATCCAGCAGGGACTGTCCTCCCCAGTATCCCCAACCCCACATCACTCCAGGGCTGGAAGAGGCAAGAGAGCCGAGGTGGGAGTGGGGGAGAGGATCCATCCTCCCTGGGCGGAGGAGGGAAGCCGGTGGCTTGAGTGGAGCGAGTCGAGTGCCTCGGCTTGTTATATGCTGCAACAAAAGCTTGTGTTGTTTTCTCAGAGCCACCGTACTTTGACATGAATCATAATACTTTTTTTTTCTCATTAGTTCAGTTTTGGTATTTGCATTTATTTATTTCAGGGCTGCTATTTTCATAATGTAAATGAACAATGTCATAATAACAAAAAATAAATAAAACCTTTCTCTTTGGTCTTTTGGTATTTTAGAATCTGTCAGGTATTACATTTGGTAGTCTCTCCAACAAGTAGATCTCAATAAGTAGGCAATAAGTTCCATAATAGAAACTTTTCTTCTCATGAAATAGTACTAACACTAAAGCCAAGCTTACATTAGGTGAAATCCAGGTTGAATGTATATTTTGTAAAGTATTAAGAGCGAAAAGGGTTTGTACATGAGAACACCTGTTGTTAAAGATGTGATGGGATGTTTTGATAAAGAAAACTATTAATTTACCTTTTCTAGACTTTCTTTGTCAAAACAGGAAAACAGATTTAAATTTGGGGGTTTGGTCGGGGGGATGAAAAGCTGTGAAAATTGTTCGACCTACTTTATAACCAAAGACGCAAAGCTGTGTAAGTCTTTTTTTTTTTTCCCTCCATTTTTAAATGCACAGATTATTTTTCCTACTCTCTTTCCCTATATTTTGTTGCTGGTTTGCATGTTTTGCATGATCTATAATCAAACCACTTTCTTACCTCATGTTTTTATCCAGCACTCTTACTTTTTTTTTTTTTTTTTGTCAAGTCTGTGAATGATTTTGAAAGGGTTAGTGAAAGAGAACGGGAACAATGGGCAGAGAGGGTGGAGGAAGTAGTTGAGGGTAAAAGACAAAAGAATGGCAAGGTGTTGGTGTCAGATGGAGAGAAGCACCTCGTGCACAAATCGGTCAGAAAAGGAGCCATCTTCTTTTTTCTTTTCATGTAAATGCTGTGTTAAATTTCATATGCAGAGAAAGGTTTTGTTACATTGCAGATTTTAATGTATTTAATGAATGCAGCATTTAGATTTTGATTGTAGTGTACCACACTTTGCTTACACAGTCTAAAGACATCAATATCTGCAGAAAAACAAAACAATGGAAACTATTAAACATTTCACACTTTAAAGCTGGAACCCAGTCGATTGTGTGTGTACGCATATTATGGGATGTCCTGTACTTGTCACGTCTTTTGTGCCTCCTGTGCCGTCGTCTGCTGTGGACAGGCGATCCGGTTTCTTTCTGTGGCTTAGAACCAAACCAAAATGCTTGGTAATTGTACAATCAGTCATCTTATAACAGGTTGGACTCTTTGTTTTTCCTTTTTTTTTTTTTTTTTTTTTTTTTTTTGCAAACAGGCTTTTTTCTTCTATTGTTAGAGTATTTCTTTTTTTCTTTCATTTGAAGGAGATGCCGTGTACATGCCAAGTGTACTGTATGAAAGTGATCACTGAGCCTTGGAGAAAATATCTTAACAATGCCCTTGTAATGTGCTGTTCAGACAATTTTAGTTTTCGGTCAAAAAAATAAATTACTGTTTTATTAAGAGGATGTCTTCATATGTTTCTTTTTATTGCCCACCAGACTCTTCTTCTCTTTTTTTAAAATTTTATTTAGATTAACAAAAACATCAGCCTTTTTAGGCTTTGTTTCTAAACATTTGACTTTAGATGAAAATATGTGTATATATTATTATAAATATATATTAATGTGAATTTATTTTTTTTTAAACTTTTGATATATTTTTAAACTCTAAACAAGTAAAAAAAAAACAATAACAGTTAATTTTTTTAAGTATTAATCATTTAGCCCTAGTAATGGGGACTGTGATTAGGAACAAAGAAATAGATCTAAAAACTTTTCTCAGACACATACAATTACAAACGTTGAAATTCATATATATATATATATATATGTAGCTTGTTTGTTGGTTTTCTAGTTTGTATATGGATGTTAACACTGGCATTCTTCAGAAAAGAATTTATGAATTAAGAAAATGAATATTGAATTTAATTCACAAACAGTTCTGATTCATTCACAACTAAAAACTTTGTGTCAAGCCAGTTTACATAAACAATGATGGGGTCAACCAATTCACTAAGGTACAACATTAAATCATCCAGCAACAGAATTAATCAATCAGTTCTTGCACACATCATATAGGTAGCCTTATGGAACCTTGAGAGAAGCATCTTTAGAAAAAAAGCTTTACATTGATATTATGTTCAACAGAAATTTAACTAAAGTATCTACTACATCATCTGTTCAACAGCTCAAATTCCTCATACTACAATATTAAATTCCCACATTCCCTGGAACAAGGAAAAGGATTTCCTTTTGATCGTCAGTTAGGGCAAGTTTTTATTCTTTTTACCAGGAAAGAAAAACAATCCCTGTTTGTTGGCTTGAAGGATATATCAAAGCTTCCTGAAAGCTGACACCTGGCCCACAGACAGGTGTGAAACCCTAAATGATGGAGTCACTCATCGCTTACCTGTTGTTTTAAACATTCATCATCAGTTCATACTTGTTTGGAAAGCTTGTCATTTTCAAAGCAACTCTGGCACGTAACCTGATGTCCTCCTTCATCTCGGAGCTGACGTGCACTGACAGATGATGTCAACCTCACACCTGAAACAAACTGAAAACATTCAGTAGTTTGTACTGATGGAATGTAACTGAGTACAGTTTAGAGGTACTCGAGTATTTCCCTTTATGTTACTTAATATTTTTACTTCGATGTATTTTAGAGGCAAATAATGTACTTTGTACATACTCAACCACATGGAGCTGACGATGCAAGTGAGATACAGTGTATAAAAGCTTTTAAAAATATAGGCTATGTTAATGGTATTGTTGTTAAAACCATTGTTAATGGTTTTATTTAGTTCATATTATTAAATATATATATATTATATAATTATAAACATCTTGTGGTCTCTCTAGTTTAAAAAGATTTGAAAGAATAACTAAAATAAATGCAAACATTTATGTTAAAGTTACTTTAATTGTCTATTAATAGATAAAAATGTCATTTTTTGTTTTTGTTTTATTGTATTTCTCCAATTTTATTTTATTATATGCATAAGGAATTGTCACTGACCCTCAAGGGGGGTTTAATCTCACCTGTACATATTCTAATAACATTGCTTCAATTTAGTTTTTATTTTATTATATGCCCAAGAAAAGGATAAAAAAAATGGCTAAACAAATGAAAAACCATTAAGTTTAATTTAAAAAAAAGTTTAAATTGTCATTGAATTGAGCGAGAAGTAATAAATGTTTCACCCAAAGTCAACTAATCAATCTTAAATTTCTCTCTGCTGTTTGGTGTCCAAAGCTTGTCTCTCCCTTCAGCGTCTCTTTGCTCTTTTCTCTTGCAAGGTACGAACTCTGTGTTGTCTTTAACTCTGACACGTTTGTCACGTCCTATATCAAATGAGGAATGTGCTTTCCAGCTAAGAGAAAATATTCCATGATGAGTCACCTATGTCTGCCTGATGATCAGCTTCATCACAGATGTTCTGCACGTATAAAATTATTTCATTTGTCTGCTTATTCTGTGTCTGAGAAATAAAGGCGCACTGTGGCTCCAGATATCCTGGAGCCTGATATTTATCAGGATATATGTTTGTGGGTCATAAGCACTGACTATGAAATCCCACTAATTGACACCTTTGTTTCCTCTGAATTAGAATGGCCATTGATGCAATAGACTGCTACATTTTCCTGAGTGGGACGGGGGGTTTCAAAACACATAGCATGCAGAGAAGAAGGCATTTTCATTTTATCAGCAATTTCCACAGTAATTGAGTCAGAAAACTGTCACCTTCCTGTAAGCATTTGACCCTTCAACAATGATTTATTTCTCTCATGGTTCCCGTTTTCTTAATCTGCCTTAGTTTCATTCTGCTCATGAATTTATTCTTTTATCATTAACATAACAATCATTGAAGCAGTCAAAGCTGAAACAGAATGATGTAGAACAGAAAAGTTGCATATTTAGTTCTGAACTATTTCTGTTCCCACTTTTCTTTCATTTCTGCTTCTTGAAAGTAAAGGTATTTCATGTCAGCTTTTCCACCATGAATATT
>JAOWBC010001052.1:12403527-12414603 GCA_028566105.1 Hypoplectrus providencianus | reverse complement strand
TCTGCTTGTGGAAAATGTAGTTTAGATGGCACAAATTATAGTAAGGAAGGAAGAAAAAACTTTCATAGTCCAACTCTCATACTAATACTCAGTTCCATCTTTCTCTTCTGGACTCAAAACTACTAAAAGTCGATCCCCATGCCCTGTCTTTTCACATGTGCCACTGATAAAAAAAAACCCAAAATCATCCTCTGCCTGTAGCATCGCTTTGCAGTCATCAAACTGTAAACAGACAAAACCAGTAATTACCAGACAGTTTACTTTTAGAACCAAGAGCTTCTGTTGACTCCTGCAGATGACTAACTCCATGTACTTGCTCTCAATCTAATCAGTTGTATTTAAATAAAATGTAATATTGCTTTTCTGAACAAAGGAAGTTATTAAAGTTGCACAATTCATGCAGGTGGTCTCCTGTTCTACCAAACCCATGCTGCTTTATGTCTTTGCCCACGTGTGGTTTTTACAAAAACAAAATACCTCGCTTATGCTCTGCCTTTGAAAATCTGATTTTTTTTTCTGCATGCTGCCTGCTAAATTACATTCCAAGCCTGCTTAAATTTAAACAGAGATGTGACGTCTTTTTTAAGGGATTTCATGTCAATCTTTAAGGGGATGCTGTTTTCCTACTTTTCTTTTCCTGTCCCTTTTCACATCTCTCTTAAATCATTAAAAATGTTGAAAGCTGCTCAGCTGTAGAAAATAAATGCAATTGTGAGAAATGAACATCATCCACCAGCCAACTGTAGCTAGATTTTTCAGACAGTTATTGTAGTCTCTCCCTCTATTTCTCAACATTTTGGCTGGTGGATAAAAACATGCAAAATGGTGAGAGTGTTACGAAGTGGTTAAAAGTCTTATTTTTTTGTTGTTGTCTTCCAGATGCAGACATTAAACGCAGTGTAAGCTCCAGCAGCAGGTCTTTTCTCAGCTCAGACTCCATGTAAGTGAAGGCCACTTCCTGTTTACCTTCACCCTCTTAAAGTATTAATAATAATGTATTATTTTTCATAATCTTAATCAATAAATGCTGTTGAATTTTAGTTGGATGATTATAAAAAGAAATAATAAAAAAAATTCCGAAGTCTTTTCGAGGGACTTTCATTGAGGAAGTTGACCAATATTAATAGTGACTTGAACCACAGTGGGACTTTTGTCAGCTCTTTTGATTAACTTCAACTGGAAAGTCCATGAATAAGAAATTGAGCATTTAAAATATATATATGTTCTGTCTTTCCTTGTGTATTTTCAGCTCTCCAGCCTTCCTCCAGTCTAACTCAGCTGAGTCAGTAGCCATGGGTTTACTCAAGCAATTCGAGGGGATGCAGCTTCCTGCAGCCTCCGAGCTCGACTGGCTGGTCCCAGAACACGATGCTCCACAAAAGGTACAACTGCCTGTTGACATGCACAGTTAAACAGAATAGCAGTTTTTCCAAACATGTAGCTCTGCGATCCACACAACAAAACTAAACGTTGTACTTCTTTTGTGCTTGTTCCTAGCTGCTGCCCATCCCTGACTCTCTGCCGATCTCGCCTGATGATGGTGAACACGCCGACATCTACAAGCTGAGAATTCGAGTCCGAGGGAACCTAGAGTGGGCTCCCCCCCGACCGCAGATCATCTTCAACATTCATCCCGCCCCAAAGTGAGTCCATACAAGTCTTTACCTGCACTCACTGTCTTCCCTGTTTCCTTTTTGTTCCAATCCTTAATAATATATATTGTCCATTCACTTGTCCACTGTCCTCACAATTTGTTGTAAAAATGTATGTAGTTACTTATTTTCTTTCCCTGTCAGGAGGAAGATTGTTGTGGCTAAACAGAACTACCGCTGCGCTGGCTGTGGCACCCGCATTGACCCAGGTATGACAAGTAAATACCCAGAATTGTTCTAGAAAGTTTAGTAATCCTCGTAATCATGCATGGAAACCATTAATAAACCAATAACTGTCCACTTACATTACCAGTTTTGGTTTTCCTTTTTTATCTGTTTTCATAAATGCAACTATAAGACTTTTTCATGATCATGATCAGAATGTTTTCCTTTTGTGTTTCCCATTATGTACAGAAATGATATGCAGAGACACTTTCACTTTACTTTACTTTCACTTCTTCTTCACAGAAATGTTACTATCTTCCCCCTCGTGTTTCTGTTTTCTGTCCTGCTCAGATTATATCAAGCGACTGCGATACTGTGAATACCTCGGCCGTTACTTCTGCCAGTGCTGCCATGAGAACGCCCAGGCGGTGGTTCCCGGCAGAGTGCTGAGGAAGTGGGACTTCAGCAAGTACTATGTCAGCAATTTTGCGCGGGACCTGCTGAGCAAGATTGCCGGTGACCCGCTGTTCAACCCCAGCGACATCAACAGTGGCCTGTACAAGAAGATCAAAGCTCTGGAGGCAGTCAGGGTGAGCACAGAGGCAGTAACTAGTAGAACCTCACCATAATAACCAGTTTTATCTCCGTTTAAAGAAAAAGATTAACAACCACTGTGGACTAAAATGTGTAGTATCGTAATTGAATAACGGCAAACTTGTGACCAATCTTGGTGCTGAAAATACACCATAATGAATGGAGCTATTTGTCTCCTTGACATCATGAAAAAGAAGCATCCGCGTTTATTCAATTCAATTTAATTTATTTATAAAGCGCCAATTCACAACAAAAGCTGTCTCAACGCACTTTCCATGAAGAGTAGGTCTAAACCTTACCCTTAGAAATAAGTATTTTGACAGAGGGAGACCCAAGAAATCCCACCATGAGCAAGCATATTCATCGCGACATTGGTAGGGAAGAACTGCTATTCTGAAAGGCAGAAACCTTGAGCAGAACCAGGCTCTGAGTAGGCGGTCATCTGCCTTGACTGTTTGGGTTAAGAAGAGCGAGAACAAGGGGGAGGTGGATGGTGGGGATGAAAGAGCAGCATAACATGGCTTTGAAAGATATACAATAATGCCAATAGGGTAATAGTGTTCGTTATAAAAGTTATCGTAATTCAAGTATTGACTGCTTACGTAGCAATTAAACTAAACTAAGTTGGAGCAGTAGGACACTTGTTATCACAGGTCAGACTCTACAGCTCCTCAGGCAGTTATGTGTTCAGGGAGGAATCTGATAAAAGAGCAAGAGAGCACATTATAACCTTTTCTATGGAGAGATAAACTGGCACAGAAGGACATGTTAAAGCACTTAACACCTACTGGAAAATAGCAGAAATTTGATGCTTGCTCATCACAGACAGCTGCGATGATACTGAATATTAAACACTTGAGCAGCACAGATGCTGTAATTGGAAACTGAAGCTGCCCTCTCTGCTTTTCTATTATGTATTAAACTGTATCACTGCATGTTTTTTATCTGTGTATGTTAAAGTAACAGAATAATTCTTTCTCTCTTTTCTTGTTTTTTAGGTTTTGAGGGTGCAGCTGTTTCACATGAAGAATCTCTTCAAGACCTGTCGCTTTGCTAAAGAGTAAGATGTCTGTTTGTACATTATTGTAGTTTTACAATAATTTCAAAACAAAATTATTCAGATGAACATCTGTTACTTATTTATTTCATTTTATTCCTGCGTCCTTTATTGTTTTTGTTTTTTTAACACTTGTGTTATTATTTTTATACTTCAGTGTTTGTCTTAATTATTTTTTAATTTAATCTCATCTCTTAATGGTTTTGAATTCTAAATGTTGGTTGCTCATCTTCAATATATTTACTTTAATTTTAAATCAATTTTCTAATCTATGTATCAGTTTTTGTTGTGCTTTCTCATGTCTAATATTTTATTTTGAAACTATCCACAAAGCCTCTGTGGCAGCAACGGCCATGGCAGCTCACATGTTCTTCCATCTAGAATTATATATTTTATATCTAGTTTTTTTCACTGTGTGTCCCTCAGCGTACTGGACCAGTTTGACAGTCTGCCAGGTCACCTGACTGAAGACCTTCACCTCTTCTCCCTCAATGACCTCAGTGCTGTGCGCAACGGGGAACTGGCTCCTCGAATGAAAGAGCTGCTCAAACTTGGTACCCTGCACGTAGCTGGCTGTGTGGTAAGATAACCACGTGCTTTCTCTTTTAACATGGAGAGTTTATCCAGTTATTTTTTGAGTTATTAGACATAGTTAAATGGTTTTAATCAAAGCTGCACACCTTAATGTCAAATGTTTTTTGTTCTTTTTTTTTCTGTCACGTTTTCCGGCCTCCCCCAGCTTTGCCAGGCGAAGGGCTTTGTGTGCGAGTTCTGCGGCAATGAAAAAGACATCATCTTCCCCTTCCAGCTGAACAAGTGCCAGCGCTGCGAAGGTGAGCCCTCTCTGCTGGTGGCAGGCCTAGGCGGCTCAAGAGCCGCATCCCCCCGCCCCTCCATTCCACTTGCCTGGAGAGACTGGAAGATCTCTAACCCTCGTAGGCTGGCAAGGGAACTCTCCAAAGACAGGAGAGAAGGGGAGGGAGGGGAGGAAGGTTTAGAGCAAGACTGTGGTCGGTGGGTGGAGACTGTGCAAGAGGAACAAGGTGACTGCTCAGGGACAGAGTCAGAAAGGGAGGAAGAGATGAATTGTGATGAAGGAGGAGAAGACGCAGTTGAGGAATATAGAAAAGAGAGGGATACGAGTAAGGAGAGAGGAGAGGGTCGTGCAAGAAAGGAAAAGCTTAACATATTAAAAGTTCTTCACATAGACAGACTAAAGAACCTCTCAAAAGCAGGCAGGAGCAACAGTGAAAGCGAAACTTGTAGCAGCGTAGAAAGTCTAGAAGAAGTCGGACAAGAGCGGAAAGTACGGTGGAAGGTTTCAGGGTTTGCCAGTCTTGCCAAGGGATTCACAAAAAGAGAGACAGGAGATGAGATGACAACAGAAGTGAAAGAGGAAGAGTCTGAAAAAAGATTTTCTGAGAAAGAAACAGAATCTGAGGAGGAAGAAAAAGCCAGCAGGGACACCAGAGAGAATGAGGACATTTCAGAGAACGATGGTGCAGAAAAGGTGGAGAAATTTACGCTTATGAAACTGTTAAAACCTCATCAGCTCTCGGCTGTTTTCTCCAGAGGGAGGAGCAAAGGAGAGGAGGACAGAAGTGGGGAGAGTGATGGAAAAAGAGAGATGGAGACTGAGGAGGTGGTGCCAGCCTATGTAACCCGGACCAAGTGGAGAGGCCGTAAAACTCGCAAAGCCATGAGGGACAACAAGGGCAAGAAGATGAGGGGAGGGACAGATAAAGACAGCAAGACAGAAGTAGAGTGCAAAGACAAATGAGAAAGATTATAGTCCTGAGACAGGCGGAGGAAAGGAGTTAGAGCAATATTAAGCTGCGAGATGCAGTAGTTTGCATGGTGGAAGGCATGCTGTCTACTTGAATATTCAGCTAAATTACAGAATGCTAACTTGTAAGAGTTATTATCTGATGGATCTGCTGGATAAAAGGGTGGCTTGAGAATGAGTTCCCCTCTTCATACCATGGAGGTGTTTTAAGGTTTGCACAGGTTTTTATCATGAGTCCACTCGTTTCAAATGTTTTAGTGTTTATCGTCGGAAGATTTCAAATACTTTCTTGTTGGGCAACACAAATGTAAGAACATCAACAACCTTGAACAGTTTAGAGGATTTTACGTTTTTGTTCACTGATTAAGCATTTTTTTAAGAACCAAACTATCGAAATGTTTCTTGATGCAGTGAATTCCTCCTGGCCGGTGTTTTTCATTTTTATCAGACAGATACAAGTGATATTTATATTCTCATTTTTCTATATACAGATTTATCAACATATATCTCCTAATTGGCTTCCCACTTTGTCAGACTGTTCCTTTAAATGTTTCCTGGTGTTTCAAATCCTCACCTCACTTTACTCTTTCCACCGTCCTGTCATTTCAAACTCTTTTGCACACATATTGCTGTTGTTCACATTTGGCACCAAAATCTTTGCACTACAGTGATTTTAGTTTCTTCTGGCTTTTTGAAGTTGCACAACTGATTGTGAGTAGATATTTGGCAGCTTTTTGGTGGTGGATGTCTTTGACTTCAGTTGTAGAGGTGTTGGTGGTTGAGGCTTGATGGCTGACACTGAAGCTAGTTTAGTTTCCTCCTCTTTTGGCTTTTGAGCTCTGCTCTGCTTTTGTCTTCTTGGCCACAAAGAAGGCAGTAACACCAAAGTAGTGTATCACTACATGAACATTTACATTTCAGTTTGCAGTGGCCATGGATTTCAGTTTGGTCTGTTCCAAAGGTTTCCTCTAAGCCGGCGGAGGAGTCTGTTTTTCAGCTGTGAAATCAGCAGCAGTTATGTTATGTTATTGATAAAAAGGTTGTCTGGTCACAATACCAGAATTTTAAACTATATTGGTATGAAACAGGATAAAACTTGATACAGCTTCTCATACCATGACAAAAAGAGAGAAGTCTAAATATAGGACATTTTTTCCTTATTTTAATTAACGTCCTGCACACAGTGCTAGTAAAGAAATTGTATCTGACCTACACTTTATTTTTTTTCATATTGCTTTTAGTATTATTTCTGGGTCTGAAAATCTTGGCTTTTTCTTTGTTTTTCTATAGTTTCGATATTTTCGACAAAGTTGAATGTAAAAGTATAGGAGTTCATATTGAGTTGAAGACGTGGTCCTTCAGCAGCCTCCAGTTTAGAGGAAACCTTTTTTGTTTTATTTTTGTTGAAGAAAGAATGCACAAGTACGTTTCTAAATGAATGTGTAATTTATTATTTTAGTTGCCATTATTTCAGCTTCATCTTCATGTGAACACTAAATAAACATAATTTTTGAAGTTGAGTTGCCTGTCATTTTATCTTTCATTACATTTAAAAATAACATAAACTTAGCTTTCTGTTGAGACAGTTACAGAGCGCCCTCGCGGCTCTTTGGGGAGAATAGAACGAGTCTGAACAGGTTTAGGGTGTGGTGTGTGTCTCCCAGGACCTCAGTCGTCTCACGCAGCTGCTCCCTCCTTCCTTCTGCCTGCTGAGTTTACCTTCTGCGTCTTTTATACTCTCCCCCTCAGCCTGCCTCCTCAGGCCTGATTGTGATTGGCTCTTCTGTTAAAACATCACATCCCATTGTGGGCAAACTGGTTTAACTGGTTTATGGACTCTGCAGTGTTTGGTTAAGCTGATGGGAGCTTCTCTTGTGTGTTATCTTCTTTGTGACGATGTTCTGTAAAGTGTTTACTCTCTTATAACGGTTTTTGTGATCTTTTCTTCTTTACAGAGTGCCACGCATGCTACCATCGCAACTGTTTCAAGACGGGGAAAGAGTGTCCTCGATGTCAGCGGCTGGCAGAGCGGCGAGAGAGGATGGCGCGCAAAAACATGGAGGAACAAGAGGATGAGGGAGGTGGGGCGTAGAGCTGGTAACAGGACACCCTGAGACAGAAGAAGAGCACAATGCGACCATGATTGTAGTGACTGACCTCCTCTCTCTTTCCGTTCCAGTCCTGTCAGACTTCGGTGACGACACTTGATGCAAACAAATGTTTTGATCTCAAGAGATACCAGACGTTCAGGTTTTACTGCATCAGGTGTATTACTATGGCTGCAGTTGATTTCCACATGCATTTAGTGCAAGTTAAGCCCATTTCACACATGCACTTGAGACACTGGTAATTTTTTTTTTTTTTTCCAGAACATTTTTTTGAACAGAAACAGAACAGTAATTAAGTGACTTTGACAGAAATGTCATTTTTTTCCAGTCAGGATTTCTTTAAAGAAACATGGCTTAGAAAAATATTAAAAAACTTTTTCCACAACTTGAGAGTATTTAATTCTATTAGTGGGAAACACTAGCAGACATAATCAGGCTAATTTAATTGCATTAAAATATTATTGTGATTTTACAAATTTTTTTCTATACACTGAAATCTTATAATGCGATATATCACCATTCTTAGCTGCATATTATGTCCCTAAAGAAAATCAGCTCCATGTGGATGACTGCACAAGCAATAGATGTATATTACAATAGCACAAAAATGTTAAATTAGTATTTAAATATGAATTATTTATTCAAGAAAATATTGATTCTTCGAGACATGTATCAATATATTATTATCATGCAAAATGTTTCACTACTATGCGATCCATCCCCCCAATTTATCTCCTAAATAATTATTTAAACATATTTCCTTGCACATAGTTAGAGAAATTAAGATTCCAGACTTTGGTGACCCCTGGTGGCAGTGTGAAAAAAATACATTGTGACAGTTTTTTGTGAAAAGTCATGAGACAAAACTGGAAATCACACCCCCTCCTCCGCCTTACAGGAATATTTGACGCTGGCCATGTTGCGGTTTCATGTGTGAAAAGGGCCTGAGGATCACTAAACGTCTTGGCACTTTGTTCCTCTGTGGTAAAACAAACACATTTGGGATTTGAGTTGATCAGAAAAACAAACATTTGCTCAGACTATTGTCGCCAGGTTTGATAATTCCCCTTTCTATAATTGCAGCTTCAGGCAACTGCTTAACCTCTGGTAATTTTACTGGCTACTGGCTTAGCTGAAGTTTGTTTTCATGACCTAAAAAGGCAGGATCTATTGTTTTTAAAAAACAAATGACAAGTAAAAACTTCTTTTATGTTTTGACTGATTTTTCCAGTGCAGATACTGTATGCGAACAATCCTGCCCTTTGTGTTGAAGTTTTTTTGTTTATTAGAAAATACTGAAGATATTTAACTAATCCATTATTCTGTTTATCCTGTTTTAAGCTCTTTTAGCTGCGCTTATGTGCCTCTGGGACCAATTAACTTCGACTGGCAGAGCTGGTGGAGTTACATTGGAAAGTTGAGTTTAAGGAACTTTCAAAGTCAGTGTTGCGAATATTTTTAAACGACAACAAATGCTCCATTTTTTGTGCTGCTTTGTGCGAGTGTGTGTGTGGATACTAGAAAGAGCTGTGTGTATTAGAGTGCTTGTGTGTGTGTGTGTGTGTGTGTGTGTGTGTGTGTGTGTGTGTGTGTGTGTGTGTGTGTGCGCGCACACGTCTACCTGCTGTACATGCAGCCATGCACAAGTGGTGTGCGCCTAATCAGCACTTGTTTTCTAACGCTGCAAGTTTTGGAATTAATAGAGGGAGTGGAGTTAATTGCACTGATCCTGTCTGTTGTTGAGGGGAGTTGGGACGTCACTCTTTAGGGATTTTCCTGATGTTCGTTGTAAGAACATGAAACTTCACCGTGAAATGTTTCTCTCATGAAGCTCTTGTCACCTGGGTGGCACTGTGTTTAGGGGTTGCAGTATCCGGTAACATTGAGAGATTTTCACTGTATCATAGCCGCATCAGAAAGCATTATTATTAATAGTAGCTACAACCCTGAGAATATTTTTTTCAATACCGTATATAAGCAAATGCACGTGGGGTGATATCATTCCACGGTACTCTGTAAAACCGATCAAGCTGCAACCCTACAAGATTGTCAAAGTGTTTCAGTCCAAATTAAGGATAATTTACATACGTAACGTTCAGCAAAATCATTATCAAAGTGCATTAATCACCTCTTGGACTGAAATTCCTTATATTAAAGTCGGTTATCTCCGACTCATCGTAATCTCACACAGTGGTTCTCAACCTTATCGGCAATTGAAAATGTATTTATTTATATTAAAACAATGATTGAAGCAAACAGTAATTTTCCCTATGATTGTTTTATTTAAATACATTTTAGAGATGACAAAAGAAAAAAGTTCCCATTTATTTCATTAGAATAAAGTATAATTTGTCAGTATTCTTTATTTCTCTTACATTTTTTTGCGCTTCTAATCATCTGGTTACCGCTCAGAATTAACGAAGGACCTCATAAGTTTGGAGTCACTGATCTAATGTTCATATTAGACAATTCTCACCTGTTAGGATTATTGCTTTTACTTTCATTAGGGGCTCTGCTGTGAGTTCCATTTACTTTAAGAAAAAATAAAATATAAAGTTTATTCCATAACAAACAGTATAAAGAAAGTTGTGGGAAAACAAATCTGCAACTCACTGACATTTTACATGCACCGACCTATTAACGCATTAGCCTCCAGAACGAACTGTCCCCGACAGGCTTTGCTTTATGTGTACAAGCCCTCACTAGATACCCAAACTCTCATGAGACATTACTTAAAGCAATAAATTTGATATTCATGTCCTTAAGCCCACACAAAGTATTAAAGAGACCAAACTGCACAATTGTCTTCAGTTTTGAAAAGAAACTCACGGTTCCCAAACAAAGTGACTGAAAAACTCCTCAACTCAGCAGACGTTTTGTCCTTGGACTGCCTTTAACGTGGAGGTGTGCGGAGTTTTAAAGTGCACTACAGATTAAAGTGTCTGTCATTAAGGATGCTAATTATTGTTCTTATGATTATTATTTGTATTTTGTTCTGTAAGTATGTTGACAATAAAAGACTGGCTAGACTGTTGATCACGCTTATTGTTTTCACTGGAACTGATGGTTAAGTAGAACATGGAAAAGCAGAAAGTGTGTACATCTGAGGATGTTTGGTGTTATGATACATTCCTCTAGCCATCAAACAAATCATCAAATTATATAGGATGTTAAAAACAATTAATGACAGGAGGTCTTATTAATTGCTGTTAATTATGTTATCCGAAGGATTATTTGTGAATTTATAACATTAATCAGAAAAGCCTTCACTGATTAATAAAATGGTTGAAGATTATTTGCCCAATTATTGACCTCTAATATTTAGATAGGAGGTCAATGAGTAACAACCCACAGTTAGTTTCACAAACAAACTTATTTTATTAACTTTTTCAAGTGTGACAGCAGGTAAAGAAAAAGTCTTTTGCCGAGTCTTTTGCTGTAATACTAATTTCAGCCACTAGAGGCCGACATGCGCCACAACCCCTTGTTATTCTAAATATGACTTAACGTTTTCTTCCAGGTGAGTTTTTCTCTGTTCACTTTAAAAACACAGTACAGTTTTGAGGTGCTTGTACTTAACTCAGTATTTCCTTTTTTTATTTAACTTAATATTTATACTTGACTACATTTTGAGGCAAATATTATGTAATATACAAATATATTATACATTTGAATTTCTTTTCACTTAAAGATTCACCATAAAAAGTATATATT
>JAOWBC010001052.1:12389921-12403427 GCA_028566105.1 Hypoplectrus providencianus | reverse complement strand
ATAGTTTTTCCTAAAATAATGTGTAAAGAATTGTGAAAATTTCATTTCATTTAAGACATCTATGGCTGTTTCATTTATAATGAGGAAACAAGATCACAGAATACCCTTATTCCTTACAACTCAACAATCCTGACGTCTGGCATCCAGAGATCATCCCGATGGACCGAGACTCTTTTAGTTCCACATTCCTTCTCATCCCAATTCAGTCCACCTATATCCCATTCCTACAATAATTAGAATAAGAGCCATTTTAGTTGTGTCAGTTCATACTTAAGTTTGGAAGATAAGTCTGGTCCTTTTATTTTCTTGTTGTAATCATATCCCACAGACAGACCACGTCCACCAATATATGGAGCCCAGAAACAAATGTTATTTGAAAATAACTTGTTTTACTTTGTCATTAAAAAAAAAGCAGAAACTGGATCAGCAAGGGAGAGGAACAGTGAAAGACACTGGAATACCACCTTATGTGACTTCTCCCACTCAAGCCGGAGAAATCATTTCCCTTTTTTATTCAAGCTTTTCCCCAAATCTGTGGTAACAAGCTTTTTATTAAATCACCCACATAAAAAGTAAAAAACAACTTACAAACAAACCTAATAAGATTAGTTTCTACGCAGATGACATCCTGCTATTTCTTCAAAACCCTCTTCTGCTATTTCCTAACCCCTACGAGATTTAATTACACTGACTGACTTGTACTGGCATAACTGCTCCAACCTTCTACCACATAAGAACAGCGGGGATGTGGTAACCCACACACAAATGCCCCTTTGCTGTTTTAAAATCAATGTAAACTACAACTTTTTGTGGCTTATCACTTGGATGGAACCCCTATGAATTTTAATGTGGGAGTTCCACAAAGCAGCAGACTTGGTCCTTTACTTTTTATTCTATATGTCAATGAATTCCAATGTGCTTAAATACTACCATGTGCCAATGACACTGATCACTCTTTGTGATCCACACATTGATTTCATAAATCCAAAGCCCATTTTTTATTATCACCTTTCACATAATGTCTTCAGTGTTCAAAAACAAGATTTATATTAAAATTCTACATCTAGTTTAATATTCCTGCCAATCCTTCCCTATATGATAATAGATTAAATTATTCCAATATTTTTTCATATAAATACAATATAATTGTTATCAGGGATCAATTTTCAGCTTTTATTTTTTTTTATTACATTTCAGCAATTCATGTTTTGCCAGTGATCGGAAAACTTACCAGGACTTGCCATAAAAATGTTGTCAAGGATTGGGCCTTCTCATTCTAGGGACAAGACATATTTAGGATGATTAATGTTTCATCAACACAACTGACTTAAAGTTTACTTATTTAAAGTTGAGTTCTACATGTTTTTGTGCAGGCATGAATAGATTTTTATGCAACTCATGGACTCAGTCCCCAAGAAAGTGATTTCAGTGGATATGTTCAAAAGATCTACATTTTATATATAAATATGATCCAACGATTATAAACAATACAGCAATTTTACTTATACAGTACAGTATACTAAGTTGTTACACATATATATTTTCAAGCATGAATATTTTTTTGCAACTCACCACTCCTAGAATTCCCACAACAATCATAGTAATGGTTATGTTCATTGGATCTGAAAAGCTTTTCACAGGTCGCAGACGGTTTTTAGAAAACAATTCTTTATCCAGTGCATCAAACAAGGCTCCTGGAGTCGGGCTGGTGCAGTTCAATGCTGCAACAAAACCTGCATTGAAAATAAAAGAAAAAAGTTCAGTAATTCTGGCAGAAAGTAATACACGTTGTACATAAAGCTTTTGGTGATGGCATTGACCACTCATTTTCTACTATCTGTTTGTGCATAATATCGCCTCACTTGTCGACAAAGGATACTCTTAAAGAGCCAGGTAGCACTTAGGGGCCAGATAGAGAGCAGTAACCATAAAAATGGTCACAATCCTTACTTCCAACAACAACTGACTGGATAGAGGCTGTGACTGACATTAAAAGTTTGAGAATTGATTTAGGTTAAACCTGAGGGCAGACAAGTATCTGAAATAATGGGTAAATTGATTGTGTTTATAGCTTAAGACTTGACAACTGCAGCAGCTTTCAATCATGTGAACACAAACAGCATTGCTGCGGCAATGATGGTATAAGCAGTGAACAAAATAGTTTACCTTTTTTTTTCTTCCCAACAATTATGAATGGTTGCAACAACAAGAGCATTGAGAATATTCACAAATGTGCACATTAAGCATTGGTTTAGTAGTATGAGAGATAAGCTGTTGACAGACATATACACACACATTCACATGAACACAGGACTAAAAGCACCTGGTGGGGATAACAAACACATCACTAAGTCACATGTTTCTTTCTGAAGCAAAGGCAAACCTAAGCCACCATCCATTAATGTGCAGACTCAGGGACTCTTTTAGTATTTACACATAATGAAGTTTACTTTGTTATCCTCTGATGTGGAAGTGACAACAGGCAAATGTTTGCTTATTTACTACGCAAGACGGCACTCGTAGTATGTGAGAATTCTCGATCCTTCTACATTCATACAAATTAGTTTAAAATAAATTTGATGCCTCTTGTTAATTTAACGTAAAATACTTAAAATTCTACATTTTATGTATTGTTTTTTTTTTTTTTTTATTAAGAAATAGAAACCTTTCACCTCCACACAGCTTCAATAGCCACTAACCACCCTTACTACTGTATGTTTAATTACTTGTATTTGCAATACATTCGCCAAGAATAAAGTGTCATTTAACAAACAATATTTGGAGATTTGCTTTAATTTGCTTTAATGTTTATCTGATCACAGAAAGACATTTGCTGTACAGAACTGGATAAGACTTTAACAAAATGCTTAATATCGACTGCACAGGACATAAACTGATCAGTTTGCAACACTTCCGTCTAGACATATCGCCAGGTTAATGTGGTCTACATCCACAGCAATTGTTAACAAATTCATTCACATAAAAATGCTGAAAGCAATGGACCCATTCTGTTAATTTCTGAAAATTAGGTTTAATCTTTAACACTACTCACTCTCTGTGCTTCTGTGTGAGGGAGCAGGGCTCACTGTGTAGACTGTGTAAGTTTGAAACATTTTTCTCTATTTGTCTGCAGATAAACATTTCCTGTTTATAAATGGACCACAAAAGCCCACATCCATTTAAATTTAAGTCATCTACCAACACATTGTAAAAAGTTTATTTACATCCTTTATTTGCTATTAAAGAGATTAACAATATTCTTCTTTTTTACCATGAAGCAGTGAAAAACAGAAGAAGATGAGTCCAACTATCACCAAGTGATAAAACTCCACTCTCATGTATTGATTTTGTAATGTATACAGTGGCCTTATTATAACTCCCTATAACTTAAATGAAAAAAGACACAAACAAGCTTTTCTTTCTTGCTTTTTTTTTTTTATAACTCATTTTACAATTTCTCTTGAAAGTTTCTTAAAGCCTTTCCATAAGTTATTTCCTCCAGCTAATTATTACACCAATTACCACATCATCTGTTACTTTATTTTATTGCTCATTGGTAGATAGTCAATATTGTCTCTTTCTTACCATGAAGCAGTGAAAAACAGGTGAAGACGAGCCCTGCTGTTTTTACTCCTTCCATCTTTTCTGTGTCAGCTCAACTAACCTCTTAACTGGTCTTTTTCCATTTCCAGGCAAAATGCCTATCTGGTTTGTGATTGGTTTAACCAAGGTCATAGCCTTTGCTGCTGAAGTACCTGCGTGTGTGTCTTGTTTGTCAAAGTTAGACTAATCAAACAGGGAATATTTGCTGTCAAATATATTGTTTTAAACTTTATCACTGGAGTTTGTTTTTACTTGTTGTGTCTGTTTAGTTTGTGCGTCCTGAACAAATATTAATAACTCACACCTCGGCATGCAATAAGTCCAAATCAGTACTCAAATCTGCATCACACACAATACACAAGAAATTAGATAAAGCTACATTTTGATGCAAACTTTTAATGGTTGAAACTTGGTTATGCACAATATGTGGACAATATTGTTATATTCTTACAGCAGTTCAAACTTTTCAGAGTGAAACATTACAGTGCTCTACATATATCTCTACATATATACCGCTTGCAAGCAGCTTTGTGTATTGGTACTGCATATTTCAGAAAAAAGTGGTTCTCATGGTGCTCGCTCTCTTGCTGACATTCTCCGGACAAACATGCAAACAGAAGAACTTCAAAGACACATGAACAGTCTTTCCAGTTATTGGTTTGTTGAAACATATAAATATTTGTTTTTTCAGTGACAATGCAACACTATAGTTTGCACTACTCCTAAGATCACAAAAAATCCCCCTGCAAATATGCATTGGCCACATGGCAGTACACAGATGCACGCGTTCATGCATTAACTCACAATCCTCTTTGTATGCTGCTTTAAAATGTTTTTTTTTTTTTTTACCTTTACTGTTTCAGTTCTCTGAGATGTGTACTCAGATGTGCATGATAGGAAACTGTTGGTTGCTTTTCCAAAACCGGCTACAGGTTTTTGGGGTTTGTGTCACTCAGAAGATTTCTATTCTTTCTCCCTTTCGCTAGACAACGTCTGTAAGTATCTCTCTTCTTGTTTAGATTAGATTAGATCAGATGTCAGAGCTGGCTAAGGTGTTAATATTTGTTAGGCTAGGTTAGCTTTAGACTTGTTGCTGTCAGTTTTTTTTTTTTTAAAGTGCTTATCTCATTGTATTGTATGGCAGTTTTACAAAATTCCCAGTAAACTTCTTGGAGGTTAATCAGCTGTGTCCTGGAGTTTCTTGTGAGTGTTTAAGCTGAAACTTCATTTTAGTCACTAGCTAATAGCTACTTACAATAAACACTAGAAAGACACTGAGAAAAATATCAGTGATTCATTATAAAAATGCTTCAAAATGCTACAAATCAAATCTGCTGTTATAAACACACCTTTCAGATTACCCACAAAAAAACCCTGGTTTACGTTGTATATATAAAAAAATGAATCAAACAGAGTTAGGCTTAGAAAACTACTTTTTAACATAACCCGGTCAAACTTTTGCTTATTATCTATGTTTGATTAAACTCAATTAACCATTCCCACTAAGTTGTTCTTTCAAAGTGTTGCTATGGATCCAGATAGAGATGATGGTTATAAAGCAGACAACGATAAAGACAATGTACACACCGAACAGCAGGCGGTCGATGATTGCTGCTATCATTTCCCATTCCTCCTGGGATTTGCTCCCCTTGAAGTGTTTGTCCACTTGGAGACGGATCGCCGTGAGATCTCTGCTCAGCTTCTTCAGTTCATCCAGGGTTGGCTCCAGCGATTTAACCGGAGAAATTTCACCAGAAGCACTTGGAAGATCTCTTGAAGAATTGATGCTATTCATCTCTGGATATGTCAAGAAATCAATATTAGCAAGCTAGTGATAGTTTTTTATAATGGTTGATAAAAGAAGTCATCCTGTCATAAAATGTAGGTCAAAATCTTTCACAACAAAAGATGTATGATGGATGTTTAGAGTTGCCAACTGTCCCTGTTGAAAAACAGAATTGTCCCTTATTTAGAAACAAAAGTACCCGTCCCAGATTGAGTTGAAAAGAGATGTAGTGTGTCCCATATTACTGTGAGATTAAAGAAAATAGTCCGAAAATTTCCATCAGAAAATGAATAACAGTGCACTTTTAATGAAAATTTTCGGTAAACTTGTTCCCAGGCCTGGTCTCTCTGTGACTAATGAGCTGACAGCATACACAATACTCTCATCCCATTAGCCGAGGTACTGTTGCTATGGAGAAGACAGCAGAAGACAACAAGCTTTCTATTTATTGTTTTATATTCATTTATATAGTTTTGAGTTAAACGAGACAGGTTTCTGTTTAAGAAAAATCTGTTTTATTGAATTACTGGATTATAATTTGTTTTCAGTGTGTTCATGTCACTCAGAAATATGCATTTAATTCAATTAAGGTTTGAGTCAAATAGTTCACTTCAAGTAGATTGTTTCACTCACGAAAAAAGGAGCTAAAAAAAGGAAGGGTGAATATGTATGTTTGAACTGAAATACCTGTAGCAGGCTGGTGAAGGCAGACTGTGATGCGGTTGCTTATCTTTTTTTTAGAAAAACAAACAACCACTGCTAGATGACGTAGCACAAGGATGCGGAGCCAGTGAGGCACTGCACTGTATTGGTTGGAGCTGAACTGGATGTTAGTGATAAACACTGTCTCCAACAGACTGATCACCATCAGAGCCAGACTGGTGGAGAAGAAAACGTCTACAGGGAAAATAAATACATGTTTTCATTTAAACTTTCATCATAAATAACTAATTTAAGTTGTAGAAGCGTGATCATGGAGTTAAAAGGCTACTACTGGAACCTCTATATGTTTTACAAAGGTGTTTGCTCTTTAAATCTACTTATTTCAAAGACATCACTCACTAATGAGGGGTGTTGACTCTCCAGTGACAGGCAGCAGGTCGTTCATGATGAGCAGGAAGACGGTGTAGCCCAGGATGAGGGTCATCTTGAAGGAGGACCGATCCACACTCTGGGGTGGCAACAGGAAGCTGAAGAGGTCCACCGTGATGAGGAAGCAACTGGGGATTAGCAGGTTCACCACGTAGAGGATTGGCCTACGTTTCAAAATGATCTTGGGATGAGAAACGAGAACAAAGCCTTCAGAGTTATTTGACATCCAGTTTGTCAAGGTGTCACAACTGGTAGAAAGTGAGGCAATATAGATAAATATCTATATTAATCAAAAAATAAATTTTATAAAATAAAATAATAAAAAAAACATGTACAAAGTATCTGATCTCAGAGTAGCTTCCAGCGGCTATTTCCAGGGTTGAAGGACCTGCTTTGACATCCACAAGGTCCCACTCCCCTTTGGTCTGTATCACGTGTAAGGATTCGTCCAGGACTTCTGCAGCTGTCATGCTTTGATACACCATTATGTCTTCAGCTGGAATAAAATGCAAGTAACATTTGTTCACACGCGATTCCCAGTGTGTGTGCAGAGTTGTCAGCATAAAAGTTGGTTTCATAGATGTTTAGACTCTGCAAGATATTTAAATGATTTAGTACTATTAAAATTTGTTTTGACCGTTGTGTAAATTATCTAGTTTATTTCATTACTATAATCAGACAGAGGTTGGCTTGCAGTTCTGAGATAAAATGCTATAGCCTGTTATAGGTTTTTGAACTAACTTACCAAAATGTATATATGATCCAAAGGTCAACGTGCAGTTTTGGAAATCGAAGGGGAAGGTGTAGATCACTAATTTGCAGGTGCTGACCACTCTCAGTGGCTTATCATCATATACATGACCAGTGTTGTACAAATAGACAAAGGGAGTTTGGGGAGATACATCCTCATCCATGCTGGAAAAGAATACAATCAAATTTAAAAAACAAACATGTTCATTGTACATGAAAGTAACTCCTGTTCTTGTTTGGATATTCTTTGATGACCCCTCAAAGCTTTGGTGTTCCCCAGGGACCAATCCTAGATCCTCCTTTGTTCTCTGTTTACATGCTTTCACCTTGAAAAAAGTCTTCTTTTCTTTTAATCGTTCAAAGATTAATCACAAAGTCAAATAAATGTATGTTTGCTACAGTTTTACATACAGCTTGGGTGTCACAATTGGTTAAAAAGGGACATTAGACAGATAAATAAATCGAAACGAATGAAAGTAAAGGATACAAGAAAATATTTTTAAAAAAATCCTTAAATTCTGTGGGGCAACTATGTACCAGCACCACAACTTTGAAGGTGTAGAAAAGTGCAGCAATATACTTGCATTTTGACAGTGTGATTCCTTTTTTTTAATGTTTAAATACCGCTGAAGATATTATTAACTTACAACTCTGTGATGATGACATCTGGGATCCAAAGTTCTTGCCGAGGGACAGTAACTCTGTTGGTTCCACATTCTTTCTCATCCCAGCTCAGACCCGCTATGTTCCACGTCTGCATTAAACAGAACAACAATCATGTCACTACATACAAAAATCAACAATATATACAAAGAAAATGTTTGTTTTTTGGCCAAAGCCTAAAAGTAACTTGTTCACCTCTGCAAAAGAGAGCTAATTTAAAAAAAGCAGAATTTCCAGATTCGGCTTCTGCCATATCTGCCATATCTGAAAATCCAGCCTTGGACACATTAGAATCCACAATCAAGACAATAACATGATGTTTTGGATTAAGTCACTTTATTCTATCACCTAATTTATCATCTCAGTATTTTCTCATTTTCAGAATGAAACTTACCAGGACTTGCCATATGTATAGCGTTAAACTGTGGGCTCTTTCATCCTAGGGGTGAGACATATTTATGATTATTAATGATAAATTAAAATCAGATATTTCACCTAAAGCATACTGTATATGATATTTGTGCACTTCATTTACTGACCACTCCGATAACCCCCACCACAGTCATTTCTATGGATATGTTCAGTGGTTCTGAAAAGCTTTTTACAGGTGGGGTTAGTTTTTTAGGAAATAATTCCTTCTCAAGGGCATCAAACAAGGCTGCAGGAGTTGGGCTGGTGCAGTTCAATGCATCAACGAAACCTGAGTTCACAAAAAGAGAGAAGATTTTAACATTCTTTGGACAACAGAAAAAACACTTTTATTCAACATATTAAAGTCTACAACCACAAATAGCGTTTTGTATGTCATACAGAAGACTTATTTGCTTACAGTTGCTTTTATTTTCTCAGAAATTATCTTAAAATTTAGTTTACTAAAGCATCAACAATAAAATGTATTTTTTCCAGCTCACTATCTTGTAGTTTTTAACAGATTAAAACATAGTTGGTTTTATTTTGCTAGTAGATATTCAACTATCTTTCTTCCTTACCTTGAAGTAGTGAAAAACAGATGAAGTTGAGCGCAGCTGTCTTTAACTCAACCATCTTGTCTGTTGTCTGCTTGAAATGTGTCCCAATTTAATAGCTAAATGCCAGCTTTCTAAAAGAGCTGCATCTTGTTTCTGATTGGTCAAGCCAAGTAAGCTTTCCTTTCATATTAATTAGATGCAAACTCTTGTCGGTCAAATGTAATGGTCATGTTTACTCAAAGAAAAACAAACAAACAAGTTGATGCTGTTATCCTGGTATGTCACCTAAAGTTATTTACATGTTAATACTTTATTTTAATTTGTAATTTGTGTTTGTTTGAAATTTTGGTATATTTGAGCAGTTTGCCAATCCAAAACACACCTCAGCCAAAATCAGGACTCACACTTGCATACAATTCAAATGGATCAGGACAAAAGCAAAGAAAATGCTTTTGGGAACTTTAATATATGATGAAGGAGACTCCTAGTAACTGATTTATGTTGGTGTAATCAGATAGAAAGAAACACACAGGAGATAATATATACCTTGGTAGCTTCTTTTATTACTCTCAAAATGATTGTTTTTTTAAGCAATGGTGGAAGGCAGTATTGGAATATATTATTTCACGTTAATGTAGACAGTTCACGTTTTAAATATATTCTTTTGTGTGTTATTACTTCAAATCAGACATGAGTACAGCCCTAGGCCCCATTTATCATTTTCAATATTTTTTGTGAAATAAGGATTGTGTTTTCCACACATTAAAGTAGTTTTTTTGGTAAATGTTGACATTTAGGGCACAACATGGTCAGGCCGCTGCATATCTTTCTGATTTAATTCACCCAACTACCCTGGCCACTACCCTTAGGTCCAATAACCAAAACCTGCTGTCTGTCCCTGCCCCCACATAAAGACCTATGGGGACAGAGCTTTCACAGCAGTTGCCCCCAGCTGTGATATTCTCCACCCGCCCTGATAAGGTCTGTTGATACTGTGGACAGCCTTAACTGGCACCTAAAAACCCACCTCAGCTTTTTGGTAGACCTCTATCTATTTAAATATCATGTTTTGTGATTGTGTGATTGGTCTTTTTCTGTTAAGCGCTGTGTGATTATAAATGTGAAAAGCACTATGCAAATAACTGAAGATGTTTTTTCGGCACCCATGAAGCTTACGAGACAAACAACTGATTTCAAAATGATGTTATCTTCAAGATGCTTACATGGAATGAGGCCCTTGACTTTAGACTACATTCAAACCTCTGGCTTTGATGCACTTCGGATTATGTGCTTGGACCCAGTTTTTTGCTTGTTTGGTTTTTCACAATATTTTCTTTATTAGATTGTAGTAAACTGCTCACAACTGACTCGTGTGTGCAGAGCAGCAGGATTTTTAACAATGTGCTGTAGTAATGACAGCTCCTTTAAGGAGCAGGGCAAGTTGCTGCCTGTGAGCACACGTGTGGAGTGACGTGAGAGGGAGTGGGTGGTTCAGTGAAAGCAGCAGGAGATGAATGGAGCAACGGGTCGGTAGGAAAGAGTGAAAGTGATCACGGAAGCAGTAAATGTGCAGTGTGAGTCAAGGTTCTAAGATGGGAGAGTATGCAGCTTCATATGGCCAAGCTGAGCGCCGACTCAACTGCTTCTTAAAGGAGATGCACAGTTTGGACAAAAATGTTGCTCTTCCGTGCATGCTTGTTAGTGTGGGGCTGTGAGAAGTTTACACTGGAGTCTAGCATATGTCACATTAAAAAAAAAGTGATCAGCCAAATTAAGAAATGATATTGAACATTATGGCCTGCAATGTGAATGTAGCCTTAGACTCAGGACAGAGAACTAAACAGAAGAGTTGTGGCATGTTAATGTTTCTTGCTAACTGGACACAGGTAGGTCCATTTGTTTGTTGAAGAAAGCAAATATTTGTTTCTTGACTGACCAAGAGAAAAGTCAACAGAAGTTTTAAAGAAGTTTAACCTAAAAAAACAACTTTTAAGATATATTTTATATACATGAAAACAAATAACACAATCACAACATTAAAACTACTTTTCAAATAACAACCTTCACTTCTACAGGCGACTTGAGAAAGCATGACAACTATCAGCCCTCAAAGTGAAATGCACAGTCAGGATATGTTGTACGACTGCGCCCAGATAATGATGATGGTAATGAAGCTGACTGTTATGAAGAGGATGTACAGGCCGAACAGCAGGCGGTCTATGATAAAACCCATCTGGATCCAGTCATCTGAGCTCTGGCTTCCGTCCAGCTGCTGCTTCACCTGGAGGTGGATGGCCTGGAGGTCTTCACCCAGGCTCCTCAGCTCCTGCACAGTCTTGTCATCAACTGGTGGTCCAACTTGTTCTGGAGCGTTGCCGTCCTCCACCAGAGAAGAGACTGTCATTTCTGTTAAATAGGAGAAAAAAACAAGACAAGATAAGAAAAGAATTGAAAATGTATCAGTAATTTGCAATTGAAACAAGTAGAAATATAAAAAATAATCATAGTTTATACACATTTATATTATATGTTACCGTTTAGACTGCATGAATAGTTGTACCTGTCACCTGTGTAAAACCTCATACCAGGTCTTGCATACTACCTTGCACATCAGGGTTTTGGAAGACTGTGTCCTCTAAAGCGCTGGGCTTTGGGGGAAGACATACTAGGCTCCCCAGAAAGTGAAGAAAAATTACTTTGACCCAGCGAGGCATGGGAGAGAAGTGAGCAGAGCCACACAGCAGGTTTGTGATGATGATAGTCTCCAGTAGGCTCGCCACCATCAGAGCCAGGCACAGAGAGAGAAACACATCTGTAATAATAACATGGTGAGTAAGTGCTTTTTAGGATTCTTTTATGCAAAGCTGCTTCACAGAAAAATACAAACCCAAGCAGAGAAAAACAAGAATAAAATAAAAGTATAAATAAATAAAATAATATAAAAATATTGCTTTTAATCACCATCACCTGTCGGCTACTAATTAGCAATAGCACTCATTTAAAGTCCTCTTTTTTCTCCGTCTGATGAATGCAAACCCAATATTTATTTGCCTTTTAGCTCTGCTTTGGTTTCCTCCAGCATTCAAGGTAAATATTTGTCCCTTCAGCAGCTAAATGCTCCAGTATATGAGCAAAAAGTTGCTAACTTTGTCTATCTGTTGCATCATGTTGGTCAGCAGAGGCTTTTTCACTGAAAAAAAAAAATGGCTGATGTGAACAGTGAGAATGAACCAAAACTCCTTGTCATATTAACAGAAATGTGACACTTGGAGTCAACATTTCATTTACTCAGTAGCAGTAATAATACATACTAAATTTAGAATTTTGAGTGATTCTTCGACTGAATTTATTTTAAACTGACTTATAAGCGGTATGGTGTTTCCGGTGATTGGCAGCAGGTCGTTCATGATGAGCAGGAAGACGGTGTAGCCCAGGATGAGGGTCATCTTGAACAAGGACCGGTCAACGCTTTTGGGAGGCAACAGGAAGCTGAAGAGGTCCACCGTGATGAGGAAGCAGCTGGGGAGCAGCAGGTTCACCACGTAGAGGGTGGCCCGACGCCTCACTGACACCTGGAGCAGCATTCACAGACATACAGCAGCGGATTACTATGAGAAGTTTGACTTTTCAATCTGTTCCTCCTCCCTTTTATCTTGTACATATAAAATAAGACATTGCATCAAGGTCACAGTCTGCAGTATTTCCTTACAAAGAAGCGAAGCTCTTGGTACTTTTCATGTTCCCCCGCTGGTTGTAGGAAAGTCTTCGCTGTGATTCCAATTAGTTCCCACTCACCCATAGTCGTCATCACTTCTTTGGATAATTTGAATATTTCCTCTGCACTCAATGAGCGATTTATCGGCAAAGCTTTTACTGAAACAAAAATATACTTTAGTCCGTGTTTTTTGAGGTTGAATCCAGTTGACTTGAATGACAAAAATATGCATCCTTAATTAAAATGAGATGACGATAAAAACAATTGATTGCGTAGAAGTAAGATTAGGCTCAGTTTGTACTTACTGGTGTGTAAGTAGGAGTTAAAGCTTAAACTGCAGTTCTGGATGTCAAATGGAAATGTGTAGATGTCGAGCCTGCAGGAGCTGACCACTTTGACAGGTTGTTCATCCACCACTAAGCCATCAGAATACAGATAGTTGTACGGGACAAAAGGAGCAGAGTTCTTCTCCATACTGCAGGAAGAGAAGAAAATATGGCTGCTAATATCATGCCTGTATTTTTGTAATATACTGTATTTTTACTGTTTTCTTCTCATTGTTGTAGGACATACACAGAAAGTCTGAAAGTCCGCCCAGGCAGGTGGCCAGGGTAGCGGATGGCTGGAATAGTTAAAGACTTTGACCTCATGTTCCTGCCCAGTTTGTAATTAAACAGACACAGATAAATGATTTTAATTGACCATTGGTGTTGTTATGAGATAGAAAATACTGATTTTTTTCCTTGTGATTGTAACTGCTGTCAAATATTTTGGTATTTATGATATGATATTAGATAACCTGCTTTTATTACAGAGTCATACAGGGTTTTCTTTGTACACTGGCCACACAGCGCCCCACGGTGGCGCAGTGGTTAGCACTCATGCCTTACAGCAAGAGTGCTTGGTGCAGAGGGTCGCAAGTTCGAATC
>JAOWBC010001052.1:12372891-12389821 GCA_028566105.1 Hypoplectrus providencianus | reverse complement strand
TGTTGAATATCTTCAAACAGCACGGCTGCAGCTCCTCCTTTATCGCTTAAATGCTACTGCTGCCATTGCTAGCTTTACACAAAGTGTCCGTGATTATTGTAAACTGTGTCTCTAACTGTTATCATACTGCTACAACACATACTCACTGTAATACCACAGTCCTACCTGTGCAGCCTGTTAGCACTGTGCTACTGTGTCACTATTGTCCCCTCCCACTATGCTCCCACCTCGTTCCACGACAGCAGACTGCACTATGAATCTTTGCAATTATCACGCCTTCCCGAAATCACTATGAATGCCCAAGGTTAAAACCTGGCACTGATCTTTACAGCAATATAGCAAGACTTTTTCAAGAATGCATTATGAAAGGGCCTATTGGTTATATTTCAGACAGAGCCGGAGAACCAGTAGAGGAAAAGATATTAATGAGGTAACAACAGTATCCAGTTGAGAAGAAACGGTAAATCTATTAATGAAATATGGCCAATTTTGAATTTACTTATGCCACTCACTCATGAGAGGTGTTGACCCTCCAGTGACTGGCAGCAGATCGTTCATGAGGAGCAGGAAGACGGTGTAGCCCAGGATGAGGGTCATCTTGAAGGCAGAACGGTCCACACTGTGAGGAGGCAACAGGAAGCTGAAGAGGTCCAGTGTGATGAGGAAGCAGCTGGGGATCAGCAGGTTCACTACATACAGGATTGGCCGACGTCTCAAAATGATCTTGGAATGAGAAACAAGCACAAAGCCTTAAGTATTGATTATTTATATCATATCTTTTTCATAAAAGAGATTTTGCCCACAGCCTCCTCCACCAGCCCCCATCACTTTTCTGTTCTAGTTTGTGATAGTTTCTTTTTATGGTCCTCACTTGTTCTTTCTTAAAATGCTTTGACTACAAAAACTTATCAACAACCAACAAACATCCATTGCGAGCCCTTGTTAAAACTATTTCTGGAAATTACTCAGACCGTGTTTCTCAACCAGACCGATTGCTTGATAATAGGAATTTTAACTATCTTTGCTTTGTCAGTGGACAAAAAGAAAGCAACACCAAAGTGAGGATATAGAATAATATAAAAAGCTCACATAGTATTTGATCTCAGAGTAGCTTCCATCAGTTATATCAATGGTAACAGAGCCAGCTTTAATATCTACGAGCTCCCACTCCCCTTTGGTCAACAGGACTTCCTTAGACTCGTGCAGGATATGGTCCGCTGTGGTGCCTTGAAACATTTTTATGTCTCGAGCTGGAATAACATTTAAGAAAAGATGTTAACATTAGATACCCAGTCTGCATGGAGATGTCATCATTGTAATTTCCCTGAATGTAAGGCAGACAACTCAGAGATTATAATAAAATTGGGAAGCAGACTTACAAAGGTGCAGAAATGATTCAAAGGTCAGCGAACAGTTTTGCACATCGAAGGGGAAAGTGTAGATCACTAATCTGCAGGTGCTGACCACTCTGACTGGCCTGTCATCATATACATGACCAGTGTTGGTTAAGTAGACATAGGGAGTGTCGGGGGATACATCCTCATCCATGCTGGCAAAGACAAACAAAAAAAGTAACCACCAATTTAAAAAGATATATATATATTATATTATATCAAAAATTATTGTACTTTTTTTTTCTAAAGCTTGAAAACTGAATGATCAAAGGGGTCTGAATGACCCATAGAGATGCTTCATGATTAAAGGTATTTGGATGATGTAAATGATTTTTATAACAATTTAACAGGATAACAGACTACTCAACATCCCTTTTACTTACAACTCTACGATTTTGACGTCTGGGACCCAAAGCTTTTCTCGTGGGATAGAGACTCTTGAAATTCCACATTCCTCCTTATCCCAGCTCAATCCTGTTATATCCCACTCCTGCATTAAACAGAGCAACTACATGTTATGTAAAGCTGAGGAAATGCCAACAATTTCACAGAATATTCCAAAGGCACGGTGATTTAAGCTGCTGCCAACATTTTCTGATTTCATTTCTCTGTCAAATTAAGATTTAAACTTGATAATGACAAAAATCTAAATTAAACTTTATATGAAAATGTATGTGGTAAGAAATAAACAAACAAGGAAAAGGTCTGGACTGTAGTTACGCACGGGACAATGGGTGCAGATTGGATAGTAAAGTTAAAACGACTTCCTGTCCATGGCGAGTACTCAGAATTCACCAACTTTCCGCACCAGCATCCTTCAATAATGAAGAAAACTGTAAACAACTTTCCAAAATGGTCTCAATTTGCTCATTCAGTTCTCGATGGCTGACTTCCTGTTGGTCTTTGGGTATGGGTCCTATTGTATTTTTGGAGTGTCTCTGCATTTGATACCTTCCTATTACATTTTCTTTCTCTAGCCTGAACCTACTGCAGATTGGGCAATGTATGCTGGAATGAGGGCAACCTTCTGGTATAACGGCCATGAATCAAAATTCCCCTGCCCTGTCAGAACCCCGCCCTTCAATTAAATGCACACAAGACAACTTGTAGTTTGGTACCTTGAACTATAAGATTATCCATTGCTTGCTCAGTTCTACTTACAACTGATCAGCATTTAAAAGTAACTGAAAGTGCGAAAGCTGTGACTGAATAATATTAAAAACTTTATCATCCGCATAAAAGTAAAGTTGGCACTGTCCACGTTATGACCCATACTATTGATAAAGAAAGAAAACAACAGCTGACTTCAGACAGAAGCATGTGGTAGACCATTAGAAATGTTTAGCCAATTTGAGGTGAGTCCATCAATTTGCATCAATTTGAGAGCCTTTTTTGAGGTAGTCAGTTCACCCTACTGTCTGTTAAATAATATAAAAGTTAGTCCCTGTCCACCTTAAAAACCTTTAGACAAATTTCAGATGAACTGATTTCTTGTCAGTGCTCTGAATACTTACCAGGAGTTGCCATATGAATATTGTCAAGGATTGGGCCTTTTCATTCTAGGTATGGAACATATTTGTGATAGTTAATGAAAATTAAAATCAAACTACAGTTTACCTAGTTGTTTTAGACAACATTTTTGTGCAACTTACCACTCCTAAAATTCCCACCACAGTCATAGTAACGGATATGTTCAGTGTGTCTGAAAAGCTTTTTACAGGTCGCAGTAATTTTCTTGGAAATAATTCCCTCTCAAAGGCGTCAAACAAGGCTTTAGGAGTTGGGCTGGTGCAGTTTAATGCTGCAACAAAACCTGCATTCAGGAAGAGAAAGGGAAAAAATAAAAGAACATTTAATTCCAGCCCACCTGCACCTTCTAAGATGATCCGGCTCTCTCTTTAAATGATTTACCAAAACCTTTTAGCCTTCTTAATGCTTTGTTTTAACTGGCTATTACTATATAATATAATCTATGTTTATATTTAATAATATAATGTATCTTTCATTGGGTAGGTCATCATCCCCCTAATGTAATGCACATTTGTGCATATTTGTATGTATAAATATATATATTAAAAAAACTTACAGTTGTATCATTTTTATTTTAAACGGTTTTTTTTTACACCTTGTTGAGGTGGGCGAAGAGACACAAAGTGCAGTGAAAACAGATTTGTACAATTACATGTTAATTTTAAGTGTTATTTAGGGTTAGGGTAATTCCATGCAAGTGTTCTGTTATGCAATAAATTGTTTGATCTGAACACTTCCTTTTTGTTTCTCCTCTCAAAATTGATGGATCCCTTAACTCTACAGCCAGCATCTATGTCCAAGTCTGAATGAATCCAGCATGAAGTTAATTTGGTTAACATTGGTCCCATTTAGAGTGTAATAGACAATAAAGCAGTATGGTGAAACTACCTTGTGAGGACATGTCATGTTGTCTGTCTGTCTCGTCTGTACCTACACACGACATCACAGAAATGTAAACATGGCTGTCTGCTCTTGTTCTTGACATATGTTTCTCTGAGCGTTCCCAACTAGAGGAACATAATGGTTTCTGGTTTGTGGAAAGCTCTTTATATATCATGTTAAAAAGGAACACATCCCACAGGTTTTAGTCTCTTCTTTTTAAATAACATTTTGGTTTAAGATTTAATTGAATTCTTAATATTTTGACGGTTTGCCACTGCTTTTTAATAGTTTGTAAAGATCTCGATACTGTTCACTGATGTGCTACAAATGTTTTCAAACTCATATTCAATCATACATGCACTTTATTTGTATATATCATCATATCCTAAAACTCTTTTAACATGTATTTATTTAGTATATTGTACATTTTTATTTAATCATTATTTATCTATTTTTTTAATGATTTATCTTGACATTTTCTTAAAGGGTTAACATAAAAATACATATCCTCCAGCTGAGTATCTTTTATATTATATCGCTAATTGGTCAATGGTCAGAGAGATATTCTTTCCTTCTTACCATGAAGCAGTGCAAAATAGATAAAAGCGAGCCCAGCTTTCTTTAGTCCTGTCATCTTGTCAGTGTCAGCTCAACTGCTCCCATTCCTCGTCCCATAGATTTTAAAGTGAAATGTTAAGCGCCTGAACAAGTTGTATTGTCTTGTTTCTGATTGGTTAACTCAACTAAGAGCTCTTCTATTATTTGCACAGATGTGTTGTTTGCCATAAAGTTGCACATTTTCAGTAAAACTGCCTGAACAGGGATGTCAAATGCCAGTAATGTCAGTTTACAACTGTTTACTCAGAGCAAACAAGCTAGCATAAGCCTTACTCTGTGCGGAACTCATATTCACTTTTTTTTTAATATTTTTTTTTTTATCTGAGCTCAATTATTTAAAAACAAACTACTTATTAAGTGTTGGGGTTTACATACCCAAGCACCACTTATGTGGGTCTCATGGCTCAAAGGCGTGTTTAGATGGTCGCATTATTATTGAGATTATCTTAAGGTGTTTAATTAAAATAAATGATATGACTTCATTTACTCTTAATCCCCTTGAGATGGGGTAAACCTCTATATAAAAAATAGCCAAGTTAACAGAATCAGTCTTATAAAGTTACTAAATTTTCAATTTGGAACTGCTTTATAATAGAGGTTCACAGGCACATCAGTCATACATGTTCAATATTCAATGGACAGTATGTATATTTCATCATTCATAAAAAGCCAAATAAAGCAAAACAAAACACAGAATATCTAATCAAAGCAGTATTTACAGTCCGAGGGTGGGAGAGAACCATTAAGAAAGATTGAGGAGAGGGGGGAAGTCTGTGGATGTTTGTGAAGATAATTTAAACTGTATTGTATTTGAAATAATATGCCAAATTTAAAGGAATTTGTTGTTAGAGTTAAGTTGCATACACATCCTTTTATCCGTGTAAAAAAAACACACACACACACACACAAAAAAAGAAAATTTGAGGTGCCACCTCAAGTGAAAAAAAATTGCTGCAGGCTAATTGGTTGTTGAAGCAAACATGTTGTGAATAGGTGATATTACATATTACTCACATATAATAATCGAGCAAACGTTCAAGTTACCATTATGCTATTTAAAGGTAAATTTAAGAATACAATATTCAAGTAATCCCTCTCAATCACCACTAAAACTGTGTACGGGTGCATACTGTGCTGTTGAATCAGTTGGTTCAAGTGGTATTTGTTTAGGAACCTGTGGCTCCGTGATCAACATCCAATATGTTGTGACATGTTGACACAGTCCTGCTTTTCCTATACACTTACCACAAGTCCCATACACCTGATTCTGTAATTCTCCTGGTTATCTGTCACTCGTCGCTGTCATCAGTCCCGCAGTAATTAACCGTCCCATTTCCACTTGAATCTCTGCCAGATTGTCAATGTGCCTTGCCTCTGCTTTCAACCCCTAAAGCCCGATTCTGCTTTATTGAAACTGCCGTTGTGCCGACAAAACATAACCCCTATTTCTTACCATTCCCTACATACTACATTCCTCCTACTCTGTATTTATAGACCAACTCCATAATAAAAACCTCCTGATGTGCATATAGTACTTAACATCCATGCCAACATAAAGGCTGCATGGAAATATTTAGGCAGTGATGGTTGCAAATGGACATATATGTTTTTGATGGCAATCAATATAAAAGTGATGGATAACAACATCCAAAGCCTTCATCCCCCCAGAATTAAACAGTACAACAACAGTAACTAAGCATTGCCTACATTTTTTTAATCAAGAAATATAAAAAGTTATAAAAGGTACAAACAACAACCATGACTGAGGAGCACTTAAGGCACTTTCGATACAAATGTTGTCATTTTGTTTTATTTACATTGTGACAAATGCCAGATTTGTATTTTTCTATCTAAAACATTGATAAAACCAGGACATTTTGTATGCTTTAATGCACGTCATGATCATGTCCTAACTCTAAAGAGGAAGAGTTAAACCTATAAGTAGCAACAACCCTGACCCTGAGTCTGAGTCAAACTAAAGAGGGTGGAAGGCTCTTATTACACAAGACTATTGCAATTTATTTTGTTTCTCCAGCAACAAGCCAGATAATGAGAATCTGGGACATACAACATTTAATAATTTCAATTTCCGTATCTGTCTTCTAAAACCACGTTACTCCAGATCCAGATGCACACAATTGTGATAAAGCTGACAGTGATAAAGGCAATGTACAAGCCGAACAGCAGGCGGTCAACAACCATTCCAATCATCTCCCATTCCTGTTGGGTTTTGCTTCCTTGGAAGTGTTTGTCCATCTGGACACGAATGGCTGTGAGATCTCTGCTTAGTGTCCGCAGTTCATCCAGGACTGGATCCAGAAGGGTTTTTTCTGGAGGAATGTTTATAGTGATGTTTTCAAAATCTTTAGATGGGATGATGCTTCCTGGAATTGTGAAAAAAAAAGAACAAGATGAGAGTGACATTGTTTGTCACATTTATAAATACACATGTCAGCAACTCTTTAGACATCCGGTCTGAATTGTTAGAGGGAATATTAAGCAATCTGTGCACATTAATGATCTGGATTAACAGATATAAAAGTTTGGCTGAGATGCACGTTCTAAATCAGGGACTATATAAAGAATGGGTGACATCCCACATATAGGGACTGCCATATTGTGCTGCTGATGTGATCTGCAGCCAGAATGTTTGCAGCTAGTACCAGACTGTGGAGCCACAGTGTCAAGTTCCTGTATGCACACCTGCTTGACCAACTGTGAGTCATACCTCTATGAGGCTGAGGCTGGTGAAGGTTGACTGTTACGCGGTTGCTCTTCTTCACTGGAGGAAGACAAACAATAACTGCCAGATATCGTAGCACGAGGACGTTTAGCCAGTGAGGCACCTCACCGTACTGGCTGGAGCTGAACTGGATATTAGTGATAAACACTGTTTCCAGTAGGCTGCCCACCATCAGAGCAAAGCTAATGGAGAAGAAGACATCTGCGGTATTAAACAAAACGGTTAGATTATTAACGAGACACATATAGATATTAGAGAAACAGGTTGGTGTTCATCTCAATAAGAGCCATGGTTTACCACTTTCATTTAACTTAAATAATAGCCATCACACACTCATGAGAGGTGTTGACCCTCCAGTGACTGGCAGCAGGTCGTTCATGATGAGCAGGAAGACGGTGTAGCCCAGGATGAGGGTCATCTTGAAGGCAGAACGGTCCACACTGTGAGGAGGCAACAGGAAGCTGAAGAGGTCCAGTGTGATGAGGAAGCAGCTGGGGATCAGCAGGTTCACTACATACAGGATTGGCCGACGTCTCAAAATGATCTTGGAATGAGAAACAAGAACAAAGACTCAAGTTTTTAGTTAGAACTGATCTGTGCATTGTCTCAATCGTCCAGGTCAAAGTATAATCAGTAAAATGCATTAGGTCAACTGGACATAGATTTAGTCTTGAGGACGTTTCACCCCTTATCCAAGTGGCTTCATCAGTTCGTGTTGTCCTTAAGACTAGCTTGTCCTATCATCAGCAGGTTCACTACATACAGGATTGGCCGACGTCTCAAAATTATCTTAGGATGAGAAACATAACAAAGCTTTAAGTTTTTATTCAGAAATGATGAAATATGTCATATCTTTTTAAAAAAGATAGTTTGCCCATATGATCACCCACTCCACCAGCCCCCATCACTCTTCTCTCTACTAGTTTGATAGGGACCCCTCAGAGCATTGGTGTTTCCCAAGCACTGTTTAAACACATTAAGATTTAGGCACAATTTCAATTTGCCTAAAAGGCACTAAAATCACTTGGCTGTGGTCAGGAGAAATCAAAGTTTTCGGGCCCAAAGAACAACTTCAGACCATATGACTCTGCCAGCTGAATAACTGATACACGGATGTTAGCCTTACATTGCATTGTAGTGGACGGAATTTAGAAGCAGCACCTCAAAAGTGTGTCACAAAAGATTTAAAGGGTATGGTTAATAGATAAACTGATATTCATCATGTGAATGCCAAGTAAAACAAAATAGCTTACATAATATTTGATCTCAGAGTAGCTTCCATCAGCTATCTCCAGAGTTTCAGAGCCTGATTTGATATCGACGAGCTCCCACTCCCCTTTGGTCTGTATGACTTGCTTGGACTCCTGCAGGATCTGCTCCGCTGTGTAGGTTTGAAACATTCTTATGTCCTCAGCTGGAATAACATTTAGGAAAAGATTGTCCATATTAGATACCCAGTCTGTGTGGAGTTTTGCTTGAGGTGCAACTAAATATAGTGAAGTTATCAGCATAAACATTAAGTTCAAGGGAGTCCAGACCCAAATAAATTGAAATATATAATTATAATTCAGCAGTCCACTCCACACAGAAATCTTTCATAATTATAGTTGCACCCAGTGTGAGGTGGACTTACAGTTGAGAGATCAGAATATATTTAGTGGTTGGAAGCAGACTTACCAAAGTGCAGATATGATTCAAAGGTCAGCGAGCAGTTTTGGACGTCGAAGGGGAAAGTGTAGATCTCTAATCTGCAGGTGCTAACCACTCTGACCGGCTTCGCATCAAACACATGACCAGTGTTGGTTAAGTAGACATAGGGAGTTTGGGGAGATACATCCTCATCCATGCTGGAATAGAACAGAATCAAAAAATACCCGTCAGCTGACTCTTAAGATTTTCTGAAACTATCAATTAATAAAACTGTTACTACTCTACATCCTTTTTACTTACAACTCTGCGATTTGGACATCTGGAACCCAAAGTTTTTCTCGAAGCATGGAGATGTTTGAAGTTCCACATTCCTTTTCATCCCAGCTGAGTCCCGCTATATCCCACTCCTACATTAAACAGAGGAACTGCATTTGATGTAAAGCTGAGAAAATGCCATCTGTTTTTTACTTGCCACCTTAGTCACAAAAGTTCAGACTGAAATATATCAAAAACTGCCTGGAATTTAGTAAGATTCTCTACAGGGGAGGATCCAGCACAATAAATCACTATATCATCAACATAAAGGTGAAAGTGTTCACATTTTGAGCCAAACTATTGGTATAGATAGAAAACAACAGCATACCTCATGAAGAAACATGTGGTATACCATTAGAAATATTAAGCCAATTTCATGTGAGTCCATCAATTTGCATATTTGAGACCTTTGTTGAGGTATTTTACAAACAACACCACTCCCAGTTAAGATACCAATGTTAGTCGATGTCCACTTTATTCGTGCTCCGAATACTTACCAGGAGTTGCCATATGAATATTGTCAAGGATTGGGCCTTTTCATTCTAGGAATGGAACATATTTATGAAAATCAATGCCAAAAAAAAAAAAAATCACCTCCAATTTGTTTTAGATTACATTTTTGTGCAACTCACCACTCCTATAATTCCCACCACAGTCATAGTAACGGATATGTTCAGTGTGTCTGAAAAGTTTTCAACAGGTCGCAGTAGTTTTCTAGGAAATAATTCATTCTCAAAGGCGTCAAACAAGGCCTCAGGAGTTGGGCTGGTGCAGTTTAATGCTGCAACAAAACCTGCATTCAGGAAGAGAAAGAAAAAAGTGATGCGATAGACCAAGTAAATGTATTCTTATTTTATTTATATATTATTAAGGGCAGATCTTTGTATTTATGCATTGCATTGTATGATATCAGCAAAATGCTTCATGTCAGCTTCAATGTACAAACTATTTCCAACACTTATATCCACACTTCCACTTACTCCATTGCTTGCTCTGTTTACTCAACATATATTAACTCTTCCCGGTATTGCAGGTCTTGCCACTTTCTTCCACATTACAGTAACCCATCCCCTCCTAAATATTTATCTGTTCAACATTTTTACAACCCACTTTCCAGTATATACCAGCCCTCTTCCACCTTCTGTCTCATTTGCATCTGCGGTAACTTCTCAGCCTTCTCGACTGCCTCCCATCTCATCTGGTAAAGATAGTTAACTCATTACTTTAGGCTTTTTCAAGGTGGCAGAATTGGTCTATTGTTAGAGCAAAAAAAAAAAAAAAAGGTTTATGCACTTAAAAATTATGTTTGATCTGAACACTACCTATTAGTTTCCCCTCACATTTTTATTCATAGGTGACAGATCGCTTAACTCCTCAACGATCTCCTATTCTACTTTAAATGAGACCAATATTAATAAAAAAAAAAAAGAAGAAAAGAACATTGAGCTGGTTTAGAGTAAAATAGATGATACAGCACAGCTACCTTGTGGTTGACATATCATGGTGGCTGTTTGTGTAATGTTTGTGTACATTACATGTCTGTTCCTACATACAGCATCGCAGAGCTGCAAACATGGCTGTTTACTCTTGTCCTCGACTGTTGTTCTTCTCTCAGTGTTTCTAACTACAGTAAGATATTGTTTCTGGTTTGTTCAAAGCAATTTAAAGTATGTATTATGTAAAAATGTACAAACCCCACAGGCTTTGGTCTTTTTAAAATAAGATTTTGGATTTAAAATGTAATTTAATTATTACTATTTTAAACTTTTTGCCGCTGCTTCTCATGTTTTCACTAATGCCAAAAACATGTTATAAAGCTCTTCATACATACAGCTCTTTTTTTGTTTTGTTTTTATAAAACTCTACTCATGCCATATATTCATTTTGTGATTATACAGTGTTTTTTTTTTTTTTTTCAATAAACGTATTAGAGTTTAAATATAAAGATATATGTATATCTTACACATTTTAACACATCATCTTTCTTTATTGCTAATTGGAGATGGTCAATGTTCTCTTTTTCTTACCATGAAGCAGTAGAAAATAGATTAAGATGAGCCCAGCGGTCTTTACTCCTGTCATCTTGTCTGTTTCAGCTCAACAGATCCAATAAGTCCAAACGATTTTAAGGCAAAATGCTAGCAGCTTGAACAAGTTGTGTTGTCTTGTTTCTGATTGGTCTAACTCAACCAACAGCTTCTGCTTCTGAACTAATTGCTCTTTTTCAGTAAAAACTGCCTGAACAGGAAAATCGGGTGTCAGTTTAAAACTGTTTATTCAAAGCATACATAATAGCTTACGCCTTACTCTGAGCTGCCATCATTTTCATTCATTTATCTAAATTCAATTTGAACACAAAACAAACAAAGAAACAAAAAAACATATTAACGATTCATAATGATCAGAAATAATTATTAATGATAATAAATTACATTATATGTCATCGTGACATGGAGCACTGCTCTGTAAATCAAAGCTAGAATAGCCAGTTCGACTGAATCTGTCTAATAAAGTTTGTTAATTTGTTTATTAATAACTTAATAATTAACAGTTTTGGGTTGTAAGGGGTATGCCCCTTGTATTGTTTGAGTCCTTTCTGAAAAATGTTATCCCAAGTAATCACACATCTGGAGGAGCAATGAAATGTAAGTTTATTGTATGTTTGCTTGCAAGAGAACAAAGGAGATCCGGACACAACTTTTAAAGGCTGAGATAAGAAATGCTGATGCATTTTTATTTTATTATTTTACGTCAGTTCAACATGCACAAATGAAAGAAAGTCCATCTTTGGCATATCTGTGGTCCCACCTTGGACGCATATATATTGAAGAAAGTTCATGTTTTCTGTTACTGAAACAGACAGCTGTGAATTCTCTTAGTCCTTAGTTCATTCACATACACAAAAAAAGCTATCAGAAGAACTTTGAATGAGCAGGATGTTACAGATTACTGGGCACTTTAAGGGCAGATTTATTACTGCAGGCATTTTTTTTTCTTAAAACATGTCAATATTTGTTGCTTCACCCATCAGTTAAAAAAACAGTTAAACTAACTTGGTGCACAGATGATGCTTCATGTTAGTTGCAAACAAACATTTGAGCCAACCTTCAAGTTACGTTAATGCTTTTTTTTAAGGTATATTCAAATTTCTTTAAGTCACCCCTTTAAATCACCACTAGCTAGTGTGCAGTGTGCTTAAACCAAGTACTTGTTTTGGTGTTCAGCTAGTTTGATTTTGGTTTAGTGCTAGTTAAGAAACCTCAGTGATCAACATCTAATACGTTGTTACAGTCCTGCTTTTTACAGTCTGTCCCTGTTTATCTCACCTCCCCAGTAGCATTCTCCAACCATCCACTAGATGCCCCCAGACTCTACCACAAGTCCCAGTTACCCAACTATGTCATTCTACTGTTCACCTGTTTCCACCTCCACTCATCAGCCCCGGCACTAATTTCCACTTATTCTATTCCAGGTTGTCATAGTGCCTTTAGCCTTTGCTTTTCAACCACTTGGGATGGATTCTTCTTGTTTGTTCTTACCTAACCTACGCTTCTTTGTCCTGCTATCCTGTTGATGACTCATGAAACCTATTTCTGACCATTCCCTACATCCTGCTACCCAACTGTGTAAAGAGAACTATTTCCTCGTGGATATTAATAAAAATCCATGAGCAAATAGAGGATGCATGGAAAAATAATTTTGGACAAAGGAAGAGTTAAACCTATAAGTAGCAACAACCCTGACCCTGAGTCTGAGTCAAATTGAAGAGGGTGGAAGGCTCTTATGACACAAGACTATTGCAATTTATTTTGTTTCTCCAGCAACCAAGCCGGATAATGAGAATCTGGGACATACAACAATTAATGAATTCAATTTCCGTATCTGTCTTCTAAAACCACGTTACTCCAGACCCAGATTAATACAACTGCGATAAAACTGATAGAAATAAAGGCAAGGTACAAGCCGAACAGCAGACGGTCAACAACTATCCCGATCATTTTCCATTCCTGTTGGGTTTTGCTTCCCTGGAAGTGTTTGTCCATCTGGACGCGAATGGCCGTGAGATCTCTGCTTAGCATCTGCAGTTCATCCAGGACTGGATCCAGAGGTTTTTTTTCTGGAGGTTTGCTTATAGAGATGTTTTCAAAATCTTTAGAAGCGATGATGCTTCCTGGAAATCAAGAAAAAGAAATCAGGATAAGCGTGACATATTGATTATCTGATTTAAAAAGGCAAACAATATTAATAATGAATCTACTACTCTGAAGACATCTTGTCTAAAAATGTAGAAAGAAAGATAATTAAGCAATCTGGGCAGAGAAAGAAATCAAAGGTAATTAAATTTCTATTAAAATGTGTGTCTAAATCAAAGACTAGACAAAGAATGAATGACACATCTCCAGTTCTTCCCACTTAACAAAAATAAAGCTTAAACATCGCAGATATTGCTTCTGCTGTTTGGTACTGTTGATGTAATCTGCAGCCAGAAACTGTCCAGTTATTATCGGGGAGTGGGGATATCTGCTTGCTGTATGCGCCCCATACAGGCATAGCTAAGTGTGTTTGTTAAGCTAAAAATTTACAGTAGCTGTCAGAAAAGAAATAACTATATATATATATGAAGTTTTTATACCTCTATGGGGCTGAGGCGGGTGAAGGGTGACTGTGACACGGTTGCTCTTCTTTACTTTAGGGAGACAAACAATAACTGCCAGATATCGTAGCACGAGGACATTGAGCCAGTGAGGCACCTCGCCATACATACTGGAGCTGAAATGGATATTAGTGATAAACACTGTTTCCAGGAGGCTGCCCACCATCAGAGCAAAGCTGATGGAGAAGAAGACATCTGCGGTATAAAACAAAAAGGTTAGATTATTAATGAGACAGTTTTTTTCAAACTTTATTCAATCATGTCTTTTACATTGACATTTTGTTTGTAGAATGCAGTAAGGGTGGACATAAAGTCATTGGTTATGTTTTAATCCAATAGACAGCAACAGCGTCTGGTCAATAAGAAACACAAAATATAAATATTAAAGAAATAGCACTGTCTTCATCATCTTAATAATAAGCATAGGTTGATCAATTTTAATGTACTTGTATTACAGACGTCACTCACTCATAAGAGGAGTTGACTCTCCAGTGACTGGCAGCAGGTCGTTCATGAGGAGCAGGAAGACGGTGTAGCCCAGGATGAGGGTCATCTTGAAGGCAGAACGGTCCACACTGTGAGGAGGCAACAGGAAGCTGAAGAGGTCCAGTGTGATGAGGAAGCAGCTGGGGATCAGCAGGTTCACTACATACAGGATTGGCCGACGTCTCAAAATGATCTTGGAATGAGAAACAAGAACAAAGACTCAGCCTAATAGCCTAATAGCTGCAGTGAGAATTTTAAAATGACATTGCTTTGTCAGCAGACTTAGAGGGAACATGTCAAAGAATGAATGTGTCACAATAGATTTGAGCTGATGGCAAATAGAAAAACCTTTCTTTATCATTTGAATAAAGAAAAAACTGAAACAGCTTACATAGTATACAAGTTCAGAGTAGCTTCCATCTTTTATCTCCAAGGCAGTCGAGCCTGCTCTAATATCTACGAGCTCCCACTCCCCTTTGGTCTTTTGGACTTGCTTGGACTCATGCAGAATGTGCTCCACTGTGTGGCTTTGAATCATTTGTACTTCTTCAGCTGGAACAAAATGCAGACAAGATTTCCAACATTAGATACCCAGTCTATTCTTAGAATATTTCTTGTGGTCATCAGAATGAAAGGTGATTTCATGGAAGTGGAAGGCTGGAAGAGACACAAATGTATTTATGTAAACCTACATTTTATTCTGTATCATGAAAAATGCAAAAATAAACTCTTAAACTTACATGTGACATCCTTACAGCGCAATCTACTCCAAGCACAAATCTCTCATAAGTTTAATGGCACTGAATGGTGGGTGGACTAACAGTTCAGAGATCATAATATATATGTGGTAGTTGGAAGCAGACTTACAAAAGTGCAGAAATGATTCAAAGGTCAGTGTGCAGTTTTGGACATCAAAGGGGAAAGTGTAGATTCCTAATTTGCAAGTGGCGACCACTCTACGCGGCCGACCATCATATACTTGACCAGTGTTATATAAGTAGACGTAGGGGGAGTTGGGAGATACATCCTCATCCATGCTGGAAAAGAACAGAATAAAAAACACAGCTATGAGCTGATTCTCCAAGATCCATCCATGTGGATGATCAAAAGAAGCTTGAGAATTGTACCAGTATGATTACAACTGCCAGTAAAACATGTATTCATGGTCTGAATTATTGTTGTTGTTGTCTGTTTTGTGATGGATGAAGAATAAAGACTACTGAAAATCCTTTTTACTTACAATTCTGCAATTTGGATGTCTGGGACCCAAAGCTTTTCTCGAGGAATTGAGACTCTTGCAGTTCCACATTCCTCCACATCCCAGCTCAGTCCAGCTATATTCCACTTCTACATTAAACAGAGCATGTACATGTGACTTAGTGTTGAGGAAATGCACATCATTTAACAGAACGTTCCAAGGGCACTGTGAATAAAGCTTCTACCAACATTTCCTCATTTTGTTTCTTTGATAACATAAAATTTAAATGTGTGATGGGTAGATTCTTCAATTTAAATACAGATTTCGGGGGAATATTGACAATCGTTACCAATGTATATAATATACATCTTTTTATATAAATCCTATAAAAAGAACACAACTAGCAATAAAAATATTTTTTGCTTACTTAGGGAACTTTTTGAGAAGGTGAATACAGCCAGATTGTGAACCTAAACATGTTAGACGTGTTTTCTTCTAAACCCAGGATGAACCACAGAATAAGCATAAAATGTCCAATTTAACACCCCCCTCCCCCTTTTTATTTTTCCTTTTGATATTTTCATGATGAATTGATGTTTTGTCAGTGCTCTGAATACTTACTACGAGTTGCCATATGAACATTGTCAAGGACTGGGCTTTTTCATTCTAGGAATGAGACACATTTATGATTATTATCGACAAATAGCATTACGTGACATACATACATTGTTGTTTTGGATAAGAATTTTATGCAACTCACCACACCTAGAATTCCCACCACAGTCATAGTAATGGATATGTTCAGTGTGTCTGAAAAATGTTTTACAGGTCGCAGTAGTTTTCTAGGAAATAATTCCTTTTCAAAGGCATCAAGCAAGGCCTCAGGAGTTGGGCTGGTGCAGTTTAATGCTGCAACAAAACCTGCATTCAAGAAGAGAAAGACAAAATGTGTATCTATTTTTCTTTTATTCTCAAATGCAGATCTTTGCAAACCATTTTCAATACATCAAATGATTCTGTGGCTTACTCTGTTTACTCAACATCACTAACCCTCCTGTATAAAAAAGAAAGTATACAAGTGTGTTTCCCCCTCTCATTTTGTTTTTCGTTTGTGATGGATTACCATGACACTCACATTATTCTTACTGTCAGCAGGATTATAATGGATCCCCTTAACTTTTCACCGAGCACCTACTTCTAAATCTGCTATAATGGCATGATGTTCATTTTTTAAAATTATGGTCCTAGTTACAGTAAAATAGATAATAAAGTAGCAGGGTGCAGCCACCGTGCGATTGGCTTGTCGTGTTGTCCAGTTTGTGTACTGCACAACTAGCCTGTGCATCTCACCTCTGTACCTACATACAGCATCACACACCTACAAGCATCTTATTCTTGACATATGTTTGATTCTCTCATCTTACCTAGCTGTTGGAAAGCTGTTAGTCTGTTAAAAAATA
>JAOWBC010001052.1:12327183-12339990 GCA_028566105.1 Hypoplectrus providencianus | reverse complement strand
CACACACACACACACACACACACACACACACACACACATCTCGTCTACCTTTCTAGATTTCAACCTCCCACCTCAAAGGCACCATCTGCCCTCTGCCCCCGCTGCAGCTCGCGATATGTACCTCCAGTCATGCAGAAAAAGTCACAGTGTGCGTCTGTGAATGTCTGCCTGTGTTCACGTTTGTTCTCCGTCTGTTTCACTGTCGTTCACCGGCAACCGAGCACAGCGAGCCCGAAGAGGCACACATCTAAACCTTTGCACTGTTTCCCTCATAAGCCACAGCCCCACCTCTCCCTCTGTTCCTCTCTCTTTTGCCTTTTCTCCCTTTGTCTTTGTGAGACTTTAAATCCATGTTCCACAAATTATAGCTGAAATAGAAATGGCAACACTCAAAGGACTTAGCTTAATATACCAACCCCACTTATCAGTGCCATTAATCCTCTTGGCATTTCAAAACACAGCGCTGGGTCTGTACTGCACCTTTTTTAAAATACAGCAGAGAAATTTAATTTACACTCCAAAGACCACCAATCTGCAGGCTTTTAAAGTCTGAATTTACTGTTTCAAAAAAGCGCTGCACCAGGCTTCCTGAAATATTTTTTATCTTTGTTTATTATATATGTAAATATTCTGACAGCTCTTTGTCAAACAAAAGTCAACAAGGAGCCGACAGGGTGAATAAACGATAGAAAAAGGCAACAGCTGGAAATCAAGATCACCTTCTGTAAAAAATGACAAAAATGTCCTCTGCAGGATTCAATGTATAATATATTTAACCCCTCCTTTATCATTTTTTATTTAACCTGGGGTGAGAATATGGAATCAAACAACAGTCCTTCAGCTAAAAATGCATTTTTAATATAAATTACATTTTTAAAAGACTTATTGCAAAGGCCCTGTAGGGATTATTATAGAGAACATATTCATTGTTTGTAAATCAGTATTTTAATACTAAAAAAAAAAAAAAAAAGAATAAGTCGTTTATCATTATACTTTTGGACTTTTCGACCATGAATACTTTCCACTGCAGTAGAAACTTCTCCTGGTTTCCACAGTTTTAACAGAGAAATGGCTGAGTAACTTGATGAGTTTGGATCCTATCTGTGCATCAGACTCTGTTCTCCAAACAACGACCCCTCAGATTGTGATTGAACTTTTGGCACCTCATATTTATTGTAAGGTGGTAATCACAAGTGGTGATTTTGACGGATGGAAACAGGAAGTGAGTTGATGCAGCATAGACGTTGAGAAGGCGGTGGTGGTGAGGGTTGGAGGACCTTTGGGTGCAATACGCTGCTTATACTGTGCTACTGTTTGCAGCTGCAACTGTCATTTGTGGGTCTGCCATGTGGATCGCCCATACTGTGTTAGCTGACTTTATTTACATGTTTTCACAGAGAAAATTATAGTTGGTGAAAAGATGTCTTCTTAACTTTACTGCCATCATTCTGGCTTATCGGGCGAACAGAATATTTAATAACAAGTATACAAGACGGCCAGTAATAATAAAGATCCGTAGGCAGTGAGAAGACATTCCAAATATACACTGTACCAAACTCAGTTTTCTCTTTTAATTTGTTTTGACTGAAAATAACCGTTATTCTCCTTGATCGGATGCAACAGAAACACAGCTCTTGGCCGTCTTGCTAGGCCTCCGCAGCTGCCAAGCCAACCTGTTAGGACTAATTCACTTCATGGATCCCTGACAGACTCTCGTGTAATGCATATTAGCTTTATGCCCAGACCATCTATAGTGGCCAAGATGTCAGGGTTTGATACAAGGCTAATGGGTTTCTCTCTCTGTTAACAAAGATGTTTCTCATCTGTTATGTTAGTCGGCAGTTTGGCAAGGTCCTGAACTAACAGGTTTTACACGCAACAATCTCCATTACTTAATTATATAGCGCTTTATCTAACATTTATTGAGACGCTTTGCTTACTTAGATGCCATTATCACTAATTAGTGAAATGAAATCATAATATACTACACTTTTTTCTCTGTCTTGTCGGCATGTTGGAATGTTATGTTTCTTTTCCATTTGTCGCCATCATTTGCATTCAAAAGTAGGCACGTTTCAAGGATAATGTCACCTCTAAAGTGTGACAACTTTCCAACAAAGGCATAATCACGACTGCATCCAGTCAGTAAATACAGCGAAAAAACAAAAGGGATGCTCTTCACAATTGGGAGTAAAGCTGAAGAGGAGGCACAGGCCTCATTTAGTAAGCTGTTGTGGTAGCTCAGCGGCTCCTGCAGTCTTATCAGTTTGTTTCAGAGTTGCTGGGCTTTGCAGGCGGTTGCTGGCCCCGGTTTTATATCATGAACTGTTCCCCCATCAGACCTGCGAAACTCACCAATGGGAGCGCAAAAGAAAGCCATTAGCATGAATTCATTAAAACTTTTGCACATTATCACATGTCGCTTTGTCAGTCGACGTCTCTGCATTCACTGCAATACGCGTCATGGCGGCCTATCTGCAGGGAACAGGTGGGAAGCACAGTGGCCTCTCAGAGCTCCAACATTAGGGAGGCGCTTACAGAGGGGTGGCTAATCGATTGGACAGACTGGATTTACTGAGATGACTGAGTCACAGGGTGACTGCGGAGGCAAACTAGGAACAGTGTGTGTGTGTGTGTGTGTGTGGGAGGAGGAGGAGGAAGGTGTCTGATTCCACAGAGAAACTGACTACCTGAATTATCAAAACAAGGACAGTTTTGAGTTGCAGTTTATGCTTATGTAAGCAATGAGTAGGCTGTAAAACTTTTTGTTGTGTCAACTGATAAAATAAGAGCAAACATTCAGGGAGAACAGAATTTGAAAGCACTTATCTATTCTTTTATTCTGAAGACTTTAGACGCAATTGAGTTCATCTTTTGCATGCCACCGGATGACAAGGTGCAATTTGCTCTCATGATATGTCAATGGCAAGTGATATTTTATAATAGGACAGCTTGGTTAGTGTTGGAGTTAAAATAACTATGTCCATAATCTGGTGCATTAACATATGGATGGAGCTATTTTACTATCAATAATAGCAATACACTAGTTGGAAATAATTCATTTCTTTTTAACAAATTGACATGTTTGTTATTAATCACTGTCTTCATACTCGCTGCCAACAATGAGAAAACAGGAAAATATATTCCAAAACTATCATCCCTCTAGCAACTGGGAGGTTAAACATAGTACACACTTACTTTCCAGTGATATAAGTGAGATTTATGTACTTTTCTTAACTTTTCCGTCGTGTGATTCACATCTTTGACACTGCCTGGCTCGATGGTGTTACGATCCTGATCCACCCACACAGCAAATGTATAGCTGAACTCAGAGTAGAAACAGTCTGACACTCAAAGGTAGTTTCGAACACCCCCACATGCCCCACAGCCATAAAGTGGACACATAACTCTACAGCCAACTCTTGTCAACTCCATATGTCATGAAAAATTAAACTCTTACTGCAGCACTGGAGGATTTGCTGAAGATGTGCCACTCCAAAGAGGCTGCAGCAATACAAACCTCCCAAACTGTTTGATAACATTATTGACCAAGATTTGATGAGGAAAGAAACTGCGCTCCCAGATTGTTTCCAAGCTTTTGCCCGAAAGAAGCCAACAGCTCTTTGAAAAGAATGACTCGACAACAAAGAGATTTAAAAGTCCTGCCCATGGAGTCCCGCAAAGCTGCTGACTCTAAGTAATACACAGAAGTGTTTGTTGTTGTCAGTACCAAGAAAGTGATGATGCAAAGCCAGTATTGACACTGTCTCTAATTATGGTAATTAGATGAAGTATGCATGGAAGGCAATATAAAGTTTTCAGCTGTTAACTATTTAGATGTATGCATCCAGTTGTACTTCAGCCATATACACATGGTTTTATTTTAAAGAAACTGGCTTGGATCAAAACAAGGCAGGAGAAACCTGCATAATATCAGTTTTTCAATGTGGGAATTAGGGAGATTTATTGGAAGAAATTGAATATAATATTGATAATTACGCTTTCATTCGCATCTTATGACCTAAAACTACAAAAACTTTGTGCCTTTGATGTGCTCAGAATCTTCTCTTAACGTCTGCATAGGTTGCTGTCCTCTTCATTGAGTCCAACATCTTGCGAACCATGTTTCTGCCCAGAAGAGACAAACCAAACGATGTCTGCAGAGAGGGCCTTAATAGGTTCCACTTCATGCTTGTAAAGGGTGGGGCGAGGGGAGGGAATTTATTTGGTTGCAATCTGTAACCTAACAACTAGATGCCACTACACCCTGGAAAACACAATTCGCTTTTCATAGTACCTGCAGAAGTACCATAGATTGATCAACAAAATGGTACACGAGATAAACATATCAAAAAGTGTCTAAATATGACCACATAGTGACAGAAAAGACTATAACGAGACCAAAACAGTTGCAAATATACGCAAAAAAACAGCAAATAGACTCATAACATTTAGAAAAAGTTGCAGAACAACCACAGAGACACAAAATACAACTAAACTAAAGGCTAAACAACTTTATCGTCTATGAATCCTGCTCCTGGATAGGAGAGATGGTGGGCCATTAGCATGTGTATGTCCAGGGTCCCATTTTATCATATTTCCCCCATGTGTAGCACTCTTAAGCTCTGCTTTGCGTATTGCATCCAGATGTTTTCCCATCATCAGATCACCATAATGGTACAAAAGGCGATTCATTATCTTTAATATAGACATTTAAATTGAATTGAGTGTATATTGTTGTTAATTCTCTTGCTGAAATATCAAGATTTTTTTTTCCATGATTAAATAGAATATATTCTAAACAATTCCATTTCCATTTTAAGCTTGTACATACATATTGTTTCTAGCAAATTGAGCTAAATAAACAAAAAAATATTTTGGCTGACCTCTGGTGGCTTAATGCTGCAGGAACTACATGTGTTCCCCGAACATATTAATATTACACATTCATAGTATCTTAGATGCATCTACATCTACTTTCAAAGTGCGTTTAATTGAGTGACAAAATGTTATCTAATACTTGCTGTCTTATTTTCTGAGTAATGTGTTTAAAATGTACAATTGTTAAGGGTCAGGTTTGAGCAAACTGCATTGAAGATAAATACAGTACACTCTGGAAAGTGCTGCTTACATTCCCCTTCAAGCACTTCTAATTTTTCCCTCCGTCTAACACTGACATTATGCACAGAACAGCTCAAGTTGACATGTTCAACTCGGAGTGCCATGGGCAGTGACCCAAACCCTGACACGTCCAAAATGTATGGAAAATATGAAATTGGAAGAGACACGCCTGCTACAAACAAGGGCAGAAGCAGGGCGAGGGAGAGAGAGAGAGAGAGAGAGAAAGAGAAAGATAGAGAGAGAGAGAGACAGTGTGAGGGTGAAAGACAGATGTACCATCCTGTACCCTCCAGAATTTCAGGTCATTAACCAGCTTGTCTCAGGCGGTTTTAGTCAGACTATGTAGGAGGAGAGAGGCCTCTTCAGCTCGCTGCATGTATGCCTGTACTGAAATCCTGTGGCAGCGAATAGCCGGCACATTTGCAGAGTTGTACAGCAGGTCACAGGAATCTTGATGTACAGTATATTGAGTTTGTTTTTTGTTTTGTTTTTTTTAATACAAAAAAGTAACAGGAAGTAGTTTTGGATCTTGATCATGTTTAACACGTACCCAATCAAATATTGAATAACTTTATAGAGGTTGAGTTCAGTAGAGGCTTTTACATAGTTTGTGACCTGACTCCTACTCCTTCGTAGAGGCATCAACACTACAGGGCACAGTTAAGTAAGAGTCCTGTTTTTTATTCAAGGCAAAGTACAGAAGTTTTATCTAGAAGTTGGAAAGAGGTATAAATGTGAGTATAAGGTGAACTAGTTTTTGGGTGAAACAAACTATAACAAATCATTATATATTAGAAAGCTGCTCTTGCTTACAATTTGTACCTATACCTGCAAAAATGAATGACCTTTCATTTGAAGATAATGCTGATCTTATCTGAACCATAACTTAAATGCTGTTGAGTTTAAATGAAATTACTACTCCAGTTGTACTCGAGTGAATCCTTCCATAGTGCGCTGTATTTACATGAGGTCCATCCAGTGTAAGTTGTGTGCTAGCCTACAGGCTAATTATACAGTCCATGTAATGAGGAAATTGAGGGAATTTGTTGATGTTTGTCACTCTGATTAATTTGTGACTTCGCTCTCGCTCTGTTATGTTGCTGTGTTGCAACAGCTGTTTCTGTGTCACCGCAGAAAGCCACTTATGTTTTTCCTCCACCTCGAGCCATTCCGCTTTTTTATTAAACACATCGCTTTGCATCTGTTTTACGTCATGATGTAAGCGGTTACTATGCGGAATGAAAACACCACATGGTAACCAACTTAAATAATCAACAGGAAAAAAGGCATTTCAAAGGAACCTCGCTCTTAATCGGGTTATCTTTAATGCAATCACTGCATCATCAGAGCGAATGTAAACACACTTTGTGATTCAGTGGGATCATAATTAACTGTAACATGAGGTGTGTGACATCTAATGGAGCAGATTACACAAGTCAAGCACAGTTCATCACGTTCAATGTGTGTGTGTTTACGGTTGGTGGCTGTGTGGGTGGGTCAGCATGTGTAGTATGATTGTGTGTGTGTGTGTGAATATGGCTCAGTGTCAGTGTAGGTGGGTCAGCATGCACAGTATGATGGAGTGAGTGTGTTTGTGTGTGAGACTACTGCATGAGTGCAGGGTGGACAGTTCCACTTACAAACAGACTGTCATTCTGGACGGCAGCCCGAGAGCTTCACTGGGAGATTCTGTACAGAAAGACCAGAATTAAGAATCATTATGCGAAAAAAGAAGAGTGAACAACACTAATCCAAAAAGTTTTGGGGGAGAAAAAAAAATCAAGTGTCTTCGCCTTTTAAAATCCCATAGCTGAAAGTGTGTTTATCTCTCTTCCTTTTGACAAATGACATCCATTAAAAGAAAGGCTGAGAAATTAAGAGAAAAGCTAAGGAGAGGGGGAAAAAAAGCCATTGACTGAAACAATAAAGTAATGTGAAATTGTGCAGGATGTCAGGAGAAGTTAAGCCATAAGAGAGCATTTGCCAGCACTCCATATTATTTTGTCTCTGTCTCAGGCCCTTCTGTTTTTAGATAAAATGGGCTTTTAATTCAACATGTAATTTCCAGTAATTCTGCTAAATCTCCTCACTCTTTGAGAGGAGAAATTGAGGTGACTTGGGGTTGATTTTTGTTTCCCAGCTGTAGGCAAGATTGAGGAAACAGAACTGAGAAGTGTTTCTTTTTATTTTTTTTTTGCTGTTCATTAGTTTTTCAGCGCTTATAATCGAGAACATAATATGTTGATTCTTTTCTGTCTTCATTTGCAGATCTAAAGAAGTTCCACCCTGGACATGTGTTTTTGATAAGCGTTTTTGAAGTGACTCTGTGATGTTTGGCTTTGTGTTATTCTGGACGCGTACGCTGTGTGTGCATGTGTTTACAGATAAATAGTCTGAGAGTAAATGGCACTGGAGACAGAGATGGAAAGAATCAGCCACCAGTGGGGAAAAGATGGCAAGAGATCAGGAGAAAAAGAAGCGAGTGAGTGGGAGGTGTGGACATCTCAACTGTGAATCACTGTGAAGGAGTGGGGGGGTCTGCTTGACCCCTAATGACCCTTCACACCCATATACATGATGCAAAATCCCTCTGAGGTCCATTGTTGGCCTCCATTACTTTTTAGTTTGGCCAACATCAGAAAACACGGCGTACCCACGAGGCTCTCCTGCAAACTGTAGCCCAGATCAGTCAGCCTTGGCTCCACGGCACCCTCTAAACTACAAATAGAGTCCATCACAGCAAGAGATTTAATATTGTATTGGTGTTTGGAGAGTTTTCTCTTACAGTAAGTGAAAACACATGAAGATGGATCGCTCAAGAGTCTAGAGTTCAATTTCGTAAGGCTGCAATAGTCGAACATGGCAAGACCATCAAATCCTCCCAAAGATACTTTACAGATTTATCATTTGAAGAAATGTTTATTTGAGGTGTGTTGTTGGGGAAACATCTCTGATTTTACTCAAGATCAAAGCAGTTTCAAGAACATTTTGATGAACTAATTATAAACCCATCAGTGAAAGGAGTTTATCAGGCCCTGTCTGGTCTCAGTACAGTGGTCGTTAAAATGTGAGTCAGTTTTCAAATGATGCATTCATTTCCCTTATTTCGTTGGTTACCTTTTAAACCTGTCTGACAGCCTATTTTACCTGCTTTCATATCCTGAAATCTATTTGCTCATCACAGTGTATCTCCCTGCCCAATGAAACTGGACTTGAAAAATGACTCTATTTGCAACAAGTCCTCCAGACCATAAGATCCCTAAGCAATTTGTTTAAAACCCTCAAATACGACCCACAAAATGGTTTCGAAAATGATCGGCCTAAACAGTGTTAGGAATTAAACATGTCCTCTACCTTAACTCAACACGTCGTTTCAGTTACAGTCATGTTTTCGTCCAGTATAAGCAAAAAAATTTTTCTTCCCTAAAATAAAAAAGGCCCAAAGTACATGGATAGGCATAGGAAAAGAATGTTCAAACTAGCGTAGGAGTTCAAAACTATAGGAACTGAGGTACTTTTATAAATTTCATGAATCATATTAAGTAACACAATAATAACTGCAGTCACTAGAGGGCGCCACTAAATAAAACCGGAAATATGAATTGTGTTAAAGCTGCTGGTCAAACAACCAACTGGGGGATTTTCTTTACCAGCTTGGGTCTTCATGTTATTCCTAATATTTCGACTGAACCTCATGCAGAGCTTGTTTTTGTGTTTTGAAGCTGCTGTCTGTTTCTAGCTTTGAATCTCTCTGTTTGAGAGGCTCTTTTCTGTTTCTCAGCCCGGCCCTGTATCCATCTTTTTTTTCCCCCTGTTATCACATGAGCCTGGCATGTCTGAGATAGATATAATTTACTGCATCAGGGTAATTAAGATTGTATGCAGTAAATGCATTATAAATACTCTCAAACCCATATCAGCTTTCTGGCTTCATTTGTGTTGTCGTACACAGAAAATCTGTTCGTTCCAGTATGCCAAAACACTGTCCAAAGTGTTTTTACACACAAGGTTTGACACAGGTTTACTGATATTGCACCAAGTATTAAAAAGATTTTCTCCTCAGTGTCTCCTGATAGACATAGGAGGAGAGAACTGTGGGAAAAGAGGTCAGAGGCGTTGTTTTGGCTGCATGCAGCAGCCTCATAAATCAGACGCTGTATAAACTGGCTTTGCTGAGAGAAGGACACAGAGGCGTCTGGTAGCCCACTGGATCAAAAGCAAGCAAACAGAAATAAGTACTCTGTTTATGTGTGGCTGCTTGTGTATGTGTTTAAACATGCTTGTATGTGTACATATGTATATTTAATTTCCCCACAGGGATCATTAAATCTCAGTTTGGCATAACTTGTTTGTGTGCAACGTGCATGTGTTTGTGAGTATGCATGCAAATTGGCAAGTGTGTATATTTTTATGAATCTGTTTAAAACGCCATGTCTAGATGAACTAAGCCCACATCACTCCCCTACGACCACCAGCAAAACCCTTTTAAACAGACATTATATGCCAACTGTGTTGCAAAAAATGTACATAGTGCTACATGCAAAAAGTTGTTTTTCTGCTATTTGAGGGAGGATGCGGGGTGATGTTAGGACTTTAAAAGGGGGACAGACAACATCCAAATAAACATATTTGTAAGTTATATATATGAAATAATGAGGAGTATGAGACTTATACTACTAGGGTTTTTAGTCACATTGATTTGGAATATCTTTTGCAGAGTCTTTTTGGATCTCTCAAACCCAACGAGACAGTATGTTTCCAAGCCGCAACAGTATAAGAGTTGCTGTCAGTTTGTTTGTGGGCTGGAGTGATTTTGCCCCATGTGGTAAATGTGGGATGAATGAATGAGATGGAGACTGAGAGAAAGAACGTGGATGTCAACTTCTTTGCACAGGGAATCATGCAGCATTGGAAACCTACTGTCCAAAGACAATAAAGGGGGCAGAAACAATTAAGGCTAGATCTAAGAAAAGACACAAGCAGAACACAGTAGGTACAGAAAGACATGCTATGGAGTGAGACGGGAAGGTAAGGAGGACAAGTAGAACTTTGCAAGGATCAGGTAAAGTTTTTGGTCTTTGTGACAGTAGTAATTTACTGTACAGCTGGAATAGAAAGACAATCTGAGAAAATTGACATAATAATAGATGCAGCATGAAAATTTCGGGTTAAATTCTTGGGGGAGGTGTGCAGCAGTTAAGAGCAGCTCAAACAACATTAGAGAATTGGAGAACAGCAGTAATGGAGATTTTAGTTTCAACCCAGTAGGTGGCGGTAATGCAACTTTTTGGATGCCAAACACCATTCATTCATTCATTTTCTTAACCGCTTCATCCAGGTATTCCTGGGTCATGGGGAAGCTGTGCCTATCTCAGCTGGCTTGGGGCGCCAGAGGAGGGGTACACCCAGGACAGGTGGCCAGCCTGTCGAAGGGCTGACAAACAAACGAACACATTCACGCACTCATTCACACCTATGGTCAATTTAGAGTAGGCAATTCACCTAGTGTGCAGGTTTTTGGACTGTGGGAGGAAACCGGAGCACCCAGAGTAAACCCACGCACCCACGGGGAGAACCTGCAAACTCCATACAGAAGTGCCCGGCCGCCCGGGATTTGAACTCGCAATCCCCGGCACCAAGCACTCTTGCTGTAAGGCATGAGTGCTAACCACTGCGCCACCGTGGAGCACCATTGAGTGGAAAAACCAGCTTCAAACTGTGGAACTACAATTCCCATAATACCTAAGCAGTTGTAGACAGGAAGTGGGATTTTTCGTGCTGGCCACAAACTGGAGCCCTGTTTGTTGTTGTTGTTTGTTTGCTTATTTTGGGCATATTGGCACTATCAAAGGTATGCTGAATTAGTTGTTGGCAGTTCCTGTCAGCATTGAACCGAATGGATGTAAAGTCAGCTCTCACTGGATTGCTTTGATGCAGAAGAAATCCTCAAAATGTCGTCACTATCAGGCAAGTTCATGTGTTATTTTTTTTACTGATTAACACTGAAACTCAGACTTCATATGTTTTAACAAGTTTTAAAATACTTGTGAAACATATTAATGTTCTGTTTTTTTTTTTAGAAAAAGCTAAAAACATACAGATCTGCAGGTGATATATAAGTTGGATTTCGCAGTCACATTCAGTGCCAATTTACTTTTGGTTTGCTGGGAATGGCTTACTGGTCCTCACTCAGACCAGAGGATGGATTTAGAGGCACCTTGCGCTCGCTCGGAAAGAATCCAGCCTGATGCTTTAAGCCCGTCCAGTGATGTAACTCGGCTCCACTCTCAGTGGCTCTCGTCGAGTTTCTTTGCTGACACTAAAGATTTTCTTTGTTACACTAATGACCTTTTTCCACTAATAAGGCACTGTGGGGATGACCCTTAGCCATAAGTTTGATCCTTCAGTTCCATTCTCATGTGGTTCAAATTACAGAGAAAACAACACGGTGGGTTGTTTCTCAGCTCAAAGGAAGTGGTGTGTGCAGTCATGTCCTGGAAGAGCTTGGCTGAAGACATGACCTCAAAACAAGTGCTGGGCTGACCCGTGGTAGCTTAAAATCAGGAAAGTGGTACGTTAGAGACCCTGCAGTAGTCGTGCGATCCAACAGCCTGTACCACTCCAGTAACTTTTACGGAACAGCAGTCCCCCCTGAGAGACGAACTTTTACTTCATGACAAAAGCCTGTGAGTAGAGCAGAGTGATTCACGGTTGACCCACAGCGTTTGCAACTGTTTTCTGGAAATTATGTTTATATAGAACTAAATGGTTTCTCTCAATAGGTTTAAAAATGTCATTGTTGCCTGGATAATGTTTGGAGGGCATATTATTTATGACTTAAAGCATTAAACAGGTTTGTTCTTTTTTTTTTTTTTTTTTTTTTACTCTGCCAGAGTCCACGTGGGGCATTTGGAGTGCTAGCAGGCATAGAACTTGGACCATTTGTCTCTGTGTAGGTTAAAGCAACAAAAGCACTTTTGTTAGGGTTATTTTCACATTCTCGGTTTGGTTAAATTCAAACAGACATCTTGTATCTCGTTGCACTGAGGACTTCAACTGCTTTTGAAGTAATTTTCCCCTAAATCTTAAACAAAACCATAGAAAAGTTTAAAGAAATATTTCATCCCCAAAATGAAATGAACATTTATCAGTTACTCACCCATGTTACATTACATTTTTTAGGAACACCCAACTGTTAGTGAAGAATCCAAAAATGGAGAAAATATGAAAATTCAGTTCCCACTTCCATATATATTGTTCAGACATGTTTTTGTTGTTTATAAGAAGCCTAAGTGGTTTACGTAAAAAGAGGTCTGAGTATATAACTGGATAAATGAGATGTTGATTATATAAATTGTGTGAGATTTTGTTTGTAGATATTTTGACATATATTGTACATGTATTGGTGTTAAACAAAGCCTCCATTGATTTTAACTAATCAGAAACTCTCTCAATTTTTGGATTCCTTGTTTGATGTGGAAAATGCTCCAACTATGAACTGATAATGTATGGCAAGATTAGATATTTTGTCAGGGGAAAAAAAATGAAATGCGTTGTCAGTTAAATTTTGGAACTTGCCAGAACAGTAACATAAAATGTAATAATGCCAGCATTATATTTCAAGGAGGCCTCACTTTTGACCTGATGATATGAACGGATCATGATGCTTTCTTTCTTTCTTTCTTT
>JAOWBC010001052.1:12315263-12327083 GCA_028566105.1 Hypoplectrus providencianus | reverse complement strand
CTTTCTTTCTTTCTTTCTTTGAGTATACGAAATAATCACTTTACTGTAATTGGCAACAGTAATCTAAATGTTCCCATTCAGCAAAGTGCCATAACAGAAATAAAGGTATGGCTACTTCAACTAAAGGCAACCTAGGAGGAAACTCTAGCTCTGATTGATGTGGGCTGCATGTGTTTGAAGTCGTGTCAGTCATTAGGATCCCGGTAGGATTTATGGTAGCACCACCATGGCAGTGGGGTTTCAGGATGCAGCTGTATTTACGGCGTCTGCTTAATGATGTGACAAGACTATGGTTAAGGTTTTCTTAGGCTCAACAACAAGTTGGTTAGGTTTAGGAAAAGATCATGCTTCGGGTTATAAAAGTATTCTGTTAATGGGACCGTCATCTTCATGGTTAAAATAATAAACACTTAAAATACAACACTGACGTTGGTTGGTAAGAAACAAGGAACAACCAGCATTCTCCCATGATAAAGTGCAACGTTCAGCCAACTTTTGGTTAAATGTGGGCGAGGGAAAGTGAGAGTTTACTGGAAGCACTGGTGCCACTACAGACCATAGAAAATATGGATGTAGCCTCTGTGATGTCATGCTTAGGTTTCTGAGGTGCCAAAATAAGTTCAGTGTGGGTGGTTTCATCCATTGCCATTTTGGCCGTGCCCGACTCTTCCTCATGTCCGGTTATTCCCAAAATGGTAGAGAGTCTGAGAAGTATGCATAAATGGGAAATAAGCAATAAAGACTTTTTATACCAGACAGACTGTAAACAGGTTTATGTTTGCTGTAAAATTGGGAACTTTTACATAGACAGCCCATTTATTTGAGCAGTGAAGCAAACATGGAACAGCCTTTAGCCAACATTTAAAAAAAACAAAAAAAAAACAATAGATGTCCCCAATGGTGGTGGCAAAAGAACCCTATCTGTCTCAGTACAAAATCAGACAACCGTATTTATTACCTAAAAAAAATCTCAACATTATGGCTTCAATTGCTAGTTTCAAGTTTTCTCAAATCAAATATGAGGTTAATTTTAAATAATGGTCACATTTAGAAGAAAACAGCTGATAATGAAGCTCTGATATGCTACCATTGATTGACAGGTCACTTATAAGGTGAGCAGTCATCAGTAGAGAAGCAAAACGATGCGTATCCACGGTACTGTGTGCATCCAATGCTAGCTGTGAAGTTGTTCGTCATTTTTTCATATCAAAACTTTGTTTCTTTCACTTGTTTTTTTGAGTTCAAGAAAGTTTAGTTGAACAACACAACACATGAGTCATATGTTCAATTTATCTGGTACACAACACAGTTTATGTTTGGACACACCCATTCTTGCACCTCCCAAGTCTTAATATGGTCTAAGCTGGTTCAGAAAACAGAGATAGCAAATGTGATTACGTCCATCATTTTATATACAGTCAATGCTTTAACATGGAGGTCTGCAATGTTTTACTTGCTTTTAATTTTTTTAAATAATTTACAGTAAGATCAGTTTTTCATCCAATGCTAATTTGAGATGTATGCCTCTGTTTGCATGTATTTACTTCCACATTATCATTCAGCAACAAACACCTTGTACTGTAGAGGTTTATGGTTTTATTATCATTTCCCAAACCTGTTTTTTATTCTTTGCCTGAGATAGAAAATGTGATATGATATGTCTGCATCGCTTTAGTAAAATCTTATTTTCTCTCAAGGATAAGAAACAGAAGTGCCAAGAGTCTCTACATCACTATAATGGCCCTCAGTATTCTCATTCCCCATCACATTATATACCTTTTAAGTGGTACTGAATCAGAGCGATGACTGTATTTTACCATTCACTTAAAACCCTCAATAAAAGCACACAGACTAGTAAAACATTCAGGATACTGTCAAGGGTTTGCCAAGGACATCACATATGTGTTTGATATCACTTCCTTAATAATATATATTTGCCTTTAAGCATGCATTTTAAGGTGCCGTATGAGTGAATGTTGATAGGTGGTTACGGGTGTTTTGTGGTTTCACTCAGCCTTGCCAAACATATTCTCGCTCTGCCTTCTAAAGCTTGTGCGTGTCCCTGTTTTGAAAGTGTAATTTCAGTTTAAGCCCATCGTTTCGAAATCGGCATGTCTTTGCTATTCTGCGGCGCAGAGTGTTGTTATTGAATTAAATCCTATTGAATCCATCCTGGGGATTTGAGGTAATGGCTATACTGAGACAAAGGGGATATTTTTTGATTTAATGTTCTACATCAGTGCAATGCAAGTTGTTCACCTAATAGTTAATGCATTTCAAACTTTATGAAAATTCTCAGTGTTTAACAAAAGGAGTAGATGCCTCCAGCAGTCTACAGAACGAATGGGTGTGTGTGTGAAAAGTAACATGAGCTTTAGATGTGTGTTAATGCGTCCTCGTGATATTATGTATAAGCACATTGATTAATGACCCTAGTGTCCTTTTCTTTTCCAAACAAAATCAACACTATGTAGCTTTTCCTCCTCCGCTCACGCATGACGCCGGCGCCTTTGATTGCGACAGTTTACGTTAAGGGTCTGATATTCAAATTCACAGTCAGGAAGAGACACTGATGAGCCCAGTGGATGAGTAACAGGACGGCGCTGTGGCTCATTTTGGAAACCAACTGGTGCCATTAACAATAAACTCCGGTAGCGGTTTCATGATATTTAAGCAGACCACAAGCACAAAACCTCCCACAGCTTTAAACATTAAACACATCTTGCCCCCGGCTTGATCACGTTTTCTCTATAAAGCTGAATTCTGATGAATAAAGTGTTATGAGAAACCGCACATCTGTATTCTTGCTTGTCATGCTGCTGCTTAGGTTTGTGAACTGTTGGATGCTATGAGCTTTTTTGTAAATATGCTGTTAGAATTCATTGATCTTTGTGTGTTTTCTCAGGCATTTTATGCAAAATGTATTTTGAAGTCCATGTTAGTTTTTGGCACATTATGAGACAAACTTTAGTTGACTGCATTGTCTCTTGTCTTCCCTGCTCACTGCGCCGAGCCAATCTAAGCAAGTATGTGCCCGTGAAGATGACTTTGCAGGGGAAATTTCTCTCGGTAAGCCACATGTCTTTCTGAAAGCTTGGCGACATCATTTAACCGCTTAGAGATGGGGTCAGTCGCTCCACTGTCCTCCTCATGTGGACAATCAGACTATCATTACTCTGCTGACAGCGTGTTTGCTGTTCTCAGAGCAGTTGCAGGGCGCTCGCCTTGACTCCTCTTCTCCCCACATGTTTTAGATAAGTCCTCACAACTGCTCTTTTTCTTAAAGTTGTGTAAGAGTTGGACAAATCTACTGCTCGTTGCACTTACCATCCAGGAAAACAACAACTATTTGCTTGATTCGCTGTATATATAACCTAATTTCTCCCTTCACTATAATACTTTTACCATCTGCAGGACTAAAAACCATCCAACTGGCAGGAATAAATAGCCATTTATCAACAATATGCTTACAATTCAATTAGGTTAATACTGTATCCATCTTCTTTGGCAGCTCCAACATTCTGGCCAAGAGGTCCTTCTGAGTGAACACCCCACAGGAAAAAAGAAACCTCTGAGTAACAGGAGAAAGGACTTTATTTGTCTTATAAAATGTCTTGGGGACACGGGTGATGAAACCATTAAACGGTTATGGGAGACGTAACCCCGCTGACACTGATGGTATCGGAGATAAGTGGGAGGAGAACACACCAGGGATGGACCACGTGAAACTTAACCCAGCCCCTAAAAGCCCTGCTGTTCACCCTAACGTCTGCGAATCAGGGAAATCAAGTCCCTGAAATTCCACTCTGGCCCTCCAACTACCTCCGCTCCCCTCCTCTTCTCTCTCTCTCTCTTCTCGGCCTCTTTTCCCTCAGTCAATCAGGATGAGGTCCAAGTCTCCCCACAATGGCCGCCACTAGCACCACTCACTGTTCAAGCTACCATTTCCAACCCCATTCTCCTGCTGACTAATTAGTGTTATGGTTAGTTAGCATTTCTGGCAGGCCGGGGGGTTCCCTGTGACATTATGTCTAAAGCACTTGTCAAAACAGCGGTTGGAGGAGCCGTGCTGGCTTGCCCACTTGGGAAGGCTGAGGCAGCAGCAGGGGCTGGTGGAGGTGGAGGGGGATGGAGGGAGCCAGGGAAATTGCGGGTGGGCGAGAGAAGGGGAGAGAGCCTGGCGTCTCAGGCAGGGCTCTGACAGCTCCAGTCTCCAGGCTCTCTGCCCACAAACAGCACCGGGAATCACAAAGACAGGCAGCATTAGCTGAGCTTGGCTGAAGCTAACTGCAGTATGCAAACATGTGCTTGCTGCCCAGAAGAAATCCTCTCCCTTCCCTGCAAATCAGTTTATAGATGTTCATGTATTTCAGAGCACGAGCTCGGCTGCTGCCGTCATTTCACTGTAATCTCTCAGACTGGAAGAGGCAAAGCAATGAAGGAATGTATTACAGTGAGCTTCTCTTTTGTCTTTTACTTTTTTTTTCTTATTCTCCTGTTACTTTTCACTTTCTCCTATTTCTCTCTCGTGTTCTTTCTCATTTCTTTCTCCAATTTTATGCTTCTTAACTCAACTTCTTTGCACATTTCCTCCCTTCTACCCTTCTCCCTGTCCACCCTCTATATCAGATTAGACCTTGCACTTGTGTTTTTGCAACTGTCTTCTATTTTCATGGAGTCATACCTCCTACTTGCTGCCCATTTACCTCTGATCCCTGCCGATCCCCGACTGATAAGCTATCACTCATTTCAAAAGGGAAACCCCTCTGTAAAATGGCAAGCTGTGAAAGTCTGAGCGTAGTGGTCTCTGGAGTGAAGTCATTCCTTCATCCGGGAGTTTAAACGGAGCATTCAGATTTGGACTCATAAACGTATATATACCAATCAAGTTGTGATTGCAAGACTGCAAGAGTACTGCTTTAATAGGGCTAAATCTTTATTAGGGATAAACCATACCCCAAACTCTGCATCTAAACTGATAACTAGGTGCACTCAACATTCAGATGTCTGCAAGCTGAGTCTCCCTCTTAAAGAAAAATCTTTCTCGATTCCTTGCTTCCTTACATTCAAGATGGGCCTGACGCAAACAACTGAACCAAAAACAACCTCAACAAGTGTAAAAACTGTTATGTGCATTTTAAAAAGTTGTATCTTACTTTGGACTTTCCATCAAACTTTTATAATGTAATGTAAAATTTGGAATCAGTGGGAATACCTCTGTCTTGTTACTTGTTAACTAATCAAAATTGTCTTTTTTCCAATATAGAAACTGGAGATGCAGAAAAATCCAACTTAAATAGTTGGCCAAAGGAGACTTCTCAGCCAATTCTACCTCTGGTGAGTCATACTAATGGTGCTACTAAACTGCACTCTTTAAAAATCTGTTTTTTTTTTAAATACTGTGAGTCTTCTCCAGTCTTAAGCCGTTATGATTCGTAATTTCATTAAGGGCCAGAATATAGGAACCTCATCAATATTTACACTTTTTATTATTAAAAGCAAATAATTCAGTATGATGATGATTCGAAAACATCATTAGTGGCTTCTGAGTACGCTTTCATTTCAATTAAATTATTTGCAGACTACCAGTTTTTACTATTAGCTGTCGATGCTTAATAATCTTGTGATTTTTTTTAAAACCAAAAATAATGACAGCACACTTGCATATAAAAACAGCAGAGAGGAGAAGAGCACATACACAAAGAAGAGTTTCAAGCTCAGAACTTGACCTTACTTTTTGGGTTTTGTTTTTAATACTGTTAAAGTATTGATACAAAAAAGAGGACTTGGTACCAGTGGATCAATACTTGAGGTATCAGTCCGCTGGTGAGAGGAATTGAGTGTTTTTTTTTTCATCCAAATTAAAAACAAATCAGTTCCTAGCCTGGAGCAGTAATAGATGCAGTAATGTGGAGGAAATATAGCTGGTAGCAAAAGGAAAAACATGAAAATCTCCATTCCTCAGACACTAAAGAGACTCAGCAGTCCAGAAGCTGAAGTTAAAAACAACCATTTCAAAAAAGTTGACAAGGACCAACTCGCCCTGAAAGTTTCTTGGTAAAAAATAATGTGTAATGTGAAAATAATCCTCGACTAATACGGGTACAAGCTTTAGATAAGATTACTTAAAAGCGCAACTAGATGCATTTAGCTTGAGCATCAAGATTTTCAAATGATTTAAGTAATAAACAACTATCACTGTGTGATTTTTTTTTTTCTTCCATGATGTCATCACAGCCGCGATCTTCTGCCAGCGCTTAACTGCCCAAAGTCCGACCCCTCATCCCCCCCCAGCCCTGCTCCCCCTTCTCATGAGTCCGGTATTTATTTGAAAAGTACAGTCTACTCTGGTTGATTTATGGCTTTTAAACAGGGGGGTTTATGGTATCCCTGCCAGTTAAAGGCTCCCAGGGTTGCAGTTTTTTTGGCTGGAAGCTAGCTGTTTCTCAGACAAGACCATTACTCGTCATCTTTCCACACAGTGCAGTGCATTCACAAGTTCACTCTCTCAGACCAACTTAAAGTACCTGCACACTCCAGAATACACTTTTCTTACGTTTTCCATCCCGCACAGACTTAAATACAAAGTGCCCTTTCCTTTGAAATCCCTGCTGAGGTTTTCTTCAAGTCTTGCAGTTCGCCTGAGTGGAGTTAGAAAAAGAGGCAGGCTGCGTATCAGCCTTTTCCATCCGTGACCCACAGTTTCATTTCACACCACACGCTGCTTTACTAAACATGCCTACCGGGCAGAGCGCAGGAGCCAAAAAAGCACTCTTGCATTCATTATCACACTCCTTTGTTTGTCCATCCATCCACCCATCCATACACGCCTCTATACACTCTGCTCATACATACAGCCGCTGCAATTATTTCATCCCAGCTTCTCCGAGCTGCAGACTCAGTAACAGCAGAATCCATCCGTAGAGCAGAGGCTGTTAGAGCTCCGCAGGGCAGGGAGGCTCATCAATAATGCAGCAGAGAGAGGCCGATGGCTGGATATGGAGGAGAGGAGCATCTGCCCTCGGGGCTTGGAGGTCCGGTCAGGCCCTGCAGGCAGAATGATAGGCTGGTGCCCTCGGGGCAGCGGGCCACCGACACCAGCATCACCTCAGGAAACCCAGAGAGAAGCCCTGCTGTTTGCATTAGCCCTGCCAGACTGGTGTGTGTGTGTGTGTGTATGTGTGTGTGTGTGTGTGTGTGTGTTTGTGTGTGTTTCTGCCTGAGTTTGTTTTAGTGTGTGTGTCAGAGGGTGCTAAAAGAACTGTGTAATATCAGTAACCATTAGCACCTCTGATTATATCGCTGTGGTGGAGGCAGGCTGACATGTAGATAAATAAACAGATATCAGCTGATACATATATAGTACATACACTGAGTGAAGCTTTCTTACAAAGCTTTGGTTACACTTTCCATGACACCCAATTAATGCGATACAATATAAACATGCATATAATGGATTATAATCTGATTATAGAACTGTTAATTGTAGATATGAGTTCTTATAAATATTACCAATGCTATATAATAGTTATAATAACAACAATCACTGTTTGTCACATTGCCGTTTTTTTGCAAGCCCATGCCTATAATGCATTATAATATTTATTATACCACGGTATAATTTAACAGTATACATTTAATAGTTTTAGGATAATCTGGATCTATCTTCGTCAATGTTGTGTTTTTTATTGAATTTTAAATGATAAATGTGTAAAAATGTATCTTTCAACCAGTTTTGCACCATCAAAAAGTGTCACATTGAAATATAATTTTAGACTATACCAAACAATGACTTCAAACTAGCTTGTAATGTGCATTTTTTTGTTTTGTTTTTTATTTATAATGTAAAATATTTATCATGTAAAACATAAATATATAATGTAATAAAAGAAAAACTGAATATGTTTTTTATTTTACATTTCACAAAGTAGCCCCCTTTTATTTGGCTGGTCTCAGACACAATTATAAGGGGAAAAAAAATCCCAAATTAACTCAGAAAAAGGCACACCAATTAAATGAAAACAATTGCAGGTAAAATCTCATGAAGTTGTCTGGGAATGACAGACGTGTTTAATCTACCATCAAGGAAAGTGTGGCTGGAATCTAAAATCTACAACATTTACTGTTTTGTTTAATGCTTTTTCACTCCATAATTCCATATGTGTTTTTTCATAGTTTGGATGTCTTTATTATTGTTTGAAATAATAAAAATAAAGAAAAATAATTTAGTTGGAAGGTGTGTCCAAACTTCTGACGGGAACTATTTCTCCCTTTACTTCAGGAAAGTAATCATATTAATTCAAGCAGCCAATAAACATTTAGTGGAACGTAATAACTTTACAATGTTTATAACAGTATTTATAATCCATGATAAAATATGTTACAACTTTGGACCTTTGTCAAACAAAGTCAGTGACAAGCAATTATGGGTCTGATAATGTGATACTTCAACATATTTAATACTATAATTGTACAGTGCTTTAAGAAAAAAAATGCTTTTCGTATGCTTTACAGGGTGGCTATTTTCAACCACTGTGTCACTGCATAATATCCCAAAGCACACAAAGCTCTGGAAAATTCATCATAACATGTAAAGGCTTCTTTGATCTGAAAACATCCTTTGATAAAGCAGCTTAAAATACTCTGGATATCCTCAAGAACTTCTACCGTTGTGCTGCACGCAAACCCCCAATTGCTTGACCATTCCACACCGGTCCAACATGGCCATAAATCACATAGAAATATGAGTTTTGAGTTCCCTGTGTGCCCACTGTGTTGCTCTCTAACGAGACATCTCCACAAACAGAAACACGATCTGCCCTGGAAGTTTCCAAAAAGGAAAACCCCAATTCCTCCAATACCAGAACTATGCCGGGTTATCTTACTGAGGTTCCCCGCTCTGTGTGATTGCTGCTCGCTGTAATTATGTCCAACACTAACCAGGATCAGGCTGTCCACAAGATGGTTGTGCGACACCGATGTGGTTTGGAACCGTACTCCTCCTGAGCAGCCTTGCCTGGGAAGTAACCCCACCACAAGCCCTTCCTCTCCCGACTTCCATATATCTCCAAATTACAGGAACGCGCCTGTGAGTGTGAGGGCATGTTGGGTTTGAGCGCCAGACATTCGGAGTTCAATCTCTGTCTCTGACACCAGCGGCGGGGTGAGGGATGGTGGGATTTGATTTAAACCTGCAGGTGGTTACAGTGCAGCGGCTGTGGAACACATTATCGCTGGGGTGATCTGCTTCAGTCCCCCCTTCTCCGTCCCCTCCTCCCACCAGGCAGGATGACATTTATAGGGTCCCGTGCAGTGGTCTATGACCGTGAAAACCATCGTTGCTCTTGAACGCACATTGTACCATTCCTGCTCCACAGCGTGTCAGTCAGATAGTGGAGAATGTGAGGATGGAAAGTCCGCAGGGCAGAGCTGAACGCTTCACTGACTTGTGTGCTTGATCTGCACTAACTCAAAATATCGAAATATGGGCTGCTGATTTTCTTCCAGTGACTTACAGAAACATTTATGCAAATCTTTCGCCATAGGTTGTGTTCTCCTTCCCTATAGTCTATTCTTTAAAATTATTTATATTACATATATGCAAAAAGAACCCATCACACAGTTGGATGCCTTTTCTTAAATCTACTTTAGCAGATGTTAGCATCGCCCAGTGATTCAAATAAAAAAAATTGATCAGTTCAGACACCCACAATGTTTCATGAAAATCAGGCAGATTGTTTACTCTTTGTCAGCAGGAAAATGGAAAAACTATCAAACCACGGTAAAATGCCGATCACGTATTCTGTAAATCCATAGCATGGTCATATATGTATTTATGTAGCGATGTAACGACGGCTTGCTATTTAAACTGGAAGTCTAGAATTGCTGTAATTATCTAAAATCACAACAAACTGCAGACTTCATTGCAATGGGGTTTGTGTTAGTTTCTAGTTACTGTTAAAACTGTCTCTTATAACTCACAACCAGGAAGTTTTTTGCCCTCAACCTAGGTCAGAGGTTTTGTCACATAAATTCTCTGAAACTGCAGCATGGCAGCTGTGGTTGACATTGACAAACGGTCTCTTCTGTTGTTAAGGTTAGAGATTTGTTGTTTTTGCATTCATTGTACACACATTTGAATGCAATGCATGAATTTGTCCATGGGCACTAACAGAACAGGTAACAGAATGGTGAAAATGCACTTGACGTTACATTATTCTACACATTGAAGACCCAACAATAACTTTTACTTTACGGTACATTTCATAACAAAAACATTTTCCAAATGTGTAGTAAATTAAAAATTAATTTGATGAGGGTTTAATTACGTAGCAAGATAGTGACTCTCAAAATACTCAAGCATGAATGAAAAGATGATTTTTGGGAAGAGATGTCACTTCTCTTTGCTGTATTTTTACACTTTCCATGAGTTTGTTGACATAAAGTGGCGCAGCCTTCATATCATAACTCTAGAACTTTAATATCGACTAATATTTGAAACGTGTTGGAATGCATGGGGATTAATGTGTTCAACTTAAAAAGGGATTTTATATTTCTGCTACTAAATGAAATGATTTAATGAGAAGGATGCTTTTTTAGGAGAAAACATGCACTTCAAACAGCATAAGTAATGCAGAGCCAGTAAGTAGAGCTTGTAATATGTCCTATTTGCTTGTTAAACGGGGATGATAACAAGTTGATATAGAATCAAAGCGAGTTCCTGTTTCTTGTATGGGAGAAAACAGAGGAAATGTGGGGGGAAATGAGGGTTGTGGAATGTCTGGCACCGTGTGTGACTGGTTGGCTGGCTGGTTAGCTGGTTGGCTGGCTCTCTAAATGTGGCTTCTCATGGATATTTATACATACAAGTCCTAAAAAGACGCCCAAGAAACCGCCGTCACCCCCTGCACCACGCCCCTAGCAGACGCATGGTTGCATGGCAGACAAACATGTGCCTATACCCTTTAGTCTTCACCCTTTAAATTCCCATTACGACATGCATATGTACATTAACCTACACATAAACATACTCAGCAGCCGCTCGCCTTACTCGACTCTTCACACTCACACACGGGACTGATAAACCCCAAAGTGCTCCTTTACCGTTTACAGATATTTATTTTACACTGTTTATAGTTCTATATGTCAAAATCATCAGGGAAAGTGTGCTCCAACATGTTGATTCAAGAGAGCATTTACATAGGGCCGCTCTCTCTCCTTTCCCTTCTTTGTCTCCCGGTTTCCCCTCTTAACCAGAACCACATTGACCCTGCCTTTGAACACGGCACACCAAGAGCACATCTACATGTAGAAATCAACCGAGTGTGTGCATGCAGAGCTGGGCTAAAGCCAGACTAATAACTGTACCATATTAACAGGTCACAGAAAAGCCATGTTTTTACATGTAGTGGGCTGGAGTCAAATAAACTAATGGTTTGCCATAAGCTTTTCCTGGTTCTCTCAATGATTACCTTGTCAGAATGACTTGGGGAGTGAAGCCATTTAGCCGCTGATGAAGCTGCAGGTCTGCTTTGAGGTCTGCGCCCTGATTCTCAGCATGCTCAGTACGTTGACTGCAATCACCTGAATGGTTCTGGTGAATCTGATGAATCAGGAATGTTTGCTAACTAAAGTATATGCATTCTAAAATCTGCCAATCTTCTGTGCTGGAAAAAGGGACACAGGATTTTTAAGATTTATACGGCAACCAAATGACCAGGGGCATTTGGTTCTTGGTGCGTGGGTTTTCTCTGGGTGCTCCGGTTTCCTCCCACAGTCCAAAAACCTGCACAATAGGTGAATTGGTCACTCTAAATTGTC
>JAOWBC010001052.1:12295578-12308309 GCA_028566105.1 Hypoplectrus providencianus | reverse complement strand
AACTGTAAATGTATGCAAAATGACGTGTGTGCTTGTTCTAGAAAGATCCGCTGTACCTGCTTTTGACAAATATTCATATGAGTAGGTTGGAGATCTTGTTGAAATATACATTATCAAAGCAAAAATACTTCCCTTTTAGTCACAAGTCAACAGAATACAGATGCTGCAGTATCAGTGCTACAAGTTATTGTGCCTTTAATTACACTGACTTTACTTACATAAATAATGCAAAATTAATGTACCCTATGTTTCGTAATGGAAATATTAATTGAGCTACCTTATTTCCCAGGATGACAACGACTGGAAAGCTGGCAATAAGGCGCAGTGAAGGATTTGTAGTTGGTAGGTGAACACACATGTCACATTATCGCGGCTGTGTCACTTCGTTGTGTCACTTTGTTATCTTTGTCTGTGCTGCAGTGTGTCCTCCTGTATGATTGTTGATGTTGTGAGTGGCAGCACCACAAGGAAGCTGTGTTCATGTGAGACTCTGACACCCAAACCTGCCATTTTGTGTTGATATTTCAGATAGATGACAATTTTCTTCTGTAAAACTCCAATCCAGCTGTTGAAAATAACTTCACCTTGTCTACTGTGGTGACTTATTCAGTGGAAACAGCTATAAAATGAATCTGAGGCACCTCACCAAGAACTTTCTGTTCTACCTGCTAGTATTTCAGTTTTTCTTCAAAAGACTTTAAAATTAATTTTCCCTCGAGCACGCTCTTTTTTAAAATACATTTAGACTGCATTGTCCTTAACAAAAGAATTGTCAATAACGTCTTTAAATACAAGACTCTGCAAAATAATAGAGACGTATGCCTCTTTAGAATTCCAGTAGATAGTGGAAAAAGAAAAGAGACTTAAATCAACATCTAAAGACAGTTTGCATCCCAGGAATAATTGGTTACAGACGAGAAAACAAAGGTAGCAAAAGTGTGGAAGGTGAATGGTGGGAGAGAGCTTTTGGGTGATTTGTGTGTTGGCGGCAGCAGCCTTTTAGTGTGTGTGTGCGTGTGTCTGGAGATGGCAGGGCTAGAGCTTCCAGATGTGGAGTGGGCAACCTGCCTGTCGAGACCCAAACACAAGAACTTCCCCCTGACGGCGGAGATTAATCAAAACCAGGGGAATCTCTACAGCAAGACGAGGAGGGAGGATGTGTGTGTCTCGTTGCGTGTGTTTATTTGTGGGAGGATGAGTACTTTTTTTAACATGTGTTTTTGTGTGTGTGCACGACTACCACATTCCTGTATAAAGGGAGAGCTTCTCGTCTTTGCCAAGTCTGTTGATTTGTTGTCCACTGCCTAGAAAAGGAATTCAACCCTTCGCTTTATTGATGGTGCCCTATGGGAAGAGACTAATACTAACCTTATTATGGGAAACATGGAGTCATGCTGGCATGCATGCAGTATTTACAATACAACCAACCAAAGCAAAGTATGATATTTTCCCCTAAAATTTCAATCTGATTATAAATCAGCACATGTGTATATACAATAATCACTCGGTCAAAACACATTTACCGCATCCCTAATGATGGTTTTCAGATTCAAAGTCTTGCTGATGGAACTTCATGTGCCTGTGTCAGAAGCAATCAAAATGGGTTTGCAGCCTTTCATGGAAGACTTACAGACTTTGCCATAATCTCGAGGGCTTGGTGCAATTTAAAACTCACGCTATTGCCCTCCACTATCAGTTGAGGGCTTTGGTAGGTTAATGGCATTTCACTAACTTTCTCTTAATGCATTTTTCAGTCTTTGATTCACGCCCCAGTGCACTCTTTTGCAGCACTTCCACACTATCTGACGGGACATCACGTCCTGGCGTTTATCAATTAATTGCACACTGCTCCTGGGTGCCATTGTGAGCCATTTAGATTTTTTTTCCCCTCTTTAGTAAATGAGTGATGCATGTCTTCTCTGAGGTTCCCTAGATAGAGGAGAGTAATTACTCACGGGCAAAACGCTCTGGCCAGGTCTTTGGGTCCTCCGGTGACCTGCTGTGACATCAGTGGTCATTAATGTACAGGGATACATACAGGGTGCTTTAACAGCAGCAGGAAATGCATGCAAACATTTTTCACATTTAGGAAAGGGGTTGTGTAATAGTGTGGCCCAGCTGAAACAGAGACTATCTCCTGGTACAGGACTGATTATGTTATCAGTCCTGTGCTGTGGTCTCCCTGTCTGAGCAACTGGAGCAGTGGTACTGATAAACGGATGAAACTGCAGCTAACTAACATTAGCTAGTAGCATACAATAGCTAAATGACATGAAGTCATTAAGTGCTTTTAAAAGCACAGTAATTGTGATGGTGTTGACTTTGTTAGAAATGTAATTTCATGATCACTGTCTCTGTTCATCTTTTCTCTCTGTTCCCTTAAAACAGAAGTCTACTAGCTGTTGAAACATATTATATCTGTCACCATTAATAGCAGTTCTGTAATTCTTCTCTGTGAAAAAGCTTATTTAACTCAAAAAGCAACACTCCCAGTGCTGTCACTAACAGACTGTGACAAATATTACAGGGCCTTAATGTACTTTTCTGCACAACTGATTTGGTATTGTTGGCTACTGCCATTTGATTCTCAGTGGTTAAGAAAATATTGTTTCAGTAAAAGCTGCTGCCTGTCAGGTCAGTTTACCACTCAGACAGAGGTGCCTCTGACTGCTGCCTCAAAGATAATACAGAAACAACCTTGCCAACGGGAACAGAGGAGCAATTGAGTCAATGGTCAGCCCTGTAATAACAGATCATTCACTGTGATAGCTTAAAGCAGCTAACACTGTGCTAGCTTGCTCATACTTGAGATACTGTGGATACTGATTCAGCTGATTCAGAAAATCCTCATTTATAACACTGTCATCTTTGGGCTGTTATTGTCTACTGCTGAGCAAAGAAGATGGTTAAAAAGATTCCTCAGCTATTTGATTTTGACACCTCCTCTCTTAAATTGCCCTCCTTTGGAAGCGGGCCCATTAAAACCGAGGAAAGGGATGCTAAACATGGTCTCTGCACTTCAGGATAACCTATTTAACCCAAAGTATTTCCACTTGACTGTACTCAGCTGTGTCGTTCAGAACTGAAATGCAATTATTTTAAGTCTGCTATCTGCTTTGGCTCTTTATAGTTTTTCTTTTTTTCTAATGAGCATATATTTAAATGGAAGGCTCTAACACAACAGAAAGACTTCTATCGAACTGATATTAAACTGTCAGTCCCCATCACTTAGAAGCCCTATAGCAGACTTACACCAAAGGCTGTAGCCAGTATTTTTGATACACCAAATGTAGCTTAAAACAACAACTTCAATTACTGTAGTGGAAGTTAACTGTTTAGTCGTACATCATGGACAACAAGAGTTCATTGCATCATGTGGTTTGTACAGCTGAATGGTTGAACTATCTTGATCTTGATGACCTTTTTTCAGAGATGCAAAGTCCCAACTCGCAAGATACTTTTATTCATAATAAACATTTTCATAGCAGGAAAATCCCAGTATAGCTAATAACATGGGGCTACACCTGTTTTTTAACCAAGTAAATCCATCCTCCCTGATGTCACATTACATGTATTGACTATGACTTATTAACACTGAATTCTGTGCCGGTAGCATGTAATATGTTAAAATTGCTAAAAGCTTAAAGTCAAGTCAAATATTTTGCAAATAGTTTATCATTCCTTGCCAGAAAGATGTTTGCAATGAACCCAGGTCAGTGGTTTTGTTACCTAAATTCACCAAAACTGCAGCCTTTTTGAATGCAGCTTACTGCACATGTATGTATGATGACATTTATGCTACTTTTAGAATGCTTTGATCTTTTCTCAAAGTTACCTGAAATGACCACAATGTCTTAACACCAAATTCCTTGCTGGTTGAACATAACGTGTGATAAATACTGCTCAGGTTGCAGAATGCTATGAGAAAGGTATTAGGTGTCAATAACAGAGGAACACTGCAAAAAACAGGAGTTGATTCCTATGGTATGGTTAGCAGTCCTTACTGCCAATGCCCCTCACGTTTTTTCAGACAAAGGTCCAAAGCTTTGACTGGTGTCATTTTGTACATTAGGGCTGTGTGTGCAAGCCAACAGTAAGTAAGTGAAGCAAAAAATGTGAATTTGCTCAGTAATCCTCATTGCTTTCAGAATCTTGAGTAAAATCGTATCATGAGACACAAAAAATAAAATCTCAAGAGAAAAAAGCTTAACTTCATCTAAATCAGAGTTGTTGGAGTTCAGAATAAACACGTGACCCTAAAACTGTGTGTTTCTACCTCCTTCAGTCACCCCTTCATTGTGGATAAAACATGCGTCCAGATTTTTCACTTTTTGCTCACAGAGCAGGATTTGCATTTTAAGAGTTTGCTGATGTTACAAAATTCTGGTCGACCATGCTACATGTTGAAGCATCCGGTGAACCCTGGCTTGCCCTCCCACTGATGGCTGCTCTGGATAAGAGCTGATGCTTAAAATGTAAATGGTATTCACAGTGGCCCGAGGTAGAGTGCACCTCTGCTCTGTTCTTCTATTTGGTTTGGAGCTGTGAAAATATGTCAGGGATGTGAAGTTGAGCAGAAAATGTTTGAGGAAGATGAGCAGGTCTCTGTTGGTCTTTGGTATGCATTGTCTGGCAATCAGCTTGATGAGGCCTGTGCTTGTGTTTGAGAATGTTTTTTGCCGTACTGTAAATACTTGGTGCTGAAAGACAAATGATGCACATGTGGGTGCACAACGGCAATAATGCACAGCTGATAACAATTACACCCCTTAGCGGAAATTAATTGCAAATACACAGCAGCAATACACATGTGTAACACAATTACTTTCGTAGTGAGCCCACCGACTGGGTTTTTACTCTAAATGCTTAAAATATGTAGAAGGCACATCCCTGCTTCTCTCTCAACTATTGTGCCTGACAAGTTCATGACGCAACATCTCCATTCAGCTCTGGAAAGCACAAGATTATTGTAATTACATGGATGCGCTCTCCCTTCCAAATTAGGAGCATTACAATTGTGACCCCTAAAATGAGAGATCAGCTATCTCTTAGCAACCCATACCAACAATAAAAACCTCTAGTCAAAGGGGCTCATGCTGGCATATTAGTAGGGAATGTGCCTGCACAATTTACATTTCGATAGACTGTTGGAAAATAGGTGCAGGAGCCAGGCAGATGGTTCAAATTGATTCTTCTGTTCATATAGATGGAAGTCTGAAATGTTAATCCTGAAAAATACCGCCTGTGCCAAAGCCTGTCTGCTTGTGGCATTACTGCTTAGGCTATACACAGAGATGAAGCCATGCGTTCAATGTGTAAGCACAGTGTTGATTGTAATATAAAACATAAATGTGCATGTGTGCAGTATACTTTCACTAAAATGCAACTATTTCCTAGATGTTATATGACAGAGTACAGGTTTGTTGTTTAAATAAAAAGTCCCAGGCATTTGTGTACAGTTCTGTAACAAGCTAATAACCCACTGCACTCATACAGGCTTTTCTTATGTTTGCAGTGTGTTTCCTAAAATGCTGGACCTTGACTTGACTGACTTGTATGTGTGCAAAGTCTTTTCACCAGAGAGGTGTTTTTCACTTTAAAGATGAAGTGAGAGGCGTCGGTGCACCCTGCAATCTGAGTTTCAACAATACGCCTGGCAATCTTTGAGGTAGGTCGCAACTTTTAAGCAAATCAAAAGGTTTAAAAAGAAGCCTGAAACTTCCTGCACAGAATGGACATGCCAGTCAGGGAGAAAACACTGAAAGTAGATGCGGTTAGCAAGTTCAACACACATGACAGAGCATGCTGGAGGACAACAGGGTTCACCCCTTACAACCAACATAACCTGATGCTCACACATGTATGGCTCAATTCCCCCCCACTGCAATCTGCAAATCATGATTCGATGTGTGAGGCTTCACCACTTGCATTACTCTTTCATCGGTCAACATGGTGCATTTTTCTTTCTTATGTGGGGAATGTTACAATGTTAAACAAAATATCCATCATAGCAGAGTATTTTTACATTCTTTGAAACATGTCTTGAGGGCACCTTTAATTAAATTTGTGAATTTATCTCTCAGAAAGGGCTACATTTTTAAGCGCACCATGCATACTTCCCTATTCACCTTCACCTCCCAGTGTGTGAATCTCCAGGGATTAGCCCTTTACCCCTGTACGCTAACATTTTGGAGGGCTCCAAAAGCCGGGGCCACGGAGTTCAAACAGGCCCCAGACCCCAACCGAGCTCCCTGAAGGAGACCTGGGACTCACTGGCTCTGCATTTCCTCAGCTTCCTTGATGCCGTTGGACGCCCGTTATAAGCATGTCACATCGCTGAAGGTGACTCAGATGCGAGCAGAAGCAGGAGCGCAGCATCGTCACGAGGGAGCAGCAGTCCCTGGCGTAAAGACGGAGGGGTCAGAGGTGGGGAGTCTGGGAAACACACAGTTTTGGTCTGGGAGTGTTTGGTGTTTAAATTCTCAAGATGCTCCAGGAAAGAACATGGAGGCCATCTATCACACGAACAAATCTTGGTGTTTTGCTTAAGGTTACCACAATAAGATGTGCAATTATTGATGACTGCATTCATTGTTGCAGGGATTCAGTGAGCCACAGTGTAAAGAAGCAGTGTGTTACGTATTGTGGCAAGTTATTTTCTAACTGAGTATAGATTTTTTTTTTCAATCCTCGTGTGTAAGTATTCAGTGCTTCTCATTAGCTAACTTTTACCCAGCCGTTACAGATGTTATGAGAAGGTTAAAAGGGGTCACTTCATTAGAAAGATAAAAATGCTCCGGGTTCATCGGGGCAGTGTGTTCTATTTTGCTGTGTTGTTTGTGCTCCACAGGCTTAACCAATCACCATTACCCTGCGTCGGCCTCGCTTGCTCTTTGCGCCTCCCTCTGGTGTTTGTCCTCCCTCCATCTTGACCACCTATTAACAAACAGTGAGATAATGTAACTAAATACAAGTTGCAATAATAAAAGGGATTTACCCTGCACTTGGAGAGAGCTTTCTCTTGCTCTTGGCCTGCATGCTGATTAATGGGTGAAGCAGATTTTATCTTCTTTATTAACTTCTCTCACTCCTTGACTCTTTTGCTCCCACTTCATCTTCCTCTCACACATTCCCGGAGCCTTACCTCACCTAATGAAGATGTGCCTCAAATCTTTATTTTCAGCCCTGTCTTTTTGTTCTCTCTCTAAATAGCTCCCCTGATGATGCGTGTTTCTTAAATAAACTCGATCTCCAAGATGCTCATTTTCCTATTAAAGTCCCACTGTGTTTGTCTCGTTGCAAATTCACATTTCCTGGCACGCACACTTGGATCAAGTTTCTTACAAATAATTGTCAGATCTATTGTAAGCTACCAAAAGAAGCACTTTTTTCTTGCATGCAAGCCAATACAGTGCCAAATAGGAAGTTAAGCCAAAAACATGAAATTATTGGTCAAGTATGCTCAACTGGATGTCAAATCATTGTTATTTTTATGATGATATCAATCGATGACTAAAGAAGCTAAAAATCAATATTTAAGTTTGCAAGAGATACTTTTTATTCTTGCAAATTGAACTCTACACTGAAACATTATATCAAAGGGTAATAAACAAGAGATGCACTAAATTATAAGTTATATTTATATGCATGAGGGGCATTATAGAAAATGCTACTACTAGAATAAATATTATGCTTTTGCAAACTTTAACATTGATTTTTTTTTCTTCTTATTTATCAGTAATTCATGTCATTTACTTTAGGGTTATTTATCTAGATTCTTAGATTAAGTGCTTGTAAAACCAATTTTCCTGCACAGCTTCAACTCAAAACCACTTCATAACTGCAGTCTCAAGCTGTGCAATAATTACAGTATTTAGTCATCTCACATTTTGCTCACTAATCCTACTGCTGTAAAAAGCAACACGTGCTGCCACTGTATGATGCATGTCAATTCATCTGCACATGTTTCTTCCTATGTAACCCCCCACACCAGTGGTGTGTTGAAATGCCAAAACCTCTGCTGACACTGCAAGGTCAAGTTGCAACCTCCAAAGCTGACAAGTGAAGGCCATGTGAGGCTGGCCTGAAAAAGCAAAACACCATGTTTTAATGTTCAGCTATAGCATAAATAAACTTCATGCTTCATTTACCTGTTTAGAAACTTAAAGGCGACATGAAGGAGTCCTGTAGTGTTGCTGTGAGTCACCTTTTATCAATACAAGCTATTTCAAATGCATTCCCTCCCCTGATCTGCACCCCTGGCTACTTTTCACAGCAGGTGTGTGTTGAACTAAAGGGTTAATGGAGTGGGAAGACTTTGTTTTGATAAGTGATCTAACTTTAATTCCTTCTTAGGCCTGTAGATGTCAATAATGGTGATAAGTTACTTATAAAAACATTTCATAGACTTCTCTACTTTCACATGATACTGTGGGACATGTCATGATGGTCTAAATCCTGTCCATCTGGTACCATAAGGCGGGTGAAATAAATGTTGACAGTTATTTGCAAATAAAGTATTTGATCCAGCGCCATATGCTGGTGTGTGGTGTCACTCTGACTACCTCCGGACACACGCTCTCTCTCTCTCCGTCTCTCTCGCTCTGTGTGAGCCTCTCTGTCTCCCCAGTTTTGTGTCTTGGGTTACAGGGTAACTGGAGCCATGTTAGTGTGTGGCGTTCCTCAATCCCCCAGAGGACCTCAGCTCCATGTTATGGTTTCCATCAGTCTTGCACAGAACTGGAAAGAAGGTGTGTGTGTGTGTGTCAAGTTCATGCTGGCAAATGGTTGCCAGTTTTTTCTTTAACCACGATGATCCAGTTGTTTTACTGTAATAGTCTGAGACGGAGGATGTGCTTGACAAATGCGGCGAGTCAACAGCCTGATTTAAACCTTGCTACAGTTTATATCTGTAATACTTCACATCAACATATGATCTCATTTCTTATTCTCCTACACTTATTTCTGACCTCTAGCATTTTCCCTTGACCTTTTTTTCATTGCATATACAGTAATAACGTCTCTGGGTTTTGTTAAATAAAAGTGTGTGCGAAGCATGCTGCACAGTCTGCCGCCTTATATTTCATACGGTACATTGTAAAAGGAGTATCGTTTACCGCTGATCTCCACCTCTGACCATCAGTGTCATACAGTGGATGTTGGAACTTTTAAGTCAACACCAATAAAAAGTGAGTAGGTGATGAAACAACAAACAAAGCTGCACTTTGGCCTTTGCTTTCAACATGCTGCAGGACGAAAGGTGTGGTGGGCCTCACACATGTGGGAAAAAGACTACTTTTCCCTTTGTTTATGATGGAGTTTTAAAAGAGCAGGGGGACCGTAGAGGGTTGTTCCAGTTTCAAATGCTGGCCAACCCTCTGTATCCTTCTCAAAGACAGCAAACGTTTCATTTTTCATTTCTATTTATCAATATAAGGTCTCCAGTGAGGTCACAAGTAAAATATGCAAGACTTTCTTTTCCTTGACGAGGCAAAGTGTACGTACTGTTCTACTCCAGTTGGTCCCACCCCAACACCTGCCACTCATATTGATGAATCAACTACCTTGAAACAGCATGTAGCCTGAGGCTGAAGGTAACAAACATCTCCTCAGCCACCACAGGCGCTGAAGGAGCAGACAGTAAATGCAGGAAATCAGCAATAAAATGCCAATTATCTCCAGGTTTTTCAGCTTCACTGTTCTTCTTTTCGCTGCTGTTGCACGGACTTCCCAGAGCTTAATAGCCACAACTCAGCTGATGACTGACTAATGGTTTACGCTCCACAACATCCTTAACAGTATTTTTTTTTTAAAAAAAAGACTGTTTCAGACAGGGATTTAAGCATGGAGATAGCATTATGCCTAAAATATTCTGTTTATGGATATTTTCAGGTTATAAACATGAAACTCTTGAAACATTATGGCTGTGACCAAGGGCTGGATTAAGGATGTTTCAGGTAATTTGTAGCAGAAAGCTCAAGAGAGAGTGAAGATTTTACCTCTACTGCTGCATTTTGTCTTAAAATTAAAAAAAGAGAAATGAAGATAACAATGAAAGAAAAAAAGAGCTGCGGTTAAATAAACAATTGATAATATGAAACATTGATAGTTATTATATTTGGATGTCAAAACATCTAAATTGATAAGTTATTTATACCTAATAATAAAATAATAAAAATATGATTAAACAACAACAACAACAACAACAACAACAACAACAATCATCATCATCATCATCATCATCATCATCATCATCATCATCATCATCATCATCATCATCATCATCCTCTTTATGTTTATGTAGTGCTTGTATTAGTTGATTGGCATCAGGTGCTTCCCCTGTACCAGACAGTGATTGGCTCATTGTGGTTTGTACTGTCCAATCAAAATCGTGCAGGTGTTTGGCGCAGGTAATTGACGCTCAGTGTCTCTGATTACCGACGTCACGTTCACACCAGCGCTGTTTGCTGACCCGACACAGCGCGTGCTTCTGCTTTAAGGAGTAAATAAACTCCGTGTGCCGCCGCTGCCAGCCGATGTCAGACATCCATCATGAGTTTGCTGCTGGGCCGTAACCACTCTGCCATGGAGCTGTCCTCTGGATTTCAACCCTCCACCATACCGAGGTTAGAGCTCAGTAGGCTAGCTGCTGCTGGGCTTACTGTGCGTTGGTCGTATCTTGGCATTTATTGGCTTGGACAGGTGTGCTCGGCAATGCCAGTAAACCGGCTGCATGCGGCCTGCACTGCTGTTTGCTGTTTCTTGGTTTTGGCTTCGTTGCTGTGCTGTTGCTGTTTATTGTGATGAGAGCGAATCATTGGCATTTATGGCTCTGCATGCTTGCACGATGATGTTGATGTTAATGATGATTTTCATGTTGTGATGCTGGTTGCTAATTTTGCTATGCTGCTGCATCTCTGTATATTCATTTGCAAAGCCCTTTTATGGATTCATTTACACATCTGACTATATATGTACACACACCAGTCCATCCATCCATCCATCCATCCATCCATCCATCCATCCAGTACGAGTATATCTGTCTATTGCTCTATTTCATATTTTCCAGGGGCATTATGTCATCCTATTTAGTTGATCACTAGGTAATTATTTGCTGGTATCAACTAGGATATTGCTGTTAATGATAATGGAATCTATAGCTAATTTGGTTGGTGTTTAGAAAGCATAGGGAGGCTGCATATTTCATTGTATACAATCATATTTGTGCAGCCAGGATGTTTGAACTTCATCTCAGATCAGAAGGCCTTTGCTTTAGCAGTCAGGGGAATTTCAACATGTTTGTTGCAAAGATTCAGGAAGCTAGCCGGCTGTGGTTTTTGTTGTTTTGGGGGTTCTAATGCAAATACTTAATAAGCAGGGGGACATAATTTAGTTTTGGTGGGATTAGCTCTCTAAGTGGAATTTCTTTATCAGTGTTGGTGACTGAAATGAAGCACAGCAGTCATGCTTGTATTGGCTGTTTGGTGGTTTGCAATAGGCTTTACAGTAATTGACTCAATCACAGTTACAGTATGCGGCGAATGACATCCAATCATAATTATGCATATAGGTGTACAGTGCTGAAATAATAAGCTGACACGTGTCACTGTGACTCTGCTGATAATGCTCCTGCAGCTCCCTCCACTAACCAGAACTTTCTCCTTTTATGTGGTGTTTTGTATTGTTGCTTCAATATGTATTACATTTTTATGGAAAGTTTATTAAAGTGATTTGGCTCTGGTTGCTACACAAATTCTAGAGTTCCCTCAAACCAAAGTATTGACTTTAAATCGTCATTTTCTTGACTTAAGGGTTTGTTAGAACTATTCCAGTGATGTTCAAATCCATCAGCATTATTCGCGTTATTGTTATTAAACCTGGGGTTAAGCTTGTAATGGCTTTCTGTTATTGTTATAACACTTGTAGCACATGAAAACATCTGAAATCCCCTGTGACCGCAGAGTCACATGACCCGCATGACATGTGTAAGACAGCAGCCGGCTCGGCCCTGACAGCCGCTGTGGCCAGCTTTGTTGTGGTCATCGTTGACAAATCAAAGTTCTCTGTTAAGTCTGCGGTTTGCAAGGTCATGGACTAGATTGAGGTCTTTCCCTCATAGGATTAAGACAGCAGAACAACCTCCCTTATTTTTCAAAAACGGATGGCGTGCTAATCTGAGAGCTCCCTCTGTGATCTTGTGACCACAGTTTTGGGGTCGAGGTAGCGGGCCACTGAATCGCTCCTGGTAAAAATAAGTTTAACCCCTTGATCCCTTGTGCAAACTGCCTCTTCCTAAGATGGAAAGTGTTTCTTGGTTGTGTAGAAAGCACCTGGCTGTCAACTGCATGTCTTCATCTACATACTGGATATTGTTACTAAATGTAAACAAACAAAGTCTCTGGCATTTGCCAAACACTTAGCATCAAATAACCGTTATTTCACATTAAATTTATTTGAAAATATAGATAAAACACAGTAAACCTCTTTATCTAAGTAACGTATATCTATGGAATAAGTATTTTTTTTCTACTTATGATAGTTTTGCCAAATATTGGTGATAGACTTTCCGTTTTATTTAAATTTAATTTATAGCTTTAATGTAAAAAAAGGAAAATTGCCTTATTTATTTTTTTTTATTTTTTTTCAATTGAATCACTCTTAAAGCATATTTAGCATATAACCTGTGGTCAGCAACTCAGTTAAACCAGCAGAATTTTAAAAGCAGAAAAAGC
>JAOWBC010001052.1:12239056-12254551 GCA_028566105.1 Hypoplectrus providencianus | reverse complement strand
TTTTTCTGTGTGTGTATAATTGCTATCTAACATGAAGCTGCCAGATGGTTTGTGTTAACAAACCATCTGAGAAACCGTCCTTGGAAATGTTTTTCAGAAAGCCAGACACTTTTGAATAAATATCTGACAGGTGATTGGATGAACCATCTGTCTATCACTGATAGGGTTGGGTACTGTTTACATTTGAACGTGTGCATTGAGCACCTGTGCCCATTAATGCCCCCCCCCCCCCTTTTTTTTTTTTTTTAGCTTTAACTCTCTCTATAATAACAAATTTGTAATTTCAACCTGCCTGTCAGTCTGTTTTCAGGGAAAAAATGATTGGTCTCAACCAGATGCCCTCTGGTACCATAATAGGTACTGATGGAGTTAATGTTAGCTGGTATTCGCTAGTACCAACATAATGTGTTTGGCACCAAGTATTGAGTTCTAATCGTTGTTATACACCACTCCATAGAGGGCAAAAGCCAAACAATTCCAATATATGCAATGCGATTAAAGCTTCGATGCAAGTTTCTAACAGTCAACTCTCTGTGTTGACACAGACTTAGTTGTCAGTCATGCCACCCAGGATGCTGATTGGTCAGAACCTCAAGGTTTCAAACTCAAAGGCACACTTAAAAGCACAATCCTCTGTCATCCTGAGAATCCAGCTTCTTTGCAATAAATTCCTTTTAGCTATTGCCCACCAAACCAAACAACACAATACATTGAATATAATTACCTTATAACTGTTTCCTGATCTGATGCCCCCATGCTCTGTGTGCACACTGTATGGACTAAGTGCCAAGTTGCTAATTGTGTTTTTATTTTGCAGACACACAGTATGCAGTCAAAAAGCAGCAGTTGCGCATATGCACAAATATTATACACACACACACACACACACACACACATAAACAATGTTAAAAGTTAGGGGTGGTCAGCCGTGGCCTATCAGCTGGGCTGCAGCTGTCTGTGTCACTGGATTAGCAGTCACACCTCATCATCCTGTGTGCAGAGCTTAATCACAGGATGCCCAGCAGCCAGCAGGAGACCATTAACACTCAAGGGCACCACAGTGAAGTACGAAGGGCTGCTCACCCGCGCAGAGCAGGTATGGCCATGTACAGCGCTAACAAGCCCACTCATGTTTTTATGGACATATGTGGTTCCACACAAACATACATACAGTCTGCAGTAGCTCAACACACACAGGCAGACAGTCCTCGGCACTTGTCCGGCGCCGCTCCAAAAGAGAAACTGAATAGCTTTAATCGTGGGAGAGCCGTGTATGGCCGGTTGATTTCAGCATGTGTGTTCATTTCCTGACCATCAATCCCACAGTCCATTTGGCTCAGCACACACCGGTGATGCAAACCATGCAATTGGAGGAAACCCAGTATCTTTTTTTTTTTTTTTTTTTTCATAACACAATTACCATTCAGGAGAGAATTACAAAGAAAAGCCAATGATTAGCTGTCATGCTATTTCTAATTCCACAAACAGACTAGGAATTGTTCCTTCGAGGGAGTGTATCAAAAATGTATTTAGTCTTATTTTGTTTTAATTAAAACATGCACAATTAAATTCTGACTGCTTTCAATTGGACTTCAAACACTGCAATCAATTAAGGAAAAACAAAAACTGGACTTGTCAACTTCTTTGTTGCTATTGTTGAAAATGTCAGAACTGTTGTCGATAGATGGAAATTTTAATTAATATTCACTAATTCCTGCATGCTCTCCTTTTTGTCATTCCTGGCTTCCATTGCTCTCATGCCACTGCAAGAACTATATACATCATCTCTAAAACAGAGTTGCCTTTTGAAGTGTTTGTTTTTATGCAGCTGCAACATCATCCCCTTTTTTATGCAAATTAATTTCGTTATTAGGACTTTTCTAAGTGTGTCTGTTTTTCAGCCAACTGCTAAAAAACCAAGAAGAATGCACACAGTATCAACAAATAAGCCATTTAATGACGCACCTTCAGAACTGTTTTGCCCGTTCTGTGTTCAAAGTTATTGTCTGGAGCAGTAACATCAATAAACGCTTTTTTTTTCTCGTTTTACGCATTCATTTGCTATTGTTGCGATGTGAATTAATGGGACAACAAAGGAAAAAAAAAAGAAAGGAGGAGGTAAAATAATGTTTTTTGTTGAAGTGGAGGCTGAGAGATGACTGACATGAGAAACTTCCTGGAATAAGTTCCCTTGAAAACTTTTCCATGTCAGAGCTGTGTTACAGAACATATAAAGAATGAGGCAGTATAATAATATATATGATCATAAATTAGGTAATTGGTTAAAAATTTAGAAAATTAAGGGTGCTTTCACAACCTGGGTCCGTTTGGTTAGTTTGGATCAAAGTGATTGATTGAGTGATTGACAAGCTGGTTCACTTTCATAGTGTAAAAACTTAACAGGGACAGATTTTAAAAGATATTTCTGGAGGGGTGTGTGCAAAGGCAAAAGGATGAAAAAAATACATTTTTATTTCTTCCTCGTTGGACACTTGGTGGTAAACACATCCCAATTTCATTTGATTATACAGGCCAGAATCCTGCTCTGGGGTTTTTGAGTAAAATTTTGGGTCGTGAAAGCCCCCTAATTGTAACATTTTGTTTACCTGAAACTGTCATGAAGTCATGATGGCTACAATAAAAGTTGTAGTAGTCATATTGGTAGTAATAAATATAGCATTGAGTGGTAGTTGTAGTAGGACTGGCATCCAAACTAGTACTAATGTTAATCACACATTTTTTCAGTTATACTAGAAGTACTGTAGTTGTAGGGGCATGGGCACTGCTGACAGAAAAGCAAAGGAAAATTTCAAAGTAAAGGGAACTCTATAATTGTTTATACAGCAGATTTAACAGCTGCGCTTGTAGAGACTTTCAAAGGTCTTTTTTAAAGGCCAATGGGTGCACTTTAGCTACAAAGCAGAAAATAATGACATTAAAAGACAGTGTGGGTGGAATACATTTAGTGAATTCTGTATTGGATTCTTGGTAAATAAATAAGCAGTTGTTCAGCTTTGTTAACAACAACCTTGTCAAAAGGTTTCACCTCATGAAGCTGTCCCGTGTTTTCTTTTTCAAAGAGACTAATGAAAAGAAATTTTCAATTACAGACTTCTTTGAGCTACAGGAGTGAATAGAACAGCGGCTAGACGGGAGGTGACGTCAGGACTTTGGCGAAACTATAAAGACGCACACAAGGTGGAAAGAAGAGCTGAGGTCTTCTTTCTGTAGTGAGCTGTATTTTCCTGGATGATAATGTCCCTCTCCCCAATGTGTGATGACCCAGTGGCTTTGTGGGCATCAAAACCGATGTCAGCCGTACGGGGGGGTGCTGCAAATTAGCCAGATTCTATGATTCCTACAGAGCATTTATGGGTGGTTTTCAGTGATGTGGATTTCTATCACTATCGCCCAGTTACAGTGTCTGTATTATTACTCCAAGCTGTTCAGTCTCTGACCTTGACTTGTATGAAATGATGAAGTGAGACCATTTCATAGAAAATGCATTGAAGATCCATTCACACAGCTCTTTTCTGTTGATGGTTTTGAAGTGACTCTGTAGCTTGCATGTTGTTTTGGTGATGTTTTAAAAGCTTTAGATTTTATTGCTGTGGTCATGATGGGAAAATAACAAATTTATACTATTTTTGCTTTTATTTGAATAGACACACACTGGCCTTAAAAAGCATTTACAGCCATGGTTGAGGTCTGAAAACCAAGCTGACTCTTAACTTGTGTTTCAAAGGGTTCCTGCCTCGCTGTAATCTGTGAGTAACAGAACTCAAAGGATGGCATTTCACTGTGCAGGACATGTTTACGGCTGATCAAAAGTCATTTACAATTGAGTGACTGTTGGGCAGTCTCAGCCTGCTAACTTTCACTATCTTGTCGATCCTCTTTGTTCTAGTTGCAAATTCTGAACAGACCTTGCCTACAATGCACAATCCAGAGGCGCTTTCCTGGCACTTACTCAGACATCTTTGATGCAGTCGGTTTTGAGGCAAAACAAAAGAAGGGTGTGGGTAATTTGACACACTAAGCTAAACTCAGCTCTTTTTCCTGCACTCATTGAAAACACTCCATTAGTGAGCAAAATGCTGCAGTGGTTGTTGTGTGCGGGGGATCGACTTGTTCACGGTTGTAGTGTATTAAGCCCTGCTCCCTTAAGTATTAATCTGCTCTGCTTATCTCACCACTTTGATCGAGGTGGAGCACTTTTCTTACAGTCTGCACTCAAGTTCTTTTCAAACTTTAAAAGGGTGAAAAACTTGACTTTTTTGGCTTTCGTCCTGTCTGCCTCATTACCACCATGTTTTTGCACTTGCCTCTGTTCACGAACTAATGACAGTTGAATTTACTGAAGCAAAGCTGAGCAAATAAACAGCTTAAATATTATTATGTCATCCAAAAAGCTAGTGAATAAACACCATGGCTGTGTAGGGACATGTTTGTTTCCACTCTTCCCCCCCTAATCAATTTTGGCCAGCGTCAGTGCTCTTTAGTCATCTCCGCCTACTCAGCTAAGTTGTGTAAGGACCAATAAAACCATCGTATCCACCTGGTATTAACTATGAGCCACTCCAGCCTTATCTGTAATTAGCATAACTCATGGGATGGAGTTCAGGGTGTGTTTACACTGTGGCTTTAAGAGCTCGTTTAGGGAAAGTATGTGCAAGACAAGTATTTATCTCTTGCTGCTCTTGCGCTGGCTGCTTTCCAAACCAACGTTGGCGAGGACAGTTGGACCATGGGAAAAGGAAATTCTGATGATCTGCTTTAAGATGTTGAGTTTTTACACTCAAGTTAAAAAAAGAGATGCACAACAGTAACAGGAAATGAGTAATATAAAGGCAAAATAGTACCTCTGTACAGTTTAGGATTGGGTGCTCTGCGTGCTACCATAATTGTGTTGATGAGACATATATGACAATGTTCTCATGCCTTGCCCTGGTGGCAGACCATTAGCATGACCACATCATTCTGTGGAGGCTTGGGCCCAGAATGTTTTAGTGTATTTTGATTTTTTTTAAATGTGATATATGAGTATGTGTGATATTCTTCAAAAGATAAAAAAACAAACAAACAGTAAAGGCAAATTTCTTATGCCCCTACGTACATCTAAGTCTTTCAAGTGAAACAACCCATACATGCAAAAAAAAGGTACTGTACAAGTATCCTATTTCAGGAACCAGAAGTGGTATTTCTTCAATTATGAATGGTGGCTTTAAGCTAATGTGTTCTACCTCAATACAAGTCAGATAACGTACACATCCGAGGCAAAGTAAAGTGCTGATTGCAAATTAATCAAAAGGAATCCCTCTGGTATTGAAACACTTGATTGACTGTAATGTATGCTGAATTAATATAACAAACTCTATACTGTCCTGTCAATAAAACAAAAAGCAAAAAATATAAAAGCTAGATACAAAATTCTCAATGCAAAGTCACACAGAGACAGTCTGATTTACTCAACATTCCTTGTTTATCAGAAAGTAAAGAAGTAAAGAATCAGGAGGACGAGAACATGTAAAAAGTTCATTAGATCTGACATTTGTGGTGACCTTTCATAAAACGAGACGCTGAGTTCTCAGGTCTGCCCACAGTGGCAGCTTCCTGTCCTACAAGCCATATAAATGCCCTTATGGGACGATACCCCTGGTGCAGCCCCCGCCCTGGTGTTTCAAGCTCCGGGTAGCCACAGCTATAGCTTCCAGATGCTGCTTCAATGTGTTTTTAGGGAAAAGAAAGGAACTAATCTAATAATAAGGGTGGGCAGCGCAGGAGAAGCCTGGAAGGTGGGAATAATATTAGCACATCTACGTAAATCAGAGCCCTTGCAGCAGACATTTAGTTAAGACGCCCAGACCACCTCTGCTACAGAGAATTACTGGGTGAGAAATAACAGGGCACAGATTGCCCACACTCCCACTCCCAATGATCTTTCTCTACAACATAGTGTATGTTAAAAAACAACACAAGTGCAGACTAGGATGATTAATGTTTATCAGTCATCAAGTCATGGACAGAGAAAACTGTTTTCCCCTTGAGCTTTATTACATCAAGTCCTTATTTGGACATTTCTCTCCCACTCTTTCCCTAAGTTTTTTTTTTTTTCCTGAGCTCCATATGCTCCAACAGACTGGGCATGTTATATGTATTTATTCATTTATTTTGGGGAATGGAGTGGAAAATAGTGTTTCCGTGCTAATTTAACCAGTTCAAAGGGATCAATCTGAGGAGAGAAATTCCAAAATAATAGCGTTAAATCGTCTCAATGAGCATGATCCTTATCATGCGGGCTCTGGCTCGTCCTGCACACAATCTGAAGAAATGCCGCATCAGAGGCCACATCTGTGGAAAGTGTGAGCAGGGGGGCTTCGAACCCAAACAATATCAGAACAAAGGTAATTCTGCTGGCTCTTGTGCGTCAACTTAAAAGCATCCAAATGGGGTTTAATTGCTACAAGTGTAGGAAAGGATGAGCTGTTTATGACTACATCAGTCCTTCTGCTCTGCATTCCTGTGCAGCAAGCCTGAAGGACTGCCTGGGACCGGGCCGAGGGCTCAGTGCTGTCAAGAAGTTACGTTTGAGAGAGCCAAGGAGAATCATTGAGATTCAACAGCCCAACTGAGTTTGTCATTTAATTTTTTCCCTTTCTTCCAAAAACACCCTGACTGTCACTCTCTTATGCTAACCCTGGGGAAGGCTACCTTTCTCCCGAGAGGCTGTCGAAGAGGGAGAGTGTTATTTAGAAATTCACAGGAGCAAAATGCGCGGTATTCATTCAAGATAGACAGGACCCAAGCGTTAGCCTGTGCCATCAAAAAGACACAGCTGTCCTCACCCTCCCTGGCTGTCATACTCTCTGTTTCTCATCTTCAAGGGCTTCTGGCTCTGCCAAATTTCTCTTCCTCCCCATCTTCCACACTCTCAGCCACTTCCTTTTTGCAAAACTCTTTTACTTTCTCCATCACTGCCTTAATTTCCTCTCTCCAATTTCCTTTTCACTTCCCCTCTTTCAGGCTCCCGCAAGTTTCTCACTCACTTACCACTTCTTCTCTCTCACTCTGCCTCCAAACTTTCCCTCCTTGCCTTCCTCCTGGTGGAATTAGGCTGTGCTGTAGTGTGCTAGGGAGATGCTAATTAGCAGGTGGTGAAGAGAGACGCATGGGCATCCTTTCACATAAACACAGGGAGACGCGTTGACACCGAGGCCACATGGGCTACCTACTCTGTTTATAGCAATCACCTGAAGGTCTGATTAATGTTTGAGTTAATCAGTGGGACAGGAAAGAGTTCGGCTGTGGGTGTGCGACTGAAAGAGGAGTGGAAAGACGGAGAGACCAGAAATATGTATCTCAACATATTAAATGACTGAGTTTATATCTTTCTGCAGTGACATGGGTGGGTGTATGAAAGACATGCAATTACATGGATCGTAGTATTTCAACAATATTTAAAGTTGGTCATTTTTAACTAATACAGGTCTTTTTATATAAAGACTTTGTTTCATTAAGTTTTTTATTTATGACCTCTTTGACAGTTTCAGCTGATGTCATTGTACTGGCCTGATTCTCGCGGAGTGTCCTTGGAAGAGAGAGCTGAGTTATCTTTCCAACTTCTGTCAGCAACAAACATTAAAAAAAACTTGGTAACATTCAAGGACATTTTTTTTTTATTAATTCCAAATCGTCCTCATACCTAAATGACAGAAAAGTTTTTTTTTTCCAATGACACTGATGACCATTCAATTCAGAGTTGTCAAGTGGAACAATCGGAGTCTTAAACACATGACCATTTCCTGGCCGGATGTCATTTGGCGTAACGCTGTTGATGTTTTTCAATGCAATGGCGTCACACAATCCTTTTAAGTGAACTCGGATCACGATGCTCTGGAGCCAATCCCAGCTGACATTGGACAAAAGTTGGGATACACCCTGAACAGGTCACCAGACCTTTGCAGGGGTGACACAGAGAGAGACAACCATTCAATCTCTCCTTCGCTCTTACAGGTGATTTAGAGTCATCAATTAAACTGCATGTACGCTACAGAGAGAATTTAGACTCCGCACAGATGAGCCACAAGCCGACAACCCTCTTGCTGTGAGGCGAGAGTACTAACCGCGACAGCACATGGACATGAGAGGTTGTAACCAAACAACAAACATTAATTTGTGTTGATTTTTGTTTCTAATTAATTTGTTAACTGTTAATGCATTGTTTTTGTTAAGCTACATTTTGCCTGGGGTGCACTGTGCCTGATGCCCACTTTGGGCCATCATCAAAATTAGTGTCTCTCTACTTAATTCACTGTCCGTCTCTTAACGGTGTTGATGTGTTAAGTAAGCCTTGAGCTGGATGTTTGTTACAGTTGATAACTGTACTACTGATTGTAGGTCTCTCTAAGTATCAAGCCTTATTTTATGGGAACTGATAGAACCTGTCATGAGAAATGAAGCCAACTATGCCTGTATTTTTATTCTTCAAAAAACACCAATGCTGAGTCTGTAAGATTTAAGATACTTTCTGCTGCTTAAAAAAAGAAAGCACAAATTTCCTGTACTTCATAATTTTGCGAGATGGGAAAAAAAGCCTCTGAATCAGCATGACTTTTTCTGACTGGGTCTTTTTGTGCCACATCTGGATCTGGAGTGGAGACACTAAATAAGAATTAGTGTCAAACTGATTGGGTTTCATTATGATTACTCTTACATCTGTTGTCTGGGCCTTGTAGGTGGGATTCAAGTGATCCTGGGACTTTTATGTCAAAATGTTATGTATCCTTTGGAATCATATCATTTCCTGAAGTTCATCTTTTATTTTCTCTGAAAAAGCAGATGGCAGCTGTTATCTTTTTGTCCAACAATGCCTTTGATATCCAAATCTTAATTTTTTAAAACTCCTACAATTTGAAAAAGCATAATATTCCTCTCAAAAACTTATATTGGATGAAAGCTCTCAAAATGTTCAGTAATTCGTTATTGGTTTGATGATGGACAGTCATAATGAAGACCATGATATGAAGACAGAATTATGCTTTATTGCAGATGTGGCTGCCAGCATGACTTGTGTATGAATGGAGCTCCAAATGTTGGGTGTTTTAATGTGGTTTAATAGTTTTGGCAGAGGAACTGTAGCCTGTTGGGGTCACTGGATGATAATATGTGATGATCACTATGAAACCCCCACAGACGAAGGGTACATACACACGACTTCTTAGTCAAAGTCAAGATGTATTTCCTTGTTGTGGCCACAGCATGGCACTCTTCAAATTGAAATGTGACCTCTTTCCTGACAGCTCTGCTCTCTGCTGTGACATTTTGAGTCGATTCTGGAGCATCATGTGAGCCCCTCACCGTCTCTTTACAACCCCTGCCCTGTATTTAGATTTTATGATGAATCCCATCCGTGACAAACCAATCACACATGCCCATCAGTGAAGGGACGGTGCTACAGTCGGGGCACAGCAGGTTTCGAGAGGAGCTTCCTTTGAAATCAGAACACGACTCGACCGAAATTAATCCCCTTTCCTCCCTGCTTCTTTTTTTTTTTTATTACAAGGCCCTCTCCTGAAGATCCCCACTGGGTGGTTAGTCTTTCCAGTCAACACTGAGACTGACATCAACGCAGCCATCTCATTACTCTCCAAGGGATCTGGGAGGTCAGTGCTATCAAGTGGAGTGGTGCTATAAAATAAATTGAATGTTCCGCTGAGGCAAATGTTGAAGGTGATGGACAGTGAGGGCCCCTGCTCAGAACCACAGCTCTCTCCAGCTCCCTTGGGTGCTGCAGACTGGGACCTGAGCTGAGCAGCTGGATGACTGTCTGGGAAAAAGAAAAGAAAAAAAAAGAAAGGTTGCAGTCAGAATTAAACATGAGCAACCCGACCGATGTGGTAAGTTGGCCATCCGTCACTCTCTGCGGCTGGGAGAGGCTACCTGTGCACGTCCAGCGGGCCTGTCAGGTATTGGAATAGACACACTTGACTGCACAGAGGTGAAATCAGAATTGCAGATGACGGAGGAGAGGGAAAAGGAGAATGAAGCCAATCGATGTGAAGCGAACGACTACAGTATAAATCCGCAGAGAGATGGTCTGTATTTCTCTGGTTTTGGCCAAAGATAATGTTGGGCTACACTTCCACTTTGTCATTTCAATATGATTTTGAGCTCTTATTTTAACAATCACTGCTTATGACAGTACATGACTCTAATTCACCACTTGGCCTTAAAAAACTTTTTTTGAATATTAATTGAAAACAAGGTTTGGTTATTTTTCACCTGGATCATATTAGGAGTATTCCAGTCTATTTATTTTATGTTTTCCCTCTCAGTGGTTTGTCCAAATATTTTTTTTTCTTCTGCAGAATGCCTATATTTACAGTATCTTAGGATTTAGTGTGTACTTAAGCGAAATAAGTTTGGCTATTTTTATGATTAAACTGTTTTTCCAAGATGTAACTAGTTTGATGCCAACACCACTATTCCTTAACTATGTGGTTGCCTTGATGCAGGAGACTAAAATAAACAATGTCAGATGACATCCCAAAATGACTGGGAAAAACAGCTTACTTTCCCATTGACATGACTTAAAGACATACTTTATAAATCATGACCTGCTTGTTCAAGACCACAGGCCCTGTTGAGAGCATTTCATTTTGGGACTATGCTATCAAGGTCATATCATAATGCACATAAACATAATTATAGGCAGGGTTCTTCACCTGCCATTGTAGTTGTAGAGCGCAAGCCAATTTGTGCAACTCCTGAGCCAGATTATGAGGCATTTTTAGTGCAGTAATAATGCATCTAGGCATGGCTACATAGAAAGAATGATTGAACTGCTCACATTATCTTTCTGGATGATCTTGGGTCAAAATTTCTGGTAATCACCTCATTTTAGTGCTTTCTCAATGGCCGATAGCTCAAACATGCTGCAAGTAACCCCAAACCACCTGTACTAAATACTCACACAAAAGGTAATAATAGAATATGAATCATTGATTGATTCAAACAGAACTGACTGGTCTTTTTGGAAAGTTATTTTTAAAAGAAATGGTTCTGATTAAAATCATTTAATGAATATCTTTTGGCTTTTCATCTCTTTCTCTTTACTCTTTATTTAATTTTAACTCACTTTTTCGTGATTTATTACATCTCCTGTAGTTAACAGGAGAAACAAACATCTTGTGCTGGACGATATGAGTGAAATTGAAAAGCAGCCTTTGATCGGACACTGTAGCCATGAGAAGCAGGAATGTCATTCCTTCCTCTGTACTGCCTGGAGTTTTTGCAGCATGTGTAATATGCTCCTCATTCCCTGAGCTTGTAAACTATCCCATTTCATTTTCAGACACTGCAGACTTTGAAACAAGCCACATGCTGTGTAATAGTTGTATGTTTTCTCTATAAAGTGCCACAAATAATGTATCTAAAGCTGCGCTGCAAAGGGAATAGCTGACTTTGTTGGTAAAAGAATAGTTTTTGCTGCAGTCTTTGGATTGTAGCAGCCGTCGACACAACAGTGTTTCAGTGGCTTGCAGGCTTGGCACGGACACAATTTGAAATGTGAGCTCAATTTAATGTATTCATGCCCCCATAAATGACATATGTTGTTAGTTATAGGGAGTAACCGGTTAAATGTTGATGTGCGTTGACAAAAGGTTGAGTAATTATTCGCCTGTAATGACTGAAATAAGGCATGATGAGTCAGACAAATTGTTTCAAAAATGAAGGAAAATGGTGGATGCTTTAGTTTTTTCTCACGGTGCGTTTTCACAAGAAGTGGCTATCAGACCCAGCTAGGCTTAAGTATTTAAAAAAAAAATCTATTCACTCTAGATTGCTTGTTGGTTTCCCAGAAACACCAGAAAAGGGGTAAGCTTACAACTATTCACAATGACTGTCCTCCAGCGCACAGCGGGAGAAGCAATTTGTTGGAAGAAATAAATCCATTTAGCCCCAACAGAAAGGTGGCGAGCAGACTTAATTGAGGTCTCCGGCTATATTTAAAAGGAGTAAATAATTTTTGGACGCAGCAGGTTATTTTGGGCAGGGTTCAAACGGATGAATACACATTCCAGTAATGGAAAGACTACTTCAGCTGGAGTTTGTTCTGCAATTCTGGGCGACACAAGCTCCACATTTTCTTGCCACATCTTGATAGATATTGCAGCTTGTCCTACTTCTCCGCTTGATACCAGAAGACTAATAACACTCTCTTTTAGTGTCTGAAAATTTGAAGTCTTCTGTTTGGGCTGAGATGTCTGTTCTGCCAGAGTAAACACTGGTTTGAACTGCACAGCATGTCGCTGAAAAAAATCTGCAAAGACTGTGCATGTAAATACAAATTCGCTGAACAATGAATAACTGATCTTTCATTTTCTCACTCTTAGGGTGCTAGAAAACTCTCTGCTGGACACACATGCACGCACCAAAACGCAAAGTACCTAACATAAAAAAACACCTGCCTGGAGGCTCTGACTGAGACCAGAGCCAGACCAGTTTTTGGCTCACGTCCTCCAACACCACCACAGGAAAATTACAATCGAGCACTTGTGACCTGTAAGCTTTTATGACAAGTGCTGTATAATTGTGCCGTCTGGCCTAAATTATTCAGTGTCTCTCAAAAATGTGACGACTATTTGTCTGCCGCCCGCCCTTCTGGCCTCCTTTCCTCTCTTATCTGCTCTTTTGTGATTTATATGTCGCCTCACTGGCATGCCGAGTTAGCCCCGTGCTTTTGATTATGTTTTCATCAGTGTTTTTCTAATGCATCAACTTGTAAACCAATTTAGCCGCTGGCGCCCTAAAACTATTCTGGCATGAAACAGCTATTGCAGCATTTAGCTTCCAACAGCCCCTCTCCCCCTCCACCTCCCTTTTCCTCCACTGCCAGTAAATGTTTAAATATGTTGCCGTTTTGTTTGAAGGACCGTGTCACCGCACATGGCTGGTCAGCAGATGCCTTCAAGATAAGAGCGCACCTTTTACTAGCAAAAATTGCGCCAGCGTTGTAGTTAAAACCAGTCGGCAGAAAGAGAATGCTGCTTTGTAACACAGAGAGAGAAACTATGTCAACACAGTCACTATAGGCTCACTTTAAGGCTGAGGTGGTTTCTAAGAAATCCACTTTTCCCCTCGACAAAACATGGACGGTTGTGATTAATTGCACACTATTCTGAGGACAGGAGAGGGCATAGTTTAATCTTGGTAACTTAATCCACTTTTTGACCACTTGACCCCAGCTATTCAGCTGTTCCAAGGCCATCAATGATAGTGATAATGATTAAGAGGATCCACAGCTGGATACACAAACTGTAGCAACAGGTATCCACAGTCAAATGGCCATTTTTTTTTAGGTTGAGCTGCTCACAGGGCTGAAAATATCAACTTTAATGGTTGTTGTTCCTTGCTTTTGTGAAGTATGGTGACATCTTTTATGTTTGGTCTTGAGTTTTGCTCATTACTCTGCTTGCTTTTCCTTTTGTCTATATGACACTTATTATCCCAGAACGAGGAAATGACAAGTGGCATCTTCCAGCTAAAAGGCCAGCTGTAACTGAAGTCAATCAATACAGTGAGATGGATGGCGCCACTGATCCAGACACTAAGGGCTTTCCTTTGTTTGGATCCTCACAAACTTGTAGACTTCCACCTGCAGCGTTCTTCTTTACAAGTCCCAAATGTCAGCCACTTCATCACTGCCACTCTTTGATTACTGCTTCCTTATTAGTCCTTCATCTGGAGGGCCATAACTCCTCAGCCAAGTGTCATTATTTTGAGTGCGACATTAATGGAATCAATATTTTGACACCTCGCCTTCCCCAATGCAGGTAATTGAAGTCACAGGTATCGTGGGTAATCGAGTTGTGGAGGGACATGATTGACAGGTAATAGGATAAGGACTCTCCAAGCTCTGACGTGCTGACATTGTCCCAGAGCCTGTTCAGTGCATCATGAAAAATGACTTTTAGATGGTGCAGATATAAAGGGGTTGAGTATATACTCTTTGTTCCAGGTCCTTAAAGTTCAATCTATGCATGTGATATGATAAGAGCATTAATTTTGTTCAACAGTCAACACATTTCTTTTTGCGTTTTCTGCCATTTCTATGTCTCTGATGTGAAATGTAGTTTTCATGCTCATTTTGCCATATACATAGAATTGCACCAGATGCTGCCACACAGGAAATGTGAAAATCCACTTGGGTTTAATTCAGGATTTGCACAAAACAATCCTTTGATTAATTAAGATAAAAAAAATAAAGCCCTTTACACCATACTCCATTCCCAAATTATGCACCATTTAATAGGCAAAAGTGTAATTTGGCATACCAAATATAGGTATTTGCACCAAAGACTTTAGACCATGCACAATAGATAATTGAAATAGGCCCCAAGGACCTGCAGAAATCCACAAAACTAGGCTAACTATCAGTTGTGCAACATCCCTCCGTGAAACCCAAACTAAGCCAAACTAAAGTAAACTGAAAACTTAAACGGGTGCATTAGTTATATTGACACGGACACATGGTGTGTTTTTGTTTGCTCCGGATGCTGAAGCTCTGTCGTTATCGGCGGCTGTAGCACAACGCTCCAGGCAAAGCCCCAGCCAGCGGGCTGCTGTCCGAGTAATTACAAAATTTACTGTCAAAACAGAGATGCGGGAAGAGGGAGAAGAGCAGAGGGAAAGCTACGGAGAAAGAGAACGAAAATGAGAGAGGGCAGGAGCGGGGCTCAGCTTTAGCAGCACCAAAACACTGCAGTGTTTTAGATCACACACACACACACACACACACACACACACACATAGACACAGGCACCTCGGCTAACTAACACCTTGTTCTTTTGGCAGTTACAACTTATGCCTTGATCATGTGCTTGTAGGAACATAAAGAGAGGAACATACTGTCCTCCAGCTCCATGTCTACTAAAGGAAGTCCGCTAGGTTATTACCCAGCAGCATCTGCTTCTCTGGAGGCAACTTGCAGCAGGCACTATATACCTCATTTGTGGCACCCAGTAATATTTAATATAAATGATTCATGAACAGGCACGAGCCAACTTTATGCAACAGAGTGAGTGGGTTGGACTTGACATATTCATCATGCACCCCATGCTGCTGTAGATGCTGTAATGTGGAGATGAGCCAAATTGGAATAAAGTTCTAATAATCTGCATAGTCAGCAGGATATTTTCACTGTTTTATTAAACAGCTTAGAAATATAGATGTAATGATTCGTGTGCTATAATCTTCCTTTAAATTTTTCACTTGCATTGAATTAATAATTGTTCACTTTTTACTGGCAGAATGAACTAAAGACTTTATTTCAAAATACAAAGCAATGAGTATAAAAGTTTCTCATGGATGAAATATTTATTTTGGAGCTGTAAAAACATTACTTAACTGACTACAGAGAAGCCTAAATCATGGACACTTTGGTCATTTAAGTACAATGCAGTTTTTGATGCAAAGGAGGCATGGATGACATAC
>JAOWBC010001052.1:12163877-12197707 GCA_028566105.1 Hypoplectrus providencianus | reverse complement strand
TATCATTTCAAATTTTGCCAAAATTGTGTTGTAAACCTGCTCACAAGACCTTTTAAATATTGACATACAAATGTGCAAATGTGCATTGCCAGACAAATGCGTTTCGGGTTGATGGGAGCGGAGGTGGGTGGCACAAACTTGTAGCTTTGACACAGGCAACTGGTGTTTTTGTCCTATTTGTTTTTGATTTGAAACCAACATATCTATTTCAAGATTTTAAGTCTTTTTTTCCCCCATAACCGCTACAAAGATGTGGCATGCACCTTGGAGAGATTCGTCTAGTAATACGTCTAGTAAGTACGTCTAGTAATACCTTTTTTCCAGGTCTGTGATTTGTCAACACTCTTAACAGTACTTTAGTTGTGTTTTTATATTGTCATTTGGACAGAGATTATGTGGATGGGATTTCTTTGCAGACTGAAGGAGGGGAAAAAAAATTATTTTCCAAAACCTGCGTACATATAGACTAGGCCTTCAAGGTTTTGAGTCTCATCACGTCATCCTCTATCACATTGTTTACTTGTCTTGATTGTGTTACAGCACCATGACATTATGTGTTCCCAAGAGCATGTCAATAATATTTCCAAGCTCATTATACTCTCCTACATGCGGCATCTTTCACATTCCAGCTGTGTCTATTTGTCTCCCCTTGAGTGGAGGACCCCCAAAAATCATATTGAAGCCCTGGGAAAGGCCCTGGAAAATTCATGAAAACCAACAAGGGAATCTGCGGGATGCAGAGTGTCCAACACTCTGGAGAATGCGTGCACCACATTTTCATGGCTAATCATTTTGAAGTGCAGGGGATGGCTTACAGTGAGCACGGTGAATTATGCACATTATACCAGTAAGCTTGTGTAGAATGCAGCCGAGCTGTCTGGCAGCTTTTCCACAAGAATATCAATCAGAGTTGCTACAATATGATGACAAGTCCAGCTAGAGCAACACTGTGGAGATGATTCGGGGGCTGAGTGATTTTACAGCTCGTGGAGGGAATGATGCTTTGCTGACGGGCTTCGGTTAAATATGCGTTGAGGCATTTGTTAGATGAATATGTAATGTGTGCGGAATTTGTAGGATCAATATTTTAAGAAACTCTCAAACAGTGATTTCCCCGTCATCGATTTTACTAACTGAAAGATATGATGCTGGTTGTTTAATAGGCTGCTCCGACCAATGGATCAGGAAACTCGTGTGTGTGCGTCAGCCCACAAAATCTACACAGAAGCATGTTCTGTAAGGAAATCCATACCTGAACTAAACAACAGAAGGAGCTGCATTGTGCCATGAATGCAGATTTGTGGCGCAGCTCTAAAGCACCCGTCCGTTTCCTGCATTCGTTTCAAGAGGATCCAGCAGCGCCCCGATCCTCAGTCGACATCTCACTGACGTCTATCTCCCATTAGCGCTGTCAAACATGTGAAGGCTTTTGAGGAAAATTTCTCTCTTCATTTTTCATTCCAGGCAGATAAACACAGCACAGGTAGGCACATAAACATGCATGGCCCTGTGCACAGATGTAAACACTGTAAGCACAGTTATTTCCTGTTGGGGTCACTTTGCTCTCATTTATTTCTCCTTTATTTATGCGTATTCTACGCCATCTGAAGCCCCATTCCCAGCCACATCAAGCAGGGCGGGAACGAAACTAAAGGAAGAGGGAGACAGAGAGAGAGATGAAAACCAAGGAAACGGACAGCAATTATGATCAGAATGGAGGAAAAACAATGACATAAACAAAAACAGCAGAAAGCATGAAAAGTTGTTAACAGTCCTTTCTAGAAAATAATATACTATTGTTTGGATGCGGTCAAAGCAGGATTTCTCTGTGTCAACACCACATGGAAAATTATAGTATCAGGCAAACCCGAGAGGAAATGAGAAAAGACAAGGGAACAAACAAAGATTAGCATGTTTATGTGTCATGCGAAGAAAAACTGCAGTTTCAGGGATGCTGCATCGGCTTTCTGCCTGCTTTTCTGTAAACCTGCAGCAGTGCAAATCAGTCTTCGCTTACTGTATGTTCCAATACAGTGGAGCATACTATAGAGCTGCAATATCCCCCTAAAACCCACCTGCCCGGGTAGGGCTTTAGTGGTAGGTTTAGACACAATAATGTTGTTAGATTTAAAGCTCAGAATTAAAGAACTGAGATTCCCATATGCATGCTTAAACAAAACGTAGAAAACCTACACTGTAAAACTTTTCAGTGTGAATTTACATGAATTACTGGAAGCAGCTTTGCATGCAAAGTTTTATTTATTTATTAGCTTACTGATATATTAAAGAATAACAGTGAGTCCCTAGAAATATAATTTTTGCAGTATTTCTGTAAGCAAATTAAAATCCAAATTCTGTGCTTGTTTTATCAGTTAATGACTATTCACAGTTCATTTAAGTGTTCAAATTTACAGTAGTCTATTGTGCTTTAAATATTTTTTTTTAATGCCAGATTGCACGGCTACATACAGTACATTGTGTGACGTCAGGATAGTAGGATACTGTTCACATTTTCAACTTACATCAGTTTTTTATCGTGTAAAATGAAATCACAATAAGAGGCTTAAAAAGCTTTCTTCTAATAAGTAATATTTAATGTCTTATTTTTTCTTTTTCTTTTAGTAGCTTTATAATTTTTGTACCTTTAGCTCTTCCCATTGCGGGATAAATTAAGTCTTGTCTCATCTTAAAACCACAATAGCTACAATATTAGGGCTAGTATCAATACAGACTAAACAAAAACAATATAAAAATGGTTTGTTTCTACTGATGTAGTTTAGTGTTATAGCCATATGAAAAAAAAACAAAAAACATTTCAAACAAAACTATACGATGTTACCCGTCTAACTAAACCTCTTCCATGTATTTAGGACTTAAAGTTCTTTAATTCAAGGCATGTTCTCTAAAACTTTTTTGATCTAACCTTAGCCCTCCCCTGACAGGTAGGTTTTGAGAGGTTGAACTATGTTTAAATATGGTAAATCCTGCCTGTCTTACCCGATCATGTTCGTAACAAATTGTAATAATTACTTGGTGATAAAATTCCATTTTAACAATTTTACCATCGTCCCCATTAAGCCCATAAATTCTAAACGTTTAAAAGCCTCTGCTCATTTTCCATACGTGGTCTTTTAGGAACTATTAGAAAGCTAATGGACTAATCTGTGCTGAAGTAATAGTGCTACTACACTCAATCTTTGTATTCAAGACCATCGTATCCCATTTCTCTCAGCGCTGCCTGCTGCCAGTCTCTATAATTCAGAGCCTGTCATAGCCTGGATTACTCCCTGGCTGTCTCAAACAACACCTGCTAGACTAGACACACTGCAGCAATGAATGGAAATATCCCACATGCACAGTGTGACCCAAAAGAACTTGCAGAAGTATATACCATAACGTTGCCCTATAATGCACCTTGCAGACGTGACACCGCCCTCGTCCATCAGCTTGTTTGGCAGCGAAACATCCTCATGGAAAAGACGGAAAATCTGGTGCGGCTTCTTGTAAAGGTGGATACCATTCTCAGACCGGATAAGGCCTCGGGGGGTTGAGTCCTGGTGGGAGAGCAGCAGCAGACACGGGATCCAGCAGACTTCTCACACACCTATGTATAAATTCATGCAGCTCAAAATGCTTGACGCATTAGAAACTCAGATCAGCTCATGTCTGGATGGGTGTTTAACAGAATAAAAGCAAAAGGCCGAGTCTTGCAAAAGCACATTTGGATTGAGCAAGGAGAGCCTCTCAGGTTTCAGCTGTCTGCAGGCAGCCTTCAGCCGCGAACGTGAGGGGAAGGCCAAAAATGTGAGCCGCCCTCACACACAGAGTCCACATGAGAGCCGGGGGGTTAATCCTGTTTCAAACAAGCTTGGTTTAACCCTCGTCAACCTTACCACCAGCGCTGCTAACACCGCCACCCAAAATGATATATCAGGACTTCTCACATGCACACAGACTATTAATTTGACTCACAAACATATTTTGTCTGCACATGGCATAGAGGGCTTCAGTGTTTGGGGTTCAGCTGTGTCGGTGGTCAGGCAGCAATGTTGACAGCTGAGGCCTGTTGTTCCATAAAGCCATACCTCTAGCCTTTCACAGTTTCATGATATCTATAACTAATATGTTTGAAATACACACAAACAGCAGGTGATGTTTAGGCTCACATGGACTCAAAGATTTTTCTTTCTTTCGTGCATGTCTGTGAATATGCTTACACATAAACATGCATGCATGAGCAGGCAGGTGATCTGGCCTTTCTCATAGCCAACACGGCCAGAGTGTTAGCTCCTCCCTCCTCCTTAATTCCTTGCCCTCATAACTTCTAAATGGAGGAACTGGCTACTCACAAACTAAAAAGATGCCTTGTTGAGCCGTGTTGTTGGGGGACCCATAACTCTCCACATTTCATTTTAATACCATTTTCTGGTAAATTTCAAGCATGTCAATGGGTCTTCTCTGGTAACATTGTGAAATATTGAGTTTCACTGCCTGAATCGAACACGATGAAAAGCCTCAGACTGGTGAATGAAAAGTGACCTTGACTGTGCTGACCTTGGATAATTCTCACCAAATGTTTTATGGTAGGAGCTCTATCTAAAAAGTGGGATTCTGTGAGACAAAAGGCACTTTCTGTGTTTTTTCACATGCATGGCCCTCTCTCATTGGTTGACGCCGCTCCATTAGGCACTTAACATTTTTTTCTCACTTAATCTTGCCAGATCCGAAAGGAATATTTCAGTTGAATCCTTGTTGAGTAAATATGGAACAAAGAATAGTTGTAGACTGTTTGTAAATACTAAAAAGACATTTTGTCCGTGTGTGAGTGCACGACATTACTAAGTATGCTAGTTTCTGCTCTCAGATAGCATGTCTGCATTGATTCGGCATGCAACTGTAAGAGTATTTCACGTTAGAAAAGATGACTTTTGCGCCCACAGACCTCTGGTATGTGCTCTCTATCAAGGCCAGAATCTCTCACATCCTTGATGAAAACACTTGTCAAATCGTTCTCCAATATGTGCACTAAAGATTACCTTAATTGCACATGACATTTAAAATGAGTTTTGAAAAGGTTGACAAGAAATCCTATCCATCAGAGCCACCTCTATTCAAACGGGGGGGGGACCAACCTTTGTGGCAATTAAAATGCTCTACCTTCCGAGTTGTAAGACTGTAAGTTTTTCAGGAGACGATGTAAAACTGTATTATAGAGAACAAATCAGTTAATAGCTTCTTTATGGCCCATCCTAAATGCCTCATTTAAAAAGCTTTCAACTCAATAGCGGTCCTCCCATGTGGCCTGACTGCATACACAGATAATTAACAGACACTCCGCCATATTAGTTAGAATTTGGAATGAACATTTTTATCATCAAGTCAGTGTTTGCTAACCATTGTTACAGCGCAGTTACTCCTTTTTTCTCTCTCCTCCCTTTGTGTGCCTCCCTGGCTGTCTCACATCTGCCGCAGTGATGGAGTTTGTTTTGTATGCATGAATTCTTCATAAGGCTACATATTGACTGTGCTAGATAGAGGCAAAATCCAACAAGCACAGACCAGAGGAATAGTTAATAGTTTAAAGCTTCATCAAATGTGAGGAAGAAGATACTGTGTTTCTTTGTGAATGTCATATTTTCTCTCCTACCAGTGAAATATCAGACGTGCTGCTGCAGTGTGTTGTCACCTTTCGTGTCAAATATTATAAGAAAAGGAAACTGCTGCGAGAAAATGCACAAAAAGACTTCTGCCCGGAAGGAAGGGAGGAAAGAAAGATAGCCTTCTGGATGTTGGACTTCATAGTCTCAAGTTCCGATCAAGTTGATCTGGAGCTTGAATTTGCTTCACTTTTTTTGAAGGACAACAAAAGTTGCGTATAAAAAGTGCTGTTTTTTCTGCATATTTGCAAAAAGACAATTAAATGATTTATGTGTTATTTGTGGAAACAGCATCTCAGCTTGACGCCTCTTGGTTGGCGTTTCCCATGGCGGCGGTTGACTGACATTTGAGAGATGATGTTGCTAGGAGACGGGCTGTTAACTATCATGGTGTGCTACTGACTGGAGCATGTAATAGCACTGCACACAAGCTTCAATACAAGATGAATTTGTCCCCTTTTTCCATTTTTTTCATGTACTGTTAGCAACTGAAGACATCACCTCCTTAACAACGTGTAACATTCAGATTGGGGAAGTTTGTACTTGTTAGCCTAGCTTGTGATTTGAGAACTGATTTCCACTGGACACTTTTTATACAGCCTGTAGGTAATGCCATGGCAGTGGCAATGGGAAGCATTACTTTATACTTCAACCATATCTTTTTTTTTTTTCTTTTTTTTTTTTTTACTTTAAGAGACACACCATGTTACTTCCTCAGATTTTATTCTTAAAGGGCTGAAAGCTTTGAAGGAATGAGTGTGATTCTTGCTGAATAATTTTAATATAACATGCAAAACCATGTTGTTGCTGCTGTAGCCCCTGTTAAAAAAATGACTTTAAAATTTGACTTTGAGGCTTCTAACACACATTAGTCCGAGTTTGTGCCCATCAGGATGTGAATGCACATGAGAGACACTTTGCGGCAGAAATACACCAATAATATGGGAAGAAGCAGACAAAAATAATACTTTTTTGGGACGAAAACAGGGGGAGGTAAGAGAGCGATGGGTGAACTGGATGTAATTAACCTATACTCATCCAGACAAACAGTGTCGGACAGGGGATTGGGTAGGCAGTTGTGCAGTCGCTCAACTGAAGCTGGTAGTTGCGGGGCTAATTAGGACTGTGTTGTGGTGCAGTGTGAAGGGGTTCCCATGTGGCTTCCTGATTCGTTGGCTGCGCGCACATCCAGACTGCTCATTTGTGGTGAGGTATGACAGGGTGAGACCTGAGGAGTCGATGAGAGGATGCGCACGATGGGCTCCAAGTATGCACGTTAAGATGAGGACAGGAGTGGAAATTAAAACAGCTGAAAAGGAAGAAGGATGCAGGAAAGGGAAGTGAGTGGAAGAAGAGACAGACAGTGCTGAGCTGGGAGGTCTGGGAAGGTTAATCTGCTTCTCTTCGCAGTTGTGTCTGTCAAGTGGTACAGCTTCTACAAACAAAGCATCTCCTTTGAGAATCTGTTTGCAAGGAAACAACAACACTTCCACTGCAGAGGTGCAGTTCTTCTGCCAAGAAAAATCCTGCACCGAGAACTAATGAACCCCCACACGGCAACATCAGCATATTTATGTATCAGTTGTTGTTGTATTTATATTTTTCTTATATTAAATTAATTATAGTGTTATGGCATGTAATTGCGTGATATGTGCCACACCTAGTGGGTCAGTCTGGTGCCATTACATTTCATTAAGCGCTTATATAAGTAAAACTTACAAACTACAAATGAAAAAATAATTATAATATTCATCCTTTATGAAGGATTGGGGCAAAGCCAGTTGTTGTAAACATTCAGGGCTCGCCCAAGCCTAGGAACTTTGATTTTATTTCCCATTCTACTATGCTGTACCAAATGTCTACTAAATTGACATATAACAATGTCATCCAAACTAATTAAACTGATCATAGACATGAAACACACGACAGGGGTATTTCCAGGTTACAATCATCATCATTTTGTCAGTTCTTTCACCAGAAGTGAGTGCATTGCATATATGGTAAATTAGGAAATTATTTGTTTCAATTAGTCTGAATAATTGTCCCCTAATTTAGATCCATTTTTTAGATGCAAGAGTTTACATCCTCAGTTGCAATTGTTGAGCTGGTTTGTGCAACATTAAATAAAAATGTATTTTTACCTTTAAGTGATGTCATTGTTCATCAGCTAGCCCATACTATGCTCTAATTGCAAATCAAGATAAATGGTTTTCAACAGAAGACCATTAACCCATAAAAAGAGATATGTAATTCTCAAACTGGGAAATATTATTATGAATTCACAGTCATTCTGAATTTCATGTATTCTGTTTTATTTTCCCAACTTTTTTGGAGTCAAGGTTGTATCTTCCCATCATTCCTCTGTGGTAAAGCAGCAGATCCCTTTTCTACAACATCCAAAGTTCACAGTCATGTTATATTTTTTTATTACTGCATTAGGGCCCAACAAAAATGTCCTTGAGCAAGACTGTAAACAGGTTTTCACTCTGATAAAATGTACATCAGTGCGTTTGTGATGGTTATGTGTATGGACATAAATAGGAATTTTCTCCAAATTGCTAATAGTTTGGACTTTTAAAAGCTACTGTAGGTTGTGTGGACTTTTTATGGTGCATCCATCACGGGGCATGTCTGTAGGGGATCTATTATCCCGGTCTCTTTGCTTCCCACACTCGACCGGTAACAATGCACAGCAGCCCAGGTTCATATCCTCTTCTGGGCTTTGATCTCTTTTTACAACCTTAAAGCAATCTCACGCACACCGCATTAAAATCTTAGTAATGTCAGCAGAGGGAGGAAGTGCCATCCACTGTGAATCATGCAGTGCTCTCGTATATGCATATACCAACACAGAGTAAAGATGAAGAGCCCTTCAAATTCACTTTCCTACTAAAGCAGCAAGGTTGATGTGTGGGAGCTGAATGTGAGCGGGAGGGTAAAGATGTATTACACGTTTCTGTTTCGTGTGTGTGCTTGGTACGGCGGTGGCTCTGTACAGACATGTGGCTTTTAACCGGCATACATGGCGCCGAGAACACTCTGAAAGAGGTAAAGAAAGCTGGGAGAGTGGTTACAGGTAGCACATTTTTGTACAGCTTCTCACAAAAGGGGTCACAGAAAAAAAATGCTGTTTTCACACAATGGAAGAATTGAAAAGTTGGGGTTATTTCCTGTTTATAGTTTTCTCCTGCAACACAGGGTGAAATCATTTCTGAAGTCATGATGATGTTGTAGTCTACTTTGAGCCATCCATTTGTGCTGTACAGTCCTGATGCATTTATATTGCAGTGAAAACTCAGACCAGCTTGCTCTGAAGGATTTAATCAGCCCTGTGTTTTCTTTACATTTGTGGAACTGTAAAGCTAACCTTTTATCTGAATCAGGATATGTAGTCATCCTTGGACAGAGTGACTGTTGTCATTCACTTTTTTATAGTGTTATGTTTTAGCACAGCAAAGCTTAAAGCTCTTATTTTTTATGTAGTATTAGAGGCTCAGAGTCGGCACGGCGGCTCCGGTGCATTGCTTATGGAATGCCAGGTGGAAGGAAGTTCCAAGTAAGTTTCCTTTGGTTTTAGTGTTTTCATTTCCATTAGTTTTATATATAGGTTGTCACTGCGCCTGATTTGGGCCATGCCATCATAAAGTGGTGAACACTTTCATTCCCTTAACTGTGTTATTCTTTTTCCCTTTTGCCTTTGGACTGTTTTCTTTTTCTCGCATAGAATAAATGTGCCATTTCCTCCCTCGACCCGTTGCAAATTCAGCACAACCGGCCAGTTTTTGTAGAGTAAGTGAGATAAGGGGAACAGTAACACAAGTTATTCTGAAGTCCCACCTGTCGATTTTAATGAAAAGCGCACTTGAAGTATGCTGTGCCTTGCAGTATCTTTCCAATTTAAAAAAGTCCATCAACTCTACTGTTACAAAGGTAAAATAATTCTTCCTTCTGGCCCAAATACTGGAGTCAGGATCACATTTATTTTTTTTTTTTTCCAGTTGTCTTGGAGAAATGGTCATCACGATGGGTTAGTTTGTACACAGAATCCTTTCTGTTGATCAGTTCTGCAACAGGCATTCAAAGCATCTCTGTCGTCCATCTAAATAATCTGTGACAGATGATCGAATTGCTTTTTCTTTCTTAAGCAAAAAGAGTTTTCATACCAGTCCAGACTTTCAGCTGCCGTGTATTTGTAATTGTTTCTGGTGCATGATATGAATAGACAGGCCTGTATAAAATAAAGTCATTATGACGTCACCATTTGGTGTGTGGATAAGGTAGTTTTTTGGCATCATGTCATTTGGAACTAGTAAATCCGTGGAATAGATGAAGACCGGAAAAGAGACCATTTAATCAGCTAACACTAGCGCCATCTAGCTAGCTTGGTCAAAAATGGCTTCTGTTAGTCAATTAACACCTCATACTGAACAGTTCATTATAAGTGCCAAATGTTATTTATCCTCAATATACCTAAAATAAGAGATGACAGGAAATATGGTATAACTTGTCAATCACAAGCTCGTGCCACCCAAAAGTGTACCTTGCTTTATCTTTTCTTTTCTTTTCTTTTTTTTAAAAATCTAAATAGGACATTATTTTATAAAATGAATATCAGGCAGTATTAAAGAAATTTTGAAACTACTGATTAAGAACATAAACTAATTATCAAGTGAGAGGATGGGCTATTTTCCTATTGCTTTTGACACACAATCAGAATTTTTTTTTTTTTCGCAGTCACTGAAGTCACCCTCTGCTGGCCATTAAAAGGATTGCAGATTAAAGGCCATTCCACTTTGGCATCACTTTTCAGGCCCTGAGATGCTGTCCTTAATAAAAAATTATTTTACATTTGTTCTACTGGATGGAAAGTGTTTGATTTTGGATCACATCAAAGCAGCTTGCAAAAACAAACACCAAACACAAAGTATCCTCAAATTAAAATCCAAGACGTGGAATAAACAACTTTCCAATTGGCCCAAGTGTGAAACACTTTTTTGTCTTTGTATCCATGCTAGTGACATCGTCAAAGCCCAACCTTAGCTAAGGCTTATTGCATCGTTGTACCATCAACCCACTGACCACAGCTCTGATTGCATAGCCAAGAGTAGCAATTTCAGGATTTCTGAGCAATTGATTGAGTGGTCTTGAACCAGATGTTTGCTGTGTGTCCTCTCACTTCCTGACGGGAAGCTCGTCTTATGAAAAGGTTTAAAAAATCCAAACTTGTAGGTCATGTTGCAGCAGGGCTTCGATAAAGCGTATTAGCATTTTGATAACGTGCTGTAGCCCAGAGCAGTCTCCACCTCCTGTCGCTTTAGTTTTGCAGGGTGAGTTAACACACAAGGGGGATGATGGAGTACTCAGTAGTTTCAGGTGGATTTTTGCAGTCAAATATATGGAAACATTCCATATTTTCACAATGGAAATTGCAGACTCCCCATATAGTGCGCTACTGATAGCATATTTACTGATTCAAAATGAGAACTGCTGCTGTAGATTAAGTGTATGATTAGTGCAGTCACGATTGGGATCTGATATCCTAAAGGAAAGTGCATACTGTAATGTGCCCCCCTTACAAAGGTCCCTTTGTTCCAGCGGCTGGGGGGTCTGTGCACCCTTGAACCCCCCTCTTTCCTCCTCCACTTCCCACATACATCCCCCCGATGTCTATTAAGCTCACTGATTCCCAGTTCAAATTGGCCCCCTGTTATTAATCCCAATCACCCGGAACACATCGACCACAGTGCACCACGAAAAACACATGTGCCCAGCACCCCCACCCCCCAGCTTGGCGCACTGATTCTAATTAATTAATTACATCCCAGGTGATTTTACTTTGAGATGGAGAGAAGAAAAAATAGAAGAGGGAAAAAAAATGCCTCCCACAGGCACCACCAAATTGGCAACAAAATCTCCCCAGCAGAAGAAAAAAAGTCCCAGTTCATTACTTGAGGGAGAGCCGGCTTCTTGTAGCTGCCTCCTAACTACTGCTCTGCTGTCCAAGACCAAAATTTTTTTCCCTTTTTTTTCTTCTTTTCTCTAACTTGTCTGTCTGCCACCCACAGAAACCTTTGCCAAAAACATACACTGGAACTAACCCGCAACAAATTGATAGCATATTTAAATATTCAGGATTATATTTTTGAGCAGAATGGGTAGAGAAAGGGGGTTTTGAGCAAATCATATTTCTGGCCACGGCTTTACTGGATAGCAAGGGGACTATTTAGCATAGCACTGGCACTGTCTCAAATAAAAAGAACTACATATTTAATATATATCTCATTTATTTGGAAGTCAAATGATTTCTTTCATGTCCTTCCAGCTTGCTTTCCTCCTCTTCACGATGCTCCGCTCCCTCACCACGGAAAAAAACTTTCTCTGACGTTATCAGAGTAATCTGCTGATGTGGAAATGTTTGACTCTGCACTTTTGTTATGCACCATGTTTAAATAATCATATCTATCAATAATCTTAGACAGCATCTTCATCTGTAAAGTTCAATTCGAGTTGCATTTGACTTTGCAGAAATCTGCAAAGTGCTGTAAAACATTCCTTTGAGGGGAGTTTCAGTCAGGGATGAGATATGCACTGAGTGAAAAATATGACATCCACACTGACAAAGTAATTCCTGGTAAGTGATTCTCAATAATTCATCATGAACATTTGTTGAGAGTTACTTGCAAATCACTAATGTGCTGTGACTGTGCCATGGACATTAAGGTTTTAGGACAGAAATGTTAGCGGAGTGTTGAAATGCATGAATGAATCAAAGAAAGCCCACTAAAAGAAGAAACTAGAGGTCAGGTTTTAAAGGGCCATATGTAACAAAAGTCCTCGGCTGAGGATGCTGCACAGACAGTGAGACTTTAAATTTGTTGGCAATAACTTTTTAAATTCAGAAACTAAATCTTAGGTAGCATTTTATAGGATATTCATAAAAAAAACATCATCATGGGCTGCACCTTTAAAGACCGTTTAATTGTATATTTCTCCTGGGTGGTGATCTCGGATCAATATGCAAAAGAAATAATAACTTTTTAACAGTTAATTCGGCAAAGAAACCTGTGTTACGGATATCCCTCATATTTCCTTGCTTTCATTTCCAGTAAGTCAGCTGCTCAGGGCTTTCAGTAGATTATTTGAACTGTAGTTTTTCATTTTTCAAATGTCAAGTTCACTTTTTCAGCAGCTTAAAAAAATGTCTATTTGACCTATGCAGTTGCCAGTGCATTCTTCTTTTTGGCCTAAAATACAAAGGGAATGACAGCTTAGAAGGCCCGTATGTCATCGCAATTCTTGCAAAATTGTCAACTTGTCAGAACTTGAGACACAATATGCTTCCCATTAAAAATATATTCTTATATAAGACTTTATTGAGTTTTCACTCAGAGGTAGCCAGACCGCCGCTACAGCCTGTGCAGGCAGGTTCTCCATTTCTCTCCACATGGATGCGTGCCACCCACTTTTCTCACCTCTCTATGAATCTGCGAAGAGCTGCAGATGAACTGATAATCTCTTGGCAGGGTCCTATGCCCAGTCCTCCTTAGGCACCTCCTCACCTACATTAACACTCATGGGGACTCTGGCAGGCTTGTAACTCAACATCCAAGTGCCAGGTGAACTGGACACTGACCAGGCAGGAGGGAATCTTCCTTTTGATTACGTCCAAAAAAAAAAAAACAGATAGATGAAGGGACTTAACGTGAAAATTAGCGAACAAGCTGGCTGTGGCCGCTTGAGGAACTCCCAGTGTTTTATGCAAGATGGTGATAAAGCCATCAAAGGTCTTATAGTCCGTATGTGGTGTCTGGCACAAGAGTGAGAGCTTAGTCCATCCAGGCATGTTTAATGGCACGGAGACTGCACGCGGGTAATTGACAGGAGATGCCAGCTCTCCTTCCTGGCAAAGACGCTACGCTATTTGAACCATTAGAAGTGGCACAACACCATATGGAAATAGCGTGGCTTGCTGTTGTTTGTGGTCCCATATTGATCTATAGTGGAGAAGTTATGCTCTCAGATGACCTCAAAGGTCAGAGGTCAAGGCTAACTACTGAACAGCCTCCCGAGAGTTTTTATGGCTTCACTGATGTGCTGAAGGCTGCCTCAGTGGGCGTTTGTCATCATGGCAGCTTTAACCTGCGCCTTATGTGTAGAGATGGGCTCCTTTTTCATATGCCATCCTGCTGTAAGTCATGCGTGGGAAGTGTGAGCGTCTATCTGCAATGCTAGGAAGTCATGGTATGGTGGATTTAATTGAAGTAAACAAAAATGCCCCGTTTGTCTCGTGTGATTCATACTGTACAACTGTGCACTGTAAATGTGTGGGTTTTTTTTTTTTTAAATATTTATGGGGCTATAGTATACAATTTGAATCATTATTTATTATGGCTTCATTCATTAGTAACAGTAAAAGAAAGAGCTCCTAAACCCTTACAGCAGTTATGCAACTACTTGAAAAAATAAATAAATAAAGTGACGCTGTTCTCAACAGGGGGCACCATCATCAAGTTTTCCCAGCCGCAGATTTGATCGGACAACAGGTGGAATCTGAGACGTTGTACAGAGCAGAAACGTATCATGACAGATGAGCTGCTGTAAAACTGTGTCCGTGCTGAAACAGGCCACAAATAACCGGTAGCTACTGTAAGTGTACACTGAAACTCAGGCCGCGTTCAAGATGTCAAACCTGAATCCTGTGAGACACATGAGATGAGCATAAAGAGGCGCTGAGCTAGTTCTGGTTTGTGTAGGACAGCAGTGAACTCACTTACATCGCAGAAAAACACGGTAACAGCTTTTTAGACAGTGTGAGACACACAGCGTGGAATTACAGCAGAGCATGTCATGTATTTTCTCCGCCTATATTTTTATGGAACTGCTCCAAGCTCGGGGTAAACCTTTGCCAAAATCTTGTCGATGTTCCTATAGGAACCCTGTCACGAGCGCGGTCTCCAATAGTGGAATGTGGAACGGAATGCTGCTCTATGAGGCCCAGATCCCGGACACATATTTATTTGCTCATTCATCACTTCTAGACAACCTCTGACCTACTACCGTGTGTTTTTGCTCTCCTTCACTCCTAGGTTTTCTTTTTTTTTCACTCCAGTTTGGGAAAAATAAAGCTGATTCTCTGCCAGGGAGTCGTGTCGGCATACAGCGGGAGTCCGCAATTTAGCTTATGAGAGACAGTACAGATGGGGCAGAGATGCTGGATTTCTTCCAGGCACCTCATCCTGCACTTTCCTTAGCTAAAAAAGTTGAAAGTATATGGGCACCAAGATTAACGGCTCAGTGCGTGTAAGGAGGAGTGTGTTTGAGATGTGTTCTAGGTGGTGGGTACTTCGACTTCAGTGAGTGTCTGGTGGGACACGGTGGTAAAGAGAGGAAACAGATGTTGCTAGTACCCAATGGGAACACATATGAAAGACCAAGGTATATAGAAGCTTAGTGAAGGATAAATGTAAGAGTTTAATGATGAGATTTGAATCCTCTAGTGAGAAAGAAAAAGACTATTTTGGGCATAGTGTGCTGTTTGCAAAGTGGAGACTGGAAGCAAATACTGCACTAAAGGAGACGGCAGACACAGGAGTCTTGAAGTTAGAGAAGTAGGCCTGTGACGCTGCAGATTCTCATGTCAGCATGGGGCATCAGGCTGAGAAACTTCCGCGACTCGGGGTGCTCCTCAGCAAGGCAGCCATATCCAAACTGATGCAGTGGAGGTGCTGCATGTAGCAACAGTCAAATCTGTCATTTAGTTTGGCGATCATGTTGTTAATTTCTGTGTTGTCCTGCTTCAAAATCTAATGGGTTCTACTGTGACTCATGATAAAGTCTTGCACTTACTTTCATGAAAATCAAGCAAGTCGTTGTTCCGTAATCCCTGTGACACACAGACGAATAAACATGCAATCTAAACTGAAAACACAACCTCGATGCAGGTGATACATTTACTAATACTGATGTTTCATGTGTAGTCAATACTCTAAATAGACAATATTTCCTCTGCTGTTGAAATGTGTATTTCCATGTGTCCGTGCATTGATTTACACCCCAACTCACTTTCTGGCGTACTTTGTTACCTTTCAAATGGCCTGTGAATACTGAGGATGAAATAAGGTTATGTGCTGTAGTCAATTGCCGCACAGTGGAGCCATGAAACATCAAGCGCTCTAAACATCTGCCAAGGGAGAGGCAGGGAGATTTGTGAGTCAATCTGCTCTTAAGGGGCTAAAATGCAAGCATCTGCCTTTGAATATTTAAAGCATCTTACATCTCGGCATACTAACTGCGTAAAATGAATGCGCAGATCCTTCTGTTCTGCTCTCGTCCCGGCAAACATTTTCATGTTGTGTGAAAGTTGGCAGAGCAGGACGCAGTGACATTAAACTCATTTAAATATGGTGGGTAATGGAGATGTCTCTTGCTGCTGTAACTTAAAACATTTCCTTGACTTTTTTCTTTCTAGTATACTATCTAAGACATTGCTGACTTTGACTGATTTAATATTAACTGTGGGATGTATTTTCTGAGCATCCATTTCCTACAGATACATATGTAGACAAACCTATTTTTCAGACCAGTCTCTCCTTGAAATGAAAATGTCTTGGATGTCACACTCTGAGCAGGAGGATGGGAGGTGGGTCGGCCGAAAAAAAGAGGCAGACTTTCCCCCAGGAGAACATAACTAACGTAACTTTTTTAGGAAGCTTATGTGGCTCATATTTCATGAAACATTTTTTCATACATAGTTTTTTACCTAGCTTACTGTAGTCATGTTACCGTAGTAACTACTTCACTTCTGGCATTTACATTCATATATTTACTGTTAAACTGTGTTTTTGACGTCTAACCAGGAAGCTTTTCTACCCGAAACCAAGGTCACATAATTATAGCAATTATAACAACCTTATTTTTTGTTTTTGTATCTATATGAATAATGCTTGGGCTATTTTCATAAAGCTCTGCTATAACGCAAAAGGTTTATTCTGTCATTTAAGTAGGAGATCTTGTTATTTTCATACTTGCATCTTCAGAATTGGTTAAATTTATGATGTTGTCTTTAAACAAATTGTAGAATGGACAGTCTTTAAAAGAAGTGCTACCAGGAAGCGCTTGGACCAAATCAGCAGCTCTGAGTATCAACAGAAGACGGATAGCTGCTGCTATCAGTGACAAAGAAGCTTCCTTTGGACTTAAATGAATAGCATCAGCTTGACACCAGCTCCTAAGGTTAAGTCTATGTTGTCAACATGCTTGGGCATTCAGGAGACAAATGACGCCAAAGAAGTCACTCATTGTCTCCCAGCCTGCAGACACACAGGGAAACTTTGTGAAGCCGGGTACACAGGGAGTGTTGTGTTTAATTTTTAACCACAAAGATGACACTCAGACCTTCAAAAAAGAAAAGAAAAGCCAATCTGTAAGAATTATACATTTCTTACTTTTTACTCTCACATTTGATCTTGATAAAGACTAAAAAGGGAAGGAAGTGGATATTTTAATTGAGGGAAATGAAGCAGTATGACGGGGTGGTTAAGGACATCTTGATCTTGCCCTTGTTCCAAATATCCAACTAAAAGAGACTTAAGATTCAATTCATGTCCCTTTGATCACACTCAAGTTTTCTTGTGAGATACAAGTGCCAGCAATTCAAACTTTTGTACACAGTGGCTGTCAGCGTTGGACAGACGGAGAGAAGTTTCCTTTGAAAAGCTGATTAAAAATGGTTCTTAGTCTTTCAAAGGCTTTCTTAACTTTGCCAGCATCTGTGTGATGCAGCAAAATCTGTTAGTGGTTTTTTAAGAGATACTGAGTAAATGTAGTCATTTATCCAATGACAAATATGTCATATACAACTGTGCTGCATTTCTCTTGGCTATTATATGTCTAAAAATACACGTTTGGGTGGCCATGTTTGTCCAGTTCAGATTCAGATTGATTGTTTTGTCATTGCACAGTTGTTTATTATTTCAGAGGCTTGTTCAGTTGTATTGCCAAGCTTTCTTCAGACCTACGCAACTTTTAGTTCACATTAATAAGTTTCCAAACATAAAATAAATGATTCATGTGAAACACAGAAAATTAAATTATGCATTAAATCATGTATAATTTTCCATTTGATGTTGCGTGATATTGCTTCAAATAACTTCTGTTAAATTTGATAAAGAATGTCTTTGACATGCCATTCAGTGTGGGGATTTTCTTTTCTTCAGTTGCGGGCAATGTGACAGAAATACTGATGAGATGTTCGATTTTTCTCCAGTTAAACCAACAGTTTCTCAAATCTTTTGTTTGACTTGCTAAATCTAGAGTTTACGTTCCGAAATCCATCTTTAAACTCTTGAATTGGTCCTGATTAGATGGCTTCACCAAACAATCGTTCAAATCCATCCAATCTCACTCATATACATCTTTCTCTGTATTATTGCATGAAATGGATTAATAAATGCATGTGATTAATTAAACTGTCGTGAAAAACATGCAGTTTACAATGAGAGCACCCCCCTCCCAAGAACCTCCACTTGAGAGCAGTTTTTGAGCAATTACCACACGCCCCCTAAGACGGGCCAAATGTAATGATTTTTCAATGAAAATGCAGTTTAAACCCCCGCTGACGAGCTGTGTAATATAACATAAATTGAAACTGAATCAGATCCTTCCAATGTAAATAGAAGCCAAGGGAGACTTACGTAATGTGTGGGTTTTATACACTATGGGAGCTGCAGTGCTTTTTTTAATAGTAGTGCTCTTAATGAAATGGAATATATACAGTATGTGTGCATGTTTCAAGGAATAACAATACAAAGAATCTGCTAGTAGATTTGGAAGAAGAAGAAGTGTAACTTAACCTCAGGATGGATTTGATATCTTGGCAGAATTATAAATGAAAAACATGTAATGGTGTTCTGAAGGATCGTTTTATTGTTGCTTTAGTATTATCTTATTATCTAAATAACAATAATACCTCCTGTTGTAATCGGTGTTTACACATCCTCCGCAGTGAGACAGTGTGTTTTTTCATGGATTACCAAAACCTCAAGTGCGAAAAGAATCTTAACACAGCTGTTTAACATTTCTGCCTAACTGCAAGATTTATTGTACTCTGCATTTTCTTCTTCTAGTTCTACAGAATGTTTCAGGTTTAGGCATATCACCAGAAAAGCAAACATTTGGCTTGTAAAATATAAAACATATTGCCAGCATTGTTAAAGAAACGATTGCTTCTGTCGTGTCTTATTCTCACAGGATCAAGGGAAAAAGCTTCGAAAATGCCTCCAGATCCTCGCACATTTGATGGTTATTTAAAAGCAGAAATAGCAGCCTGATCGGACTCAAAGTAGGTTGGAGAAGGAACAGGTGCCTGCTGGTAATGTGGAGCTGGTCCCTGTGTCCCAAGGTCCTAGGGAATTGCTCTTTAAAAGGAAAGGGCCATTGGCAGGGTACAGGATGTGCTCAATCGCCGAATCTGACCTGGTAAAAATGGGAGCTACATTGCTGTCACTCTAGGGTCCCTCCCCAGGGATGGAGTGTAATTATAAGAGTGAGGGCCCTGGGGCCCCGTCACTCTAAGATCCACCCACTAATCACAAATCACACAACCCTTGCACAGGAGGTGGCTTCCCTCAGAAACTGAACCAAAAACCTTTTAATGGATAAAGGTCAGACTCAAAGGTAACTTGGGAGTCAGGTTGTGTTTGTGTGTGTGCGATGTGGCTGTCTTTCTGTATGTGTGTGTGTGTATTTAACAAAAAGGAAGTGAAAGAGAGAGAGAGCTCTGAGACTAGCAGTAGAATATCTGTCTTGCAGTCAGTTTACTGTCTGGCTGTTCTCTAAAATTTTAGTTTATTCACCTTAAAAATGCTGCTCCCTGCCTCATTTGGGATAGTTTCAACCTTAATTTAAAATTGTAATACCTAGAATATTACGTATTTGAATACACTGACATTTTTTCCCAGGTAACACCCAAGTAAACGAGTTCAATGAATTCTCAGTGAGGTATCCTTTTAATTATTTAACTACAGGGTCAATTAAAGAGAGCAGACAAGGAGATTGAGGCTCCAAATGCTCAAAAACAGAAATGAAATATCATTTGTTTGTCCACACCATGAATTCAATGGATTTCAAAATTTACTGTGTTATTCCCTTCCACCAAGTTTCATGAAAATGTAGCCAATAGTATTTCCCTAATCACACTGTCAATCACACAAACAAACCAAATCTCCCTGGTGGGGGAAATTAAACAGCCAAGAAACAGGTTAGGTGTTAAAGTGGGTTAAAGGTGGTACTTCTGAAAATTAAAGCTGAATTGAACTGAATTCAGCTGAACTGTTATGTAATAATTCTGCTCATAAAACCAACATGTTACCTCTGTTAATTGGTAAAGTGGAAGGGGACATGTCTAGGATGAGATTGATTTTGAAATATAGTTACAACTTCATTTGCTGCCTTGACATTATTAGGGAGACATTTCAATTAATTCATGAGGAAGAGTGCTGCAGAATGTGATCAGACAGGTGGGGTGTGGATGTATGAATTCTCCACCTCGGGGACAAATCAACACATTGCTTCATGTTCTGTGCAGTGCCCACTCAGCCTCGTCCACTTTGAGTCAATTGTCCTGATAGCACTTTCTGTTCCTCGTCTCTTCTTTCCATCAAAGCCTCACACACTATCCCCACCCCTCATTATCTGTTATTTTGCTCCATAGCTTTTTTTCTCATGCCACAGCACCATTCGATCTTCCCGATTTTCTCTCTTTGTCATCCCTCCTATCTATCGCTGTCCTCCTCAAGTCTTCCGATGCCCCTTCCCCTCAAACCAGAAGGACTTTCAAGGTCTGCTCAGATAACGTCACTGCGGCTGTGCATCTGTTTCCAATCCCGTGCAATTAACCAGGCCAGCTTGGGAATGTTTCTTCCTTTTTTCTATCCTCTATTTTTCTCCCTCTTTGCCCCTTTCTACTTTTCTGTCTGTCTTGCCTCCCCTTCGCACACAGTTCACGGAAAGATGGTCATTCTTTATGTGTCACTCAAATCAAAACAATGTAGAATCTCATCATGTATTTGTTTCCTTCCTTGGGTGGGCCACTTCATAAAAGCTGATCCTCTCTTGCTTGTCCACAGCAGGACATCAGTCAGATCGCTTTGGTCCTGTCTGCACGATAAAACAGCTGCTAGAAAAGACACCTCAAAGTGAAATGAAAAAGAATTTGCTTAACCAAAATAGCACATGCCAGGACTGTAGATATTGCTTGAGCGATGTGCACAGCTATTTGTGCAGTCTGCTCTGTGGCTCGGTTAAAGTTGTCTTGTATTTTTCTTGGTTACCGTACAACAACCATCTGAGAAGTGCTTTTATTCCTCGCTGAAATGAGCGCTTTCCTCATCTCCTAGCTCCAGTAGGCCATAAATCCTGACCCTGTGTAGAGTGCTTCAAAGAAAAACTGCCAATAGCTGGAGGAGAAGACTTGGAAAGAGGCGGAAGTTTGTTAGGTTTCCTTGTTTTTTTTTGTTTTTTTTACTAAGCCAGGGTGGAAGACTCTGCAAAGTCCTTAGCTGTTTCTCAAGAAGGTCAACAGGTACAGCTAAGGAAAAACCGCCGGCCGCCAGAGGCTTAAACCAACAAAAGCACTGACAACGACCAGTGACAGCTTTATAAGCCTGTGGCCTTTACAGCGTGTATTTTAAAGCCAAACTACACTTTGGCTTTCTCGTTTTCTGGTAAACATTTTTCAGCTGCATTGGAAAATACTTAGTTTGAGTCGAAAATGTGACTATCTTTTACTTCGTGGGCAAATGATTGTAGATTTCTGTTTTTTTCATAAACCACAAAGCTTTATTACTATCTGAAACTATTGTAATGCAACCCAGACACATGACAATCGTTGGTAAAGCAAGCAGCCAAGCGTGGTAGAGCTGTACATCCTGTGCCTGCCAGGCCAGTGGCTGTACTAGACATCCTGCTCTTCCTTAACCTGACTACCTCTCCAATCATCAGCCAGCAGCAGGACCGCTGGATCATGTTCTGTCACAGAGTCACCTCTCCGGATGGTCTCTCTTAGTGATTTGGTGAGCATAGGGAACTGGGCAGGGGTCACATATGATGTCGAAGGTGATTTTTTTCACATCTTGTTTTGTTAATACTATGCAAAAGTTCAGTTCAATACATAAAAGACAGAAACAGAGGAAGTCTCTGGGCAGGTTGATAATGACATTTTCTGCCAGTTTTGTCTGTCCAATCTTCTCACTATTGCTGCTATTGTTTCTTAGTCATTACGAACTACTTGTAATCATTTTATTCTCATATTTTTACACAACCTCATATTCTGCTTATGCTTTAATTATATTGTACATTTCCTGTAAGCTGTATTGTTTACCACCTGGTGATATGGATGAAAATTAGCTTGTAGCTCATTCGAGAACAGCTATGAGGGTCAAAAGGTTCTAGCTAGGGATGGACCAATGGTTCAAAGTCTTAAACCCCTCAGCTCACACACTAATGTCTGGTGAAACAAGGTATAAATTGATACAGTGACTGCAGCATGGCAGGGAGGGGACAGATATTTCTTGACAGTCGGTTTTCAATAATATCAATTTTGATATCAATTTTGAACTCCAACACATGATGGTTTGACCAGTTAAAATGGTGGAGTAGCCCACAAGATGATACCTTCCCCCAACAACGATGTCTTCATCCATAATCATGTTTCACTGAGGACATCATCGTATGGTAGACATTGCCCAACCCCCGTGGTTGCAGAAATAAATTTAGCCAAATCCAAATAAACAGGCTTTCTTTCATATGGGTGTCAAGGAAAGCAGTGAGCTCACTCTTCAGGGTCCTGGAGCCCGTTGGAGGGCAAAGCCAGTGTAAAATATAGTTTGTACCTATTCACAATGTACCGATAGTTTTATGAGCACAGATTAAGATCTCTAACCCTGTCACATTGCTTTGAGCCCATAGAGCTTGTTTGGCCCACCTGTACTCACAGCACTAGGGTTACAATGCATAACCTTTGTTACTGACCAGATACATAGTATTATGTAGCTTTCTGTCTGATCCAAACCAGCCCATTATGAAAACATCAGGCACTCTAAATGCTTGTTCTTCAACTGAAATTCAACAGTGTTTGTTTGGTTTGGATAACCGTAACCTTAAAAAATGCTAGGGTTGACTTTGATAGCTCGCCAAGCACCCGCACTCTTCCTCTCGGCTCAAGTGGCTGGTAATTCAGTATGGAGTTTGTGTATTTGTCTAACACTGGTAGCTCTGGGCTTTAAGCATAAATTATGCATAACCAATGTATTTTATTTAAAATTAATTAGCCCGACTCCTAGCCGTGGAATTGTTTGCCAATGGAAACAGTGGAACAGGGGGGAGAAGGGGGTAAGAGAGAAAAAAAAGCGAGGCAGTGTGATGGCAGCTGTGACTCCACGGTTCCCCCACTGCTCTCCAGGAGAAGATTAATAGTTAATGGAAGGCCTTTAGGCTGTGGAAATACCCCTAGTGGCCCTTATCCCTGCTCTGGGAGAAGCAGGGATTATTGTCAAGGTATCGGAGCCTGTCGCGTAGCAAGCCCTCCTCTTCCATTTCCCAACCCTCTGAATCTAACTTCCATTACCTAAATAAGAAAAACACTGGCTACATTTGGCACACTTGCTTGGTAAAATCAATGTCTTATATTTTGTTAATGGCACTAATTCACATGTACGTAACTTCACACCACATGGCACCTTCTATTTTTTTTTTTTTTTTTTTACTCCCGACTTGCCATAGGCTCATATGATCTTTAAATAGGAGGAGAGTGAGGTCAATTTTTCAAACGTGGCACAGCATATTATCTCTGGCAAGGCGAGTCAAATCAGCCTAGCAATTAACTTAGGCTCAGTGCCGCAACGCAAATCATCAGGCTCGTTCAGGGTCGGGCGGATTCCTCTCTCTAGGCAATTAGCCTCCTTCATTAATTAAAAATTCTAATCAGGATGTCGGATCAATAGTGTAAATCACATGTGCTGCAGCTCTCCCAGGGAAGTTGCATCTTACTTCCAAGGTCTGAATCGACAAAGTAATCAGCCAAACTCATGTGAAGGATTAATGGAACAGGAGTTGAGACGATTGACATTCTTATAAATCTTCTAAGATCTAAGGAGCGGGAAAAATATTGTTTGTCATATGGGTTGATATTATAAAAATACATGATTTAGGAAAATATCTATACTTTTTATATCTTATTGAAACAACCCAACCACTATCTAAATTACAAATTATATATTCCAGGAACTATACAAAAAAGAAAAATAACATGCATACACAGCAGAAGCATTTTCCATGAAGCCTATGTCAATAATGAGTTATAAATATACTTATAATACATTCCTCCTGCTAAATATAGTCTCAAGCACTCATAAATATTCTTAATGCATTATGACAATTATCACAGCACATTTATCATTATGCTTCATAACTTCAGTCATTGACAGTGTTTTTGCAAGTCCATGCCACACTTACAATATTTTATTGGGTTAAGCTTAACCCGACCACATACTTTAACCCTATAATCATATTATAATACATTATATAAATATAACAATGTTTTGTTTTTTTTACTATCATCTGTGAATTGAGTATAAGTATTGATATTTGACCTCATATTTGATATTTCATGACATTATTCAGTGTCTTTTATGGGTTGGGAAACATTTTTTTAATTCTTTTAAGTTAGTAAAACTATAATTATTTAGTTTTTTAACCATATATTTACATTGCATTGTAGGTTATGTTTCACAGAAAGTGTTGTCTACATAACTAACTGAGGGCTGTCAAAATATTTGAATAGTGCACTTACCATTAAATTTTAATCTAGGCTTAAATATAAATGCACACTTATACATCAAATGTGAAACGACGTGAGTCATAATTACAAAGATTTATGTGGGTTTTTTCCACAGGAAAAGATTCCAGTGACTTAAGAAGTTACATCAATTATGATACAGGGTTTAACTTTATAACTGCAGGAAAAGTTGGTAATGGCTAAAAATTCAGTGCTTTTTTATTGTGGGTAGATCATCAATAATTGAGGCGCTCGCTCAGTGTTTGCTGCTGTTGGTCAGTCCCGACTCTTACCTCACATTCTTGAGCCACTCATAATGGCTCTGGAGACCAATTATTCTCAGACTGAAAGAAAGTGCTTTTTCCATTTTTCCAGTATGTGTATATGTGACATATACTGTAGGTTAACGCACACCCACACTCGAGGGCACACGTAGACAACCATGCACCAACACTAACGCACACATGCACGTATATACACACTGTGAGTGCGTGATCTGAAGGACACCAGAGACAGAGTATAGTTTGTCTGCAGTGTTTCCAATAACACTTAGTTTTGTTTGTGGTCTTGCAGTCATGGTTTGACTGAGAAAATATCCCCAGTAAATGTTACTGTTGTTCTTAGGTCAATTTAGGAGGAAAATGAAGTCATTTTGGATCCCACAAGAAATCAACACAGACCCAATATTTCCCTCTCATTAGCAAGAAAACGAGTAGGAGGAGGCGGTGCTGCAAGAGATGCATTTTGTGGCTGATTCATTTCAACAGGAGGTGAATTACAACCGCGGTGTAGCCTTTCCTCAAATAGTGTCGGCATATATCAGTATCTACTTACTGTAACTTGGCTCATGCTTGAGGCCATGTGGCCTGCTGCAGATTTGTTGCTGTGTACGAGTTTGGCCACAGGAAATGATCCAGGACTGTCTGCAAGTGTCCCTCGCCCATCCGTGAGAAGCACCACCAACATTGGCATCAGCTTCCTGCAGAAAGGTCAACAGTGTAGCTCTCTACACCTATGGTAAATCCTCTTCCTGGGGTCTCCTCGCCGTCTGTGGAGGAGGAGCTTGTTATTTGGTTTAATCTCCGGAGTGTCAAAGCAGAAAATACAAAATCTTTGAGCTCTGCTGTTTTGTGTCAAAACAGCAGGAGGTGCAGAGACATTAAAGGCATTTTCAAGCACAATATGTGTTTCAGACCACCATATGTTCAGCATGCAGTGCCAATATGTTTGTGTGTATGTGTGATTTTAAGTGTTTTAAATGCTGAAGTTATAATAAACATTATAAAGAGTGCATTTGGTGAGGTATCTATGCTGGTATTTGAGTTTCTTTTTGTCCAAGAATTTCAGTTACAGGTTTATGTTTGATTCTAGATTCAGTGTTCATGCAGATTGGTAAGAGATTGGCTGCAGTAGATCCCCAATTATAGGAGAGAAGACTTCCAACCCACACAGATACACACAACCAAAGTCACTTTATTCTGCATGTCTCATTTAAAATGACACACAACAATAAACAGTTTGGAGTAACAAGATCCTGTTAAAAGGATTAAATTCTCATACCCCATCACAACTCAGAACCCATGATCGATTTTTCTGTCGTGAGAAATATTCACTGAAATTCGGACAGACAGGCTGTTTACACAGAACGGAGAAGCGAGATTGTGAGTAGAAGTTATAAAATATATTCAACTATTTGGATTTTTACATGTGTAGAACAAACTTTTTTCTCCAAATATTTCATTTGTGGGGACTTGGAAAAGTGTGATATATATGAACTCTATTCTATTCAAATGAAACTTTTAAAACTAATTGCTTTTTGATGGTATTTGTCATTATAACTGTGTGTTACTTCAACATTTTTGAATTATTCCCTGGTACTTGCTATGATTGTGCTAATTCAATATAAGTGCTATATTGCTATGAAATACAAGGCCACAGAAGGTAAAAAACAAACAAACTAAAAAATGCTCTTAAACGGCTGGGGTTTCAGAGAGTAAGACCTGCTATAAATGCACAGTTGCAGATAAAAATAAAACTACACACATTTTAATCTTTATTATACTACTATGTAGAATTAGATTTCACTGAGCTACACTGGATTGTTTCCAACTTGTGTGATCCACTTTACCAGCCGCCAGTGGAGAGACTTTAGTCAGCTGCAGTAGCAGATTGAAGCTGACGGTCTGATCCTGAGCTGCACCGACATGAATCACTGTGTGGCGTTCATTGTGGATATTATGGCAGCAATAACACATACATCAACAATGAATCACTTTATTCAAATTGACGATTATGTTCAGGGATTTAAAAATGTTTATTTTTTATGATCGTGACGTCTGATGACCTTTTTTCTCATTTCTCTTTTCAGGCAATCACATAAAATACATTTGTACATTCACACAAGCTGGTAGGTATATACCAGTGGGCTGATTTTATATACATATATATCATAAATACCAAAGCTATCACATAACAACCTAACAAACAAATATGTTAAATCAAGAGAGACAAAAACAATAAAGAAGATTCCCTCACCATGGGATTAGTTTGGTGAGTCATGGGGGCAGTATTATTAAGTCAAACACATAATTTAACATGTAGAAATGATTTTGTGATGGTGATAAAAATTGGACATGTCAGAATGACCTTGTTTTATATTTAAAATTTGGTGTAGATGATGAAATTCATGCACTGGCCTGCAATTGTTAAAAAGAAAAATGCATGCTATGTGTCAGTAATTGAACCTGGGTGTTTGGAGGAGGTACATTCTTCTGTTCTGTTCATTCACAACCATCATTCCTTTCTGCTGCATTATTATTTCCGTGTCTAAGTGTTTCCTTTTTATATGTGGATGTTTTGAACCGCCCTTGCATGGGACTCATTTTTCTCATTCTTTGAAATTTCCGGAGACTAGCCTCAATCTTCTGGCCTCTTTTCTCACATGTAAGATTTAGCCATTATACCTAATTTACTGTGAAAGCCGTTGCTGTACAAAATACTACTGGGTTCACTGAAATCAGGCCCGGAGAAAAGAACTGATCTGGTGTTTGTCAAATGGAAGAAGACTTGGCCAAGGAACACCCAGAGCTCTTCTCTACTGTTTCCCAGCCCAGGAAATGAGGACAGATTGTCTGAATTTGTGTGGCATGTCCCTTTATTTCTTCCAGTGAGATCTTGTCGGAATACATCAACTGTACATATGGAGATTAATTGCACTAGCCCACAGCTCTTGTAAATCCTTTTTGTTTTCCAAAAATACGCCTTCCCCCTATTAGTTGAATTGGGGGAAAATCTGGGAGTTATTTTATTGTAATGTGTTTTTTTTCTTCCACTTAATCAGCCCGTTTGGAGTGGTGTTTTCCATCATATTTTTGGCTGTTTACTACTCTATCGTGTGTTTCCGCTTGACTAATGCAAAGTTCCCTTGTGCTTGGGCTTGTACGGCAGCCAAGCATATGCACATTCTTATTCCCACTTGAGACTTTTGCTATTATTGATTTGTTTTTTTTCCCTCTCAGACAGAAATGAATGCCACACAAGCAGACATTAATAAATCAGCTTTCTCTCCGTATCAGCAGCGGTGAGTTTCACTGGAATCAAACCTGCGTCCGAGTCGTTGATTTTCCTCTGAATTTATGGCATTGCTGATAGCATGTCAGCTATCGCAGCCGTGCTGTATATCACATTACCGAGACTATTGACAATAAACAGAGCCGCTGAGCTAGAAGGCAACAGTTGAGGGAGAGTTAGTGGGGTCTGAGTCATACCTCGAGGTTGCTTGAATGAATCTGGTGCGGGCCAATGCTGAAATTCAGCTCAAATTATTTGTTTTTACTCTGCAAAACACTCAGCTGCTCCAGAGCCTTTTGTCAGTTTGATCTACGAGCTGCATGATGAAGTCCTTCTCCAGCGTCTGCACTGTAGGCCAGATTCTCAGTAGTTTTCATCCATAATGCACATCCCAGTGTTCTCTTGCATCACAACTACACATTAAACCGAGAGCACCCTTTAGCCTGGAATGGTGGGAAAAATCCTTGATGTACTTACAGATAGTTTATGATGTAATTCTGAAAGGACATGCCAAGTTCAAACCGTACTCTCCACCAAGGAAAAAAAGCACCGTACACATTGTTATAAATACATACTGAGTCAGAGCTTAATGTAAATGTATGTTGGTCCAAAGTGGGCACATAACTGCTGAAAATGGCCCTCTAGGTTTGAGAGTGGGGATCTTGACCTTCAGTTTTGACCTGTCTTGCTTTTAATTGCTCACAGTACGGTGGATGTGCCTGTGACGGAGCGCAGAGTGCTGCCGCGCCGCCTCTACAGCTCTTCACCGCGGCTCTAACAAATTGTACCAAAGGTGGAAAAGAACAGTGGGTTTAACCCTCTGTGGACGGCGACAGCAGCTGGTTCCAATTCTTGCATGAAATCTGAAAGGAGCGATGTTTACATAACTTGCAGCACATATCGGTGACACAAGGAAAAGTTATTTGGTGAAAAACAAAAAGTATTGAGAGAAAGAGGGAAAAAGATCTTCCACTCTGACATTTTTAGAAGTGGCTTGAGACATTGCCAAAGAAATTCCCTCAGACATAACAAGGTTTTATGACAGGGAACTGCCCTATGAAACTGTCCATGCTTGATGTTCTCCAGTGTAGGCTTTGCTGCGGAGCTGCAGTTCTGTTCATATTTGTGTCATATCGAAGTTCACAAACACACTGATTGTTATCTATGGGGGAAGAGCCATTTCGGCCCCGCATCTAACAAGGTTAGCATGCTGTGGCTGTCAGCTAAATGGTGACGGGTGAGGTCACCGGCAGCACTGTAACCCCGAGTCCCGAGCAAAACAAAGTGATGATTTTAAATGGGCCCAACCTTCCTGTGAGGACACAGGGCAATTGTTCCGCGAGGCTTTCTGTCTGACTTTTTCCTGACTTTCACAGGCCTCCATCACTGAGTCATGTGAGGAAAATGCTCGCCCGCGATTACAGAATAACATTTTTTTTCCTCGGGAGTCATAAGCGCCGTTCACAGCAACACCCGAGACTGAATTTAAAATGAAACACCGGGCCTGAATTGTCAGAAACCTATTTCTCTCATGCTTCTCGCTTTTTTTTTTTTTTAAATGGTACACAGCTTAAATGAAGGCCGCGGTTCCTGTGGAGGTTAAAATTAAACAAATGCCATACTTCCTCTGTGCTCGTGCATCACATTAACACACAAGGCTTTTGAGTGTCCAAAAGCAGACGTGATTACCCCTTCCCTCAAGGTCGCTTTACTCAAAAACAGGTTGCTGTTAACATACAGTATGCCTTGAATGTGTTTGTTAATTCAAAGTATGCCTTTAAGCCAAGCTGCTTCCTTTGGGAAGGGATAAAAATGTATTATTATTAAATTGAACTATTTAAAATGTATTATTGGTTTATATTAAAATATGTAAATAAATGGATTTTTGTTATTCAGCAGTGCATACTTTCAAACTAAAGAATGTTTTCCCGCATTTAAGATATTTTCCATTATAATTTTGGCTAATGCACTCCTGGCCTCCCCTGGATTTTTAACAGCTTTTCACTTCTTATACAGTAAGATCTGCCAAGTGAACACTCTCGGAGGTGACGACTTGGCAGTTGCAAATAGCAACCTGCGACATCACTCCAACACCGACTCCTCACGCTCATAAATCAAAGCAAACAGCAATCGGGGCGAAAGGGAGAAACTGGCAATATTGTAATGAGCAATATTTAACATAACGGTAGAGTTAATTGGTTGTGATACAGTGGACATAAATTACAGCGTGTTTGAGGAGATCGGGAGGGTTCTGATTATGTAAATTCCTTCTTTCCATTTCACTTTCGTCACTTTATCAAACTCAACACGGCCTCTGCATCTGTTTACATTTGTTTTTTTTTTTTGTTTTTTTTACAGAATTATTTCAGCATTTCAACACAGATAAACCCAAAACAGAGACACATGGTGATTACCACTGCGCTGGATCGTCACTAAATCTGCATCCTTAGCAATTCCAAAACCCTCTGAGTTTGACACATCATTTATTTAAGCCTTTTGTCTCGGCTTCCTGTCCCTCGACTCTCAGCTAATACCTAAATTGCGACTGGAAAAAATGAAACTGCTCCCTCTCTGTCTCTCTCTCGCTCACTGTCTATTTTAAATCCTTGCAGCTTAGCTCCTTGTGAACAACATTAATGGTATGTTTACTTGTCATAAATTTTCAGCTGTGGTTTACCTCCATGCAAGTTCACATATTTTTTTCTTCTTCTTGCATGAGACGCTGCGTGTCCGCCTGCGGTAAGGTCTTCTATCAATCACCTGCTGCATCCTCTTAGAGTGTTCTTTGAAGTAGTTCAACCATTTTCTGCCTTTTTTTGTTTGTGTCTCGTACATTTCTCTTTACAACAGCCAAGTGTTGGAATCCTAAAAACTCAGTTACTTACAAGTGTTGTCAAGGAGGGCACGCCTGAACATTCGCAGCATTCACCCCTCTTCCCTCTCAAGTGATTGATTGAAATTGTGTTTACAAACCCGACACCTATAAAAGCACATTTTTATATGTGTGTCTGTCTCTAAACAAGCATCCTACGCAGGCTTTTTCCACTTTTCTAAATCTCACAGATGCACAACTCACAAAGAAGAATGGAGAAGAACTTCTTCAGTGTGGGTTATCGCTGCCTGGCAGTCCTGCAGTTTCTCCTTTAATAAATCTGGCTTATTCTCCATGGAGAACAGCTTTTGTTGAAACAGGTTGTGCAGACAATAAAGGCATCGCCGCTAAGTTTACATAGTGTAGAGACATTTTTCCCTCTCAGTCTTGACATGACTTACAGCAGCTGATACTGCTTCATATGTCTCAGTTGACGTCCGTGGCAGCTTCCCAGCTTTTGTCTTGTGGTCGCAGGAAATTTTTGCAAATGGCTTTGTGTTTATGTGTGCAGTTGGAGCCGAAACCCACTGACTGCACTCTAGAGCTGAGCCGGTGATGCTTGTCGGCGAATAGCGACGCCGTGCACGCTGGGCTGATAGAGTAGAATGACCACTCCACTCCAGAGAGGGACCATGGACGGAGCTATCACTGTGATTAACTGTAATGATTGGGGGTGGAAATGGGTGTTTAGAGGGTTGTGGAGAGGATGAGGGCCACGTCGGCCCAATCTGGAGGGGGCGACGCGCCGCATGCAGGCCTCCGCTGGCTCGGGTAATAGTCCCCATGTGTAGTGCGCCGGGGCTGTATCCCATGGGGCACTGCGCACACAGGAGGCCACTTGAAAGCCTATCTGGATGTAGCAGCAATCAGAGTCAGAACAAGCACACAGGGGAGTAATCTGTTCCAGCTTTTGGAGCGTGCCAGGGGTTGGAGGGGGGGCAGAGATGAGACCGTGCATGTGTGTATGCATGTCTGAAAGAGAGAGAGGAGGGGGCTTATGGCTTCATTTGGACAAGGTCATGGTTAGTCAGATGGCAAAAACATGTCTACCTCACAATACGCACACACACACACGCCTCCACTACTCCAGTACACATCTTAGACACAACCGTCAGATATGTAAGCAGTGCTGGCAGCCTGTGGCATAGCCGCATCATTAAAATCCCTTCAGCGACTGAGTTATAGGTGGTTTGTTGACTACCAAGGACATGTCATGGGCGGTAGGTAATGCTTAAGATCCAATAAGGTCTTTGCGTCAAGCAACAAATATGCAGAGACAGCTCTAACCATCCGAAGCAGTAGCCGACACGCTAGAGACTGATTTTTTTCTCTTTTTCCTCATAGTATTTCATGGCATTCTATGGTTTTACGACTGCAACTGCACAAGGTAAACATTTTGGCAGCACATACAGCGCTCTGTACGCCGGAAAACCTCGTAACCTTCTTCCTTACAGCCAACACTCAAACAAGGTATACTCAAAAATATATTTGTAGTTCTTTAAAGTACTCCAATATGCTGACCCCCCTCAACGTGACAGACAGAGATTGGTTTTCAGATCCAACGGGATACATCATGTCGGCGTCAGGCCATCCTTTCAAGGAGTTGATTTAAGAAGAAGAAGCAGAAGTAGAAGAAAAGAGGGAGAGAGAGTATAATCAGTCGGCAGTGACCTACAGGAGGTCACGCTGAGCCTTCGGGAGTTGACTAATGAAAAGTCCAATCAGCACAGCAGAGGACGATTAGAAGGAGCCCCAGGCTGCGATGGAGAGATGGAGGCAGGAGAGAATGAGAGACAGTGGAAAGAAGGGTAACTTGAACAAGAAGGGGATGAGCAGAGAAGAGCCGGCAGATGCAGAACAAACACACACAAGAACACACTTCTTCCCTGTGATACTGAGGGTACAGTCGCACGTGGTCATTAGCGAAACAGGGAGGCCAAGAGGAACAACATGTGTTAGTACTTTGGCGTAGCATCAGTTAATGACTAGGAGACATGTTAATAATTGGTTTTATTTGTGCTCTTGAATTTACTGCTCTTCTATAACTCATTGTGTCATGTAGGACTTATAAATTTGGTAAGCTGCGGCTCTCTGCCATAATCCTGCTCTGGGTCATTGCATCAAATTTGTTTGGTCTCAGGCAAAAGTAAAAAAAGAAGATAGATTTAAAATTTAACAGCCGATAAATTTTTATGGACATGCTTTACTCAAACATTTGGGCTTTATTACAGCATTTGGAAAAACACATCACGAGTCCGTATGGGAAGTCCATTCACGGTTCCAACCGCATTTTTAAAGCATTTTCTTCTAACTGTTATTAATCCGGTGAAAGTAAACTGAGCTCATTTGTTCTTTTCCTCTTCCACATTCACACCTTGGAGCTGCCCAGCACAACTACAGCTCACTGTCGGCCAGTGAGCAGCTCACCCAGGCAGAATGATGAATTTGTGACCACAACAAAGCACAACATTTGGATTTGATTGCTGCACTGCGAGCAAGCTGGCTGGCTACAATTGGCCGTTTTTGCACAATTTGTTCCCTACCCTCAATAAAAGATCACCTGCAAATGATCAACAGTGTCAGTATGATCGGAGCTTGGAATTAGCTTTTTGGGTCATAAGTCAAATTGGCTACTAGATGTTAAAGTTACCAGTCACTTCAAATTTCCTCCTTCCTCCTAAATAGTTTTCTTTAATAAACTGTGAGTTTCACAGCACAGTCAATTTAGCATATTTATTTGAAAAATAAATTGACTTATTTAAACAGTTTTCGTTTATTCACCAGAGAAGAAAACCATGATTTTGGGAAGATATGTTGAGTTGTGGGGCCCCACGGTGGCGCAGTGGTTAGCACTCATGCCTTACAGCAAGAGTGCTTGGTGCAGAGGGTCGCGAGTTCG